>WBMZ01011370.1:0-163614 GCA_013400975.1 Atrichornis clamosus
TATACATTTTAGTAAAGAACTTTATTTACATTTTACGTTTTAGTAAAGAAGTGTTATTCCTTTTCCCACATTTGATCTCAAAAGCCTCATAATTTTCAAAACTACAATAATTCAGGGGAGGGTGTGATTCCTTCCATTCCGGGAGGGTTCCTGCTTTTCCTTGGCAGATATCCGCCTTTCAAACTAAGACATATGCTTTCTTTGAAGTTAAGCCACAGTTCAGGATTCAGTAGAAAAGCAAAAAGTGATCCATCATCTGCAAAATATGCAACCAAACTCCTCATCTCATGAGGAGGGCTTCAAACCTGTTAGGTATTTGTATGAATGGCATCAGCAATGGATTAGCTACTACTATAGGCAACTAGGCATTGCCCCGTGCTGCACAGCTGATATTATCATAGGAAATAAATCAATACCCATGACCTACTAGGTTTCAAGTCATTCAGGCTTCAATTAGCATTAGTATTATTTTCTACAGATTCCACAGTTCATTAGCAAGACTTGACAGTCCTGACAGCTGGTGCTTTGGAGCACTGCTGTATAGTATTCTTCAGTGACCTTGATGAACCTTTTAAATCACTTTAGCTCTGTTTTGGAGAACAGATTGTCCATGCTGAATTTATAACCTGTACCGCTACTGAGGCAGCTTTCTTGGCCAGCTTCTCTCTCTCAATTTCCGAACATCTGCTATTCAGAAAATCTAAGTCATCACCTGAATACTGGATGAACTTATAGGTAACCAAGTTCATAAAGACATAATCTGCCTCATTTCCCATATCATATATTGAGGTTAGTATGCATTTTCTGATTCCTGTTGTAGTGTGCTTTACAAAATGAAACTACTGAAAGCAAGCTTTTCATCATGTGAATGTACCACCACAGTCAGCAGTGTCTGAAACTGCTACAGAAGCATTTGCTATCATGACCTAGAAAAAGTAAACTTTGGTTCCTTTACAATCTTAATGCTTTTTGTTTAATTTCACTATTGTTGTTTTCTTGCCAGCTAGCAGCATCCCTCCCCATAATCCTTCGTTCTCCTGTGAGTCAGACTCAATTCTGTCTGTCACAGATTTAGGATTTTTGGACAATTGCCCAAACACTCAGCAGAGTCACTTTTCTCTTTTGTCTTTCCAGTATGCACTAAGTGCTCGTAAGTCAAATTAACTAGAAGTGAGGTAAAGCAACAAATTGAACAAATAACTACAATGACTGGCAGGGAGAGCAGAGACCTGTTCGTAATTGCTTGGTTTGCTGAGTACATGGATGTTAACATGACTCACTCAAGGGCAATTATGTTGTAGCTTCTGACAGGTGTGATATGGTATTGTTGATTTTGGCAGATATCTCTAGTACAAATGTTCTAGCTGACCTTGAAAAATCTGATGTCAGCAGTTACTGCTGTGGCCCTAATGCTGATCTTTCTCTTCTATGAGAAATGGAACTTTAACCCTTTTGATCCATATTTTTTAAAGTATCCCTGGTTTACCTTATTTAATTGATTTTTTTTTTGTTTGTATTCTCCCAGAATCAAAGAATTGTTAAGTTTGGAAAAGACTTTTAAGATCATCAAGCCCAGCTGCCAAAATAGTGCCACCAGTATGTTCGCCAGTATGTCCTCAAGTGTCATATCCACATTTTTTAAACACTTCCAGGCATGATCACTCCACCACTTCCCTGGGCACTTGCTTTACAACTCATTCTGTGAAAAAATTTTTCTTAGTGTGTAATCTAAACCTCTCCTGGCTCAACTTCCCACTCCTTTTCAATATTTCCTACAGATAATAGTGGATTTCTCCCCTTTATGTCCACAAATGTCAACAAATTAATTTCCTTAAGAATTATCTTAATTCATAATAGCTCTGGTCATTGGGGTAAAATTTTCATTTCTGTTGAGCTAATGTGTCAACTCTTCCCCATGAAGTTCCCACAATATCTGGGAGCACTGATTACTCACGGTTATTGCACAGTACCATTTCCATTCTCTGACCAAGTATCAAGCTCTGGCAACTTGAAATCAACAAACTTTTGCTGACTTGCCATGAGGACAGTGATTTGGACACCAAGCTAGAGCATTTTAAAATGAGCTGGTTGGATAAAAATACATGTTAAATCTTAAAATTCGAGTACTTTAAATGTATCCCTATTTGACACAAAAGTGTAATTTTTCTAAAGTTTATAACTTGGCTTCTACACACAAGTCATTTCAGGAAAATTCAATTCATTAAATGCCAATGAAAAGGTCCTTCAAATAGGGACATAATTTCAACTGAAATAAACTCATTTTTCTTACAGAGAAGTGTTTAAGGAATATTCGTTTTCCTTTGCCAAACTCTGATACTTACTGACCTTCAGGTGAGTGTAAAGTAGACTGCAGTTAATACTGCAGTCTTGTCATAAAGTTTAGGATCCTAGAATTTAAAAAAAAAACAAGTAATACAGAATAACCAAATACAATTTGTGCTCTAATTGTGAACATGCACTGACTAGAACTCCAAGGCAAAATCAAAAAGTGATTTCTTCCCAGTATCCCAAGTGTATGATGATTAAGAACATTCTAATACACACTAAAAAACAATTATTAAAATATACATTGGAAACTTTAGTAAAGACAATGAAATTATTCCCCACATTGCAAGAAAATGCACAAGGCTCTTCTACTGTCCAGAGAATGTGGCAAAGTGACTTAAGTGAAATACTTGCCTTACACAGCAGTCTTTCATAGCATGCTATAACTAGTAATCTACCCAGGATCAGAGCCAAAGAGGGATTAACCCATCACAGAAAGACATTCTATTTTAGGCAGCAGGCATAAATGCCTAGTGACTGAACACACTGAGCTTTGTGCAATATGCCACTGTAGTTTGCTGCTTGATGAAAAAGGGTACTATAATTTATCTTAAGCTCATAATACTGTGTTGATGCATCACACCTGTTAAATTCATGTTAGTGCAGCAAACTGATAAATCAGATACATCTTCCAAAACCCTTCTTTGGTGATTCTTGCAGTTTAGAAAACACAGCTACAGCTTAACAACAGCATTCTTTCAGTGTAGGAAGAATCAGATCCTTCCTACCATCTCAGAGGATCCTCACATCTAGAAGAGAGAATCTACATTGGCCAGCTGATCAATTCTTTTATTCCTTTATTACACTGACTGTTGAAACATTGTTGCAAGTGACTTTCCTCCCCAGAGAAATATGCTTTAGTCCTTGTACTAGAATTCATTAATCTGATACAGGGATGAAAAAATATTTCTGTGCAAGGGATATGTGTGCACCCTTTTGAGATATTATCTGTAGCATCACAGATCACAACACATGCCCATGTACTGTGAGACTGTGGTTATTGCCCTGGAGTGTTCCACGCCTGGCTGTGCTAAGGTGGCTGACATAAGGCTGCAGTGGTTCAAAAAATCTACACAACAATCAAGAGAAATGCTCATAGTGGGTGGGAAATTATACAGCTCTAATATTTTAGGTATGTTATATTACAAGCATTTCTGATCAACACTCCCCAGACGACAGACCAAGGAATATAATTGATAGACCCAAAAGGCATCTTGAGAATAAAGTACTTGATGTTACTTTGTAGAGTGCACATTATCCTCTTTTAATTTATTCTGGTGGTACTTTGCTTTTATTGATTTTAAAGAACAATGAAGAATGTTCTCTGGAATTGAGGGTTCGGTGAAGATCTCTGTCTACTATAAGTTATATGAAAGCAGCTCACAATTTAAATAAGCCAAAAACTTGGCCTTTTTCTAGATTTGCTCATCACTAAAATGTTTCTGAAAATCATATACACTCATTTTCATATACTTTAAAATAATATTACATAAATTAGATTTATTTTCTATAGAAGCATTTCTCATTTTATGCAATAGAGGTCTGAACAGCTATTTCCTGTTCTATTTTATTTTCATGAATGGTTGTGTGATACACATGCCTTATTTAAGGCACATCAATTGATATATTTTCTGAACATGTAGTTATTTGCCTCCACTTGTCCAGCATTTATAGCTCTTCACAAATATTATTCATTTCACTGTCAAAGCTGGTATCCTTGTTGGTGGATACATAAATATCAGAATTCTGCACTAATTTGGATTCCCAATTTCAAGTCCTACTGCAAAGAAATTATAATTCTGTGCATCTGTGTACAAAAGACAAGTTTTGCTTTTAATGACAGATTTAAATGCCCAGCATTTCCAATTAAGTGCTCAGCAACACAACTTACATCCCCAGAAATGAATGGCTGAGTGTTGAAAGCCAGTCTAAATTTATACCACACAGAAATAATGAAACACAGTCAAGGATAGAATCCAACTTCCTAGAGTGACTCCACATTTTTTTACTTTTTTTTAAGCTTACCCATTCCACCCTATATATCTCACAAATTCTCCAACAAATGGAACAGTTATCCCAGAGACAGCAAACTAATTCAGCCACAGTACAGATCTACCTGGTGCACTGCAGTAGGCATGGCTGAGGGGAAAATGGTGTGTGATCACGTCATTTTAGATCAGAACTCCATAGGTTACAAAACTAGAAGGGCCCATCTTGATCATCTAGTCTGACAACCTTTATAGGAACAGGCCGTGGGAACGGCTCAGAATGAATTCTGCTTTCATAATGCATAAGTACAGAGGAACAGAATTAAAAATGTGTATGCAACCTTCATTCTGACAGTCCACAATTTTAAATGCATCTTTTTGCAGTGTAGATCTTTTTCAAGATAGGAAAAAGGGTACAAATGTTTCATGTTTAATTCCTAGTTGCTGTTTTTCCAAAGCAATCAGAAATTCCATCTGAATAATCTATAAATATCCTCCTGGTTCAATTTCCTTCCCTCTGGGGTGCGTAAAGTACTGGCTTTGTAGTGTGCCAGTAAGTGACCATGTCGTCTTGCTGTCCTAGATGCCAGGGGAGGGAGGCTATGGAAGCACTGCCACTAGAGATGAAGGTATGTCATATGTGGGGCAGTGAGGGAGCTTGCAGGGTGGGATATGGGGCCATGTTTGCAACTGGGAAAGAGGGGGTTGGGACAGAAGCAGAGAAAGAGTTTTATTATATTTTATTCTCTTCATGTGATGCTTACTGTGTACTCAGTCAGTGGCTTGTATTCCTTGGAACAAAACCCACTTCGATAACTATTTTTCTACTTTCTTTACTTATAGACAAAGTACTGTTTCTAAGGTACTTACCCATTTTATGGCCAAAAAACAAGGCCACTATATTATTTACCAGTGCATGTTTTAGTTAGCTTTGCCTAAGGAGGTATCTGGTAGAATATTACCCTATTGATAGCTGTAAGTAATGAGCACTAAAACTTGGCAATCTCTCCCTATGTATTAAATATCAAAACTGTGTGTCAGTGTCTGGTCAGAATAGGGTGGAACAAGCACTAGGCAAATGGCAGAAGGAATCCCTTCTGCTCTGCACATCAGCTGGATGGGTAGGTCTGCTGTGGTTCCTTCTACTGAAAGGAGCACTTCGGGAGTGGAGGAAGTAGCAGAGCACCAGCCTCTGCTCCCTTCCCACACTGTCCCTGCCCTCCCTGCCCCAGGAGCCAGGCTGTGTCACACAACGTGTATATTGAGCCCTAGGCTTGCTCAGCCAGACAGCTCTCATCCTGCATGCTTAAGGATGTTAGCTTTTACCTCCAGGTGCCTGATTTTCTATAAAGTTTTACATAGTAAGTATCATAACAATCATCAAAGCTTGCAATTGTGGGCCAAATCCTGCTCTCAGGCATGCTTGAATAATGCTGGTATTGAATAGTTAGACATTTTTCAGATCTGAGAGAGTACATAATCTATTTCCCTCATCCAAATGTCTCATCTTTTAATCCAATCAGCCAAGAAGTTTGATCCCAACTACGCAGGTTTGATTTGTAAAATCAAATGGAAATGGCCAACATAAAGCCTGTAGTACATTTTACTCACAGTCATCATGCAGTTAATGCTGTGAAAGTAACAGAGCTGTTAGGGGGATGGGCTAAAGCCCTGCCTGAATGTTTCTCATCGAAGAAGGGAAGGGATCTTTCTTATTGCTGCTATGAGTCTGACAGCAGTGCTGGAGGGACCAATTCAAATTTAAGAGCTAAATTTAATCTGAAATTATCAATACCCTGGAACTTGCCATGTCCCAAAAGATTAGGACAAATAGCAGCATCACATATTCTGAGCTCATGTTGCAAACCACTGTGTAGTCACTAATTCTATTAGGGAGAGTATATCTCCTCCTCCTTAGCCATTTCCAGTGGATAAGCCCATGCTAATGAATTTGACATTTAGTGTTCAGAGAATCAATGGCTAACAACATACAGAAAATGGCTAGCAACATACAGAAAAACCTTCTTTGGAAGCAAGGAAAAATGTATTTCACATATCTGTCGTAAGGGAAAACATTTATTTTTTAATCCAAATGAGTAATGCCTTTACCATCAGTAAGTGAATTTTTAAAGCTAGTATTTGTTCCTGACGTACAAATCCTTTAATGGCATAGTGTGCATGAAGCTGTGTACTACAAGCTTAGGGAGCCATCCATGCACACAGAGATTCTTTCAAGAACAGGGTTTTAGGTATTTTCCAATCATCACCCTAGCACATATCTAAAAGTCACTGTGTCACTGGTGCTGGCAGCTTGTCTTAGTTCAGTACACAAAACTTAGTTTTGGGTTCTGAGCAATGTGACAACTAGTTTAGATGAAGCTTTTTTTAGGGGCTAGATTTTATTTTATGTATTATACAGGTCTTTCTTGTAACCCTGTATGGCACCTGGTTTGGAATGACTGTATTATGTACGGAGGGGCTGATTTTTCTGGTATTTTCTGAAAGTTAAGAGCAAGCTTATTGTTATGATAATGCAGGACATTGTTATGCTTTTGGACCCATAGCATCTGATCATTTGTAAAAGCATTGATTTCTTTCATGCTAATCTCAACTGAACACTTGCCTCATCTCAGGTCTTGCTCTAGATAATCCTTTTCAACACAACTCTACTCAAGTCAAAGGAAAAAACTGTATTGTATCCCATGTGTAACTGAAACCTGAATGCCTGTTAATAAAACTCAGAGAATGAATGAACAAAGCTCAAATTTAGCTCTCAGACTTAGCATTTCAAAAATGGAATGGAAATATGGCAGTTTTCTGTGCAGTTGAGACTGTTTTAGTAAACTCACAGAACATTTAGATCCTAAAGGGACAGAGGCTGTGCTGGTAATATTGTGTACAGAACCACCAGACCTTGGGAGAATCACACATCACTAGTTAATACAAACTTGTGACCTATTATTTCTTACCTTACTCGGTAGAAGCAGTGGACCAGACAATGGCCCAGGTAACATAACACCGGCATCAATGTTATTTAAAGACAGGTTTAGATGAAAAGGGATAGTTTTAACTAATAACTATGCACGTTTCTGAACCAGAGCCATAGGCATTCACTATTACCCTGTTGAAATCAAAGATTTGACTGAGAGGAAAAAGAAGCATGCACCTTGAACTGAGATAAAGGAAAATTTATTCCAGCGAATTCAATTGAGCTTCAGCATTTTCAGAATACTGGAAACTTTTAAAGAATTTCAGAGTTGGTGTACATATATTTATATTCACCTTTCCAAAAAATGCATAAATTAAATAACACATGACAAGTATCTGCATATATCTCTAGACACATAGTAGTCTAACTCTGCATTGAAGGCAAAGCAGAGTAAATATATCTGAATACACTTGCAGTGTAAGCATGCAAAAGGGATAATTGCTATTACTTTAAAGCTATGTCCAGATAAACTTTCTAATGTCAATCTGTATTGGAAGAAACATAAAAACAAGGTCGAATGTGTGTACAGAAAACTGAGCCCCAAACTTGTTTTTAACTTCACTCTTTACTTAACATCCAGTTGCTGGACCAACTGCAGTAGCAACTGCTTGGCTTGGAGCCCCCTTTTGCTTCTCTTTGTTTGATATGACTGACATGGCATTCTGTAAGAGTTCTTTCTCTTTGAATATCTGGTTTGGAGATTGTGTAGAAGTTTTTAAAGATTTCCTAAAAAAAAGAGAGAGGGAAAAGCCTGAAGGTAAAAACTATCTGCCATTTGTAGTACGGTTTCCCTCCTGGAAAAAACTCACATTTGCTTTGAAACAGTTGCTTCAGTACATACAGGTTTCTTTATATGAAGGGTGTCCAGTTCTGAACACTGTCACCCATCAAAAATGGAAACCATTTAAATATTCTACAGAGCAATAAAACCCCATTGTCTGCTCTGCTTTGTAGCTGGCATTGTCACGAGACTACGCAGTGATAAAGGTCTAGCAAGAGCTAAGCTCTCCTTTCTAATTTAGAAACAAACAAGCCCTTCCACTTCAAGATGTTACTTTGCTATCTCACTATCAATCTGAGAATGCATGACAGCCATTAATCAGAGCATTCGTTTACCAGCTTCTTCTTATTTCATTTAAAATCAATATTAGAACTGCCTTAGTATGCAATGTCACAGCAAAATTTGCTTTGGCCCTGCTTGGCTGTTGATACCTAAAAACATCCCTGCATGGGTTTTTACGTTCGCAGGAAAGATAAGAGCGAAGAGACAAGTATAGCAAGTGGACGGCAATGTGACCTCCTTCTGCAGCATCTCAAAAAACCTTAACAGCAACATAAATCCAAACTGTCTTCCTGCTGAACAGTTCTGAGGGCTACTCTGCCTTTCTGATTCATGGCTGTTCCCTGAGTTTTCGTCAGAGTACCATCCTGTACTTGGTCTTGTGTATTGGTAATAATCACCCACCTTCCTTATCTTACCAAACACCAGTATTTCTGTAAATCTCTATATCTACATCACGTAATGCACAACAGTTCAGAGATACCATGGTTTATCACCCAAAGAGGCAGAGTCTATTAGCTCACACAGAGTACTCAGCTAGTATTCAGTTAGCTGACAGAACCACACTATGCCATATAAACAACCTGATAATATGACCAAATACCATTCTGTTACTGACAATGGTAAAATGTCCCGACCAAACCAAATAGGGACAGGATCTCATCATAAATTTATTTCAGGCATTTAAGTGGGAGGCAAGTATGTGAAGTCCTTTTTTAAAGCAAAATCACTATGTCATGGTAATAAAGATTTTTCAGAGTCAGCAAAGGAACTCTAGCCCTTAGGACTCTCAGGAATACTAGAGAGATATGCAAGCATAAACTTAAAGCTTTAAGGAAGCTTTAACTAGCACATGACTCAGTATTTTGCACGCAGAAGAGTTTTCCATTGAGCATTTAAATACAGGGATTTAGTTCCCTAAATATAAACAGCCGCTACTGAAAAACTAGGTTAATAACAATATGTCTGGAAAAGTATTTGAAATCCAAGTATTTTTTCTTGCAGTCTGTCATGCGCCACTCAGCGCTCCTAGCCCTACATGAAACTGGAAGTCTGTTTCCCTGAAAAATGCAGAGAGCCTGCTACAACTTTCATCTGTGTCTGCCAGAAAACTCTGACTGAGAGGTTTAATGGCTGCCGGTTCCGCATATGTTTCTGTCAACGTGATCCTCAACTCCAACTGTGTCTTACAGAGAAATGCTAGAACACATGAGAGCTACAGCTGAGCTGCACAATGACAAAGGCAAAGCTGACACAGTGATCTGGTTTTAGAACAGAGATAATATCTTAATTAATTATCTAGAATATAAAATTTACTGCTTGGAAAGGATGCCATGATTCATAGCTGGATTGCCATCATGTATGCTTTTTATGTAAGGCAGCAAATAGATTTGATAAGGCTCTCTTAATTATTATCTGTTAATTTATTCTAAGGGCGATACTGCATGAATTCACACATGAAAGATGGTCCAACTTTCTTTACCGTGTTGCTGGTTCACCTGCTCTACCTCTCAGCCAAAATTCCTTTATTCTTCTACATATGGAAGCTTCTTGTCTCATTAATAGTTAAGCAAACATTAAGGATTGTGTACAATATCCTGTAAGACTTTAAGAAAGATACGCATCACATTCCTTGTGTTCACTCATTCCTTTCAAAGGTGTAGGTTTACAAGCACATAGCTCAGCACAAGAAACTTGATAGTTTAGTAAACCATTCAAAAAAAGGCCATAAAATCTGAATCAAAAGCAAGCAAACTCAGCAGTTTTGGCTGAGATTTTGTTTTTATTTCAAATCAAACCCTGGTTCATAAACTCCCAATAAATAAATTCAGCTGTCATGTCGTTCTAATCTCACTGCCTACTGATAATGAAAAGAGAAGCATCTTCTTGAGCAAAGCAGGTGTTAGAAAAAAAAGAGCCAATCTGAGCCCCAAGCCCAGTACATGGTTTTGTCCCTGCTGGGTTAAGTTACGAAGAAATCCAAATCATTCAGTATGTGGGTGAAAGGAGGGAGAGGCCCATGCCTTTCTTTCTCCTTAGGCTCCTCATGAGACTCACACTGCCCCTCCTCTATGAATATGGTTATCAGCAAATCCGTCTAAGAACAGCAACTAAGGGATATTCATGACGACAGCAGCTGCAAAGTTGTTAAAAATATACAAAATTTCATTGTGTGGGTGGAAAGATTGCCCTTGTTGAACAGAAACAGAAATCCTAGCACCCCGATGTTTTTGACTACAGCTTGCTATATTTTGACACATAATCTAGAAGCCCCAATCCATGTTGTGTTTGTTGTCCTAAAATCTTTTAAATGCAATCATTAAAAATAAAAGTGTGAGGCCACAATTATTTTTCCCCTCTTGAATAGGGCTCTCATGTTCAGAGATGAGACAAGAGAAATGATTTTTCCACCTGCTGTCAATACATGAGGCCAAGCTGCCTGGGGTAGCTAAAAAAAATCATTCCACAACTCCACATGGATTTCAGTGGATTGCTTAGCAGAGCCAAGATTTGCAGCTTTCAGCTGCTCCTGTGGGTTTGTGTGGCAAAGTGCACAGAAAATGCCATGCCAACCATTCCTTCAGAGCAGATGGGGAAAGGCATATTTACCAATCATCACAAAACCTGTTATATATGTTTAAATCTTTTTTATAAAAACAATTTTCTTTTCAGCCCTTTACAGAACAGCTACTAAGACGAACCTCTGCTCAGTAGTATGAGACTACAAAATCAGGGTTTTACTTTCTCTCCAGGATCCAGTTGGAAAATGAATGACAATGACCACAATATGGTCCCAACTGTAACTGACTTTTAGCAGTTTTTCTGACAGCTAAAATTGTCTAGTACTTTATGGTTCTGTATTTCTGAAAGTAGCATTAATTACATTCAGATTCTGTATGTAATTCTGTATGTAATTCTGATACAGAACATAATACCTAAAAGTGAAAATTGTTTTGCTTAGTATAGTTTATTTTTCCATAGTGATATAAGATACCTATAGAAATGCAATCAAAGCAAACTAAGAGATATGCCAGGTAACTATCATTACTCAAAGCTCTACTTTGCCTGCTAGCCATATAGACAAGTCTGTAACCTAACCTTGAAAAGATGTGAGCCACTTGTCCTCTCCAAAACTTCTGAAAGAACCTAAAGAAATTTTAAAAGGAGAGTCTTAAGACTCAAATCATGTTTTCTACCATTGAAGGCAAACAATACTTAAAAATACTTCTGCACTTGATAGTCATTTTCCCTTGTTCCAAGGCAACGGTAATGACTGTTTGACTTCTTGTGCAAGTAGTGAAGAAACTGTAAATAAATAGCTCTTTTATAAGCTGGATTTAATTCCTTCTTTATTTAAGTTATTTGAATTTTCATTCATTTATTGCATTATCTACAGCATGTTCACTTTAAACAGCAAAACTTCTTGATATTTCTGAAAGGTTCGTTTTAAAGCAATAAATAAAAATAGCTTAAGACACCATCTTGTGTCCTCAAGAAACAGTATCATTTGTTTACAGTTAAGAATCATGACAGCAGCTGCGTGCAGTCCAGGATCACACTGATTATTATGCCATGGTATCATAAGAATGTTTCCTCTACTTGTATTGCAGATATATTAGAGCCATCAGTCAGAAAGAAAATGTTTGCATGTAAACTCTGATGAATGAAATAGCTACTGACACCTAAAACTTGACACCTAAACTTGTGAGAAAAACTGTGATAGAAGCAAATCACAGAAATAATATGTTTTTTATGAAAGAAAAGAACATAAAAAGCAGGAAGACAGTTTGCCCCAGGATCAGAACTGCAAAATTGTGTTTTTCTGTAAATTTGTAACCTTTATTCCAATCTCTCTCCCTGCTACTTACCTCATTATGATGATTACAGCTCCTTCTGCCTCCCTTTGAACACTCCACTGTGGGAGAGACAGCGTGAGCTGTGTGCTGTTACCAGCTGCTTTTGCACTGATTGACCATGGAACTATTCTTACATAGACAGTAAGTTTATCAGTGGGAGCTCTTACTTTGTCTTCTCTCTGTTAATTTTTTCAAAACTTCTAGGATATTAATTGTCTTTGGGATTGTCTTATCTTATTTGAAATCACTCTTAAGGTTAAAAAGCTGTTAGGTGAGGAAGAGGCTTAGTAGATAAACATCTTGCTTGCATAAGATAACTGCCTTTAGGAAACCAGACTAAGAAATGTTGCTTTTCTCTTGGCAAGACAGCTACAGCACTGTTAAACTGGAATGGCTCAGGAGTTAAACTTTACAAGATTCATTTCCAGTAGTCACCTTGCATGTAGCTACTCTATTTTGAAGACCACAGACATAAGTACTCATCTAAAAAATTTATTCATATAAGCAGAGCCAGAAAGTACCAGAACTTCACTGGGAATCTTATAGACATATCAATTTATTGTCTGAGCTTGGTAGCACAGAGTAAAATAAAGTTAAATAACAAAGCCAGTGTCACCAGTAGAGCTGAAGGCTTCTTACCTTCCACCAAAGAAGTGAGAGTGACTCAGCCTCCTGTGACTTTCCAACAAGAATAGAGGGCACAAACTGGATGGACTGGTGGTAGAGCCAGCATAATCCATATGTCTTTTTAAGGATGTAGCACATGTTGCTCCTGGGATACAGCTTGACATTCATCACTCCCGCAGCCAGGATGAACTTCACTTCTGTTAGCAAAGCTGCGTCATACTCTAGAGCAAGAGAGATCTATTTAAAGTCTGTTATGGCCCAGAAGAAGCCAAGGCTGTGCACTGACTTCTGAAAAATATCTTACACTGTGTAAAGTTGAGGTGCATACCTTGTATGAGCTCCGTTTCACTATCTTTTCCTTTCTCTCTTCAAAAGATAACAAAAACTTATTTCAGAGCCAAAATTTGATCAAAGATAATGGGCAGTGGTCTGGTAGATATAAGTAACTTAATAGTATTCGGGCTCAAAAGTAGTTCTAGGAGCAAATCACCACACAGAGTGAAGTGACTTGTGGAAATACATGTTGAAAGAGATGGAATCCAAAGGGCTACTGATGAAAGACAGATGAAGCAAGAGAAGTATAGAACTTTGAAGAATGAGGAGAAGACATAGAAACTGGAAATAGCAACGAAGCATGAAGAGTAGTGTAAAAGATTTCACAAAGATTACTTTAGTTCCAAGGACCTGGAGACAGAAAGAAGTGCAAATCTTATCATGTATCACGCAGTTTATAGCATAGGAGACTGAGTTTTGGACAAAGGCCATGACAGAAATGGAGACATCATAAATTGTGGTACGTTATTTTAGATATTGGTTTGCATCACAAAATATTATATTGGAACCAGGTTATACATCTGTACATATGCATATATGTAAGGATAATTCTTATAAGAGTAACTACGGTTATACTGCCCCAAGTAAAACTTTGTTAACCTAAATACATGACCTTTACAAGATGTACAGGGCATGAATACAAAAGCTGCACTTCCCCCATGTGTCATCTCAGCTTCCAGCAGTCTGCACTTTAAAGATGTCCTGAACCAGAGGTTAGATCAAGATTATTGTATTCAAAGTCCCAAACAACTTTGCCTCCAAAAATTTGTCAAATTAAGGTTTTCTTCACTTAGGGTATAAAAATGTTTCTTAGAAAAAAAAAATTCAACAATTCCATGGAGAAATATACAAATCATTTCCTTGTGATTATTTTAAATATTGCTTTTTATGTGTTGTTAAGATTAATAAACAATAAGTTTAGAGAAAAAAAATAATTTTAAATGGTTTTCCACTTATTATGTTCTGTTAGTGTTTCCTTTACTGTTGCACTTACTATTCTAAAGTTCTTGCTGACTGAACTGAGGGAATGTTTCCATTTGCAATAGCTGTCACAACCTGGGGAAACATACTTTCAAAAATATTTTTTCTTATTTCCACAGAATAACAGAGTCACAGACTGGGTAAGGTTGGAAGGGGCCACAGTGGTTGAATGTGGTCTAACCTCTCTGCTCAATCAGGGACATCCTAGAGCACATTACATGGGATTGCTTCCAGATGGTTCTTGAATATCTCCAATGAGGGAGACTCCACAACCTCCCTGGGCAATCTCTTTCAGTGCTTGGTCACCCGCACCATAAAGTTGTTCTTATTATTCATGTGAAACTTTCTGCCCATTGCCTCTTGTCCTATTGCTTGGCATCACCAAGAAGAGTCTGGCTCTATCCTCTTGACACCCACTTTTCAGATACTTATAGACATGGATGAGGTGCCCTCTCAGTTGCCTCTTCTCTAGGCTGAACAGGCCCAGGTCCCTCAGCCTTCCTTCATAAGAGAGATGCTCCAGTCCACTCATCATCTTTGTTGCTGTCTGCTGGATCTGCTCTCAGAGCTCCATCTCTCTCTTGAACTGAGAAGCCCAGAAGTGGACACAGAACTCCAGATGTGGCCTCCCTAGGTCTCATTAGAGGGGCATGATCACCTCCCTTGCCCTTCTGTCAATGCTTATCCTCGTACATCCCAGAATACCACTGGCCTTCTTGGCCACAAAGGCACTGCTGGTTCAGGGAGGGCTTGTTGTCCACTGGGACCCCCAGGTCCTTCTCTGCAGAGCTTCTTTCCAGCAGGTCACCCCCAGCCGTTGCTGGTGCCAAAGGTTATTCTTCCCCAGGTGCAGAACTCTTCATTTGCCTTTGTTGAATTTCATATGGTTCTTCTCTGCCCACCTCTCCAACATGTCAAGGTCCTTCTGAAGAGCTCACAGCCCTCTGGAGTGCTGGCCACTCCTCCCAGCTTTGTGTTCTCAGTGAACTTGCTGAGGAGGCCTCTGCCTCTTCATCCAAATCACTGATTAATAAGGTAAACAATGCTGTGTAATGACAGCTTACATTTTACTGTTTAAATAAAATATTTGTCTCAGTATAGGGAAAAGTCAGTCAAATGTTCAAGACATTGAAAAATGTTTACAAAAAAAATAAAACATTTTCATATATTTATAATGTTCCTTTTTATATCTAGAAATCAGTTACAGTAACTTAAAATTGAGAACAACACAATAACATGGAAGGCAAATAGATATTGGGGGCATACTCTTCAGCGTGCATGGAATTCTTAGCTATAATGGGGAGGAAGAATATGGAAAAAACAAAACCAGCAACTTCTCAAGGGATGTCCAAGCGACAGTCACAGCTATAAAACTAGATGGAGGGCAGAAATGCCTCTCAAGGAATTTGCTTTGAAAAGGAAATTCAAGCATTGTGAAGAGGTCAGTCAAGGATATGGTGAGAGTAAAGCACTAAATCTAATCCAAAGATTTCACCCCAGTTCCAGCAAATTCCAGAAAAATGCACACCTATGGAACAATGAAGAAAAAACAGAAAGAAATAACCAACGTTTTATGATTGGCCTCACTGCCTCCATAACAGAACTTCCTTTTGCTTTGTGATAATGCCCTACTCAATAAAAAGGTTGAGTTGTCTCCTTTCTCAAACAAAAGCAATGGTGGAACTGGGATGCACTAAATATTTCTTCTTCTGACAAGCCCAGAAGTCTACAGAAGAACAAAAAAAATATTACTGAAGGATTTTAATTTTTAATTTTTGAAAGCTTAGGCTAATATGATAACAAAGGCCCAAATAACATATTTTCTAGGTGACTTTGATTATTTAGGCTTACATTTTAGGGCAACAACAGGTGGAGTCTATGCTTCCAAGATGGTTATCTATACACTGTCATTCAGTATCACAGAGACCATACAAGAAATGTGATTTAGCTAACATTTAGATGGCTAAGTCCCCAGCAGACCTTAGTTATGCCACTTTACATAAATGAGCATAAGCAGATATGACAATGAAACTCCTGCTTTACCAGCTGCTAAGGAAGAATCTATTGTTAGGCAAAAGACAGTATCATAAGGCAGCGTAAATCCATCTGTGTTGTTCTATTTATGTGGTACAAATGCAAAAGGAGTGTGGCTCATCATCAAGTTCCATGTCATTGACTGTGGCAGCAGCTGCACCCCATCCAAACTAAAAGAAACCTGAAAGTGTCAACATCAGCATATGAGAACTACAGACCCTCAGCATAGATGTTGTATAGAAATGAAAGCAGGCTTGAAGGGTGATGAAATGGTGAGCAGATGTATTTTTTACACCTCCTGCAATGCTATTTTCTTTTAAAGAAAGATCTTGGTAAAAATTTTAATTTTAGTCACTTCTTATTTAATCAGCTTCAGCCTCATGGCTACTGAAAAAGGTTAAAGTTATTCTAAGCCCACCACTTTTTTTGTAAATGACCATTCATAAGAAAGAATCACTCAAACAGACTCTATTTCACATACCTACTACTTAACTTTCTCCTTCTGGTAGAGATCATAGAAGGTTCACAGACTGGTGTATGTCTCTATATTCTCTAGGAAAAGTAAATAGGTTATCAGAAGCAAAACAGAGCAGAAATGAATTATCATAGTCCCTATAACTTACTGCAAACCAAGTTGGACATTACATTTAGAGCTGCTTTTTCCCCTCTTATTGTCATAAATACTAAGAGCAGAGAGTGCTTAGCTAATCTGTACTTCTGAATTAGTATGTCAAAATTGTAAGAAGTGATACAGGAGCAAGAATTTGTATCCTCCTGATTAGATGTTCCAAACTCTGATATTTTTATGCCCGCTCTTAAAGTCACACACATACCCCTAGTTCTCTCTTCTCCCCTACATTAAACTTCTTGCCCATCTCCAGAGCAGAGACTGCAGAGCAAGGAGGAATTAAATGACCTCTTTCAAGTGAACTTTTTTAATGTGGGTTGAATTTAATGCTCACAGTGGATAGCCTTTCTAGTGCAGGATAGTTCTGGGATGTGAATATACCCTTCCGCAGGCACAAGGAGGAACAAAGAATAGGAATGCAGCAGATGAAGAAATATTCTCTTTTCATAACCCACTTTTTCAATGGATAAGTATTGACTGTTTTTGCATTTCTTGATACCCTGTCTGTCAAATTCCAGGTTTCACTTAAAAAAAGTGAGAAGAACGACTTGAAATGGATCGAAACACTTAAAATGCTCTAGAAGTGCTAATTACCCTCAAAGATGGAATAATATTAAAAGAACAAGAAAAAAATAAAGTAATGGTTCTGTAGTAAGACAAAAAGGAAAGTGTTGCCTCTCATTCCAAAATAAAGAGGAGTAAAAATATTCTCTGTGTTATTTGCAATGTGTTTCCTTCCATTTGCTATAAATGTTCTTTTGAACACACATACACCCAAAAATAAACAATAGTACTTTCAGAATGCACTAATACAATTGTTAATTGCATTTATATGGTAAATCAGAGCATAACTATCTTTGTTTAATCAACACAGTACATTTGAACACTTCATACATGGCAAACTGTTTCAAAATTGTAGGTTTTACAAATAAGTGGTTCAATGGATATAGTGTAACGCAGGAATTCTCCAGACTCTCTATGTCCCTTCGTGGGAGAAAACAAAGGATTCAAACTCATCAGATTATTAATTTTAGTTTATTATATCCTATCTCATTGCAAAAGGAGCACTTCAAGGCTGTTTTTAACTGCAGATCCAGATTTCATCTCTCTCTCTTTCTACAGTTTCACATCATTTTGACTGCAGCCACATACGATTAATGTTTATATTTACATATCAACAGGTCATACAAAACAGAATAGAAATTACCATATTCCTCACTTTTCAAGATGCTCTGCAATGAGCAAGAAGTTTTCTTTTTAGCAGCAGCCAAGCTGTTGCATAAGTGCAGTATAGTTCCAGCCCACCACGCAGCCATATGAGGCTTTCTAGGTTTTACCCCAGAAAATCATAAATTGAACCATCGACAGAGCTTTGAAAGCCAAAGGCAAGCAGCATATCTCTTTTCCTTGATAATTCCTGATGAATCTAATGTGTATGAACAGCACGGAGGCACCTACCCATTCTCAACAACTTCATTTGTTAATGAGGTGTTCAAATCCTGTGATACAGTTTTCTGGAGTTTTGTTGTTGTTACCTTACCATGGATCGAGGAAAAGTCCCACAGCACTCAGTCAAATATTTTTAGAAGTAAAGGTTCTTACAGTATTACCTGGGACAGAGTGCGTGTTGACAAGCACAGAGGAAGAGAAGCCTCTATGTACTACCTTTGATGAACACTGTACACACACCACTTGACAGGTCCTTAGAAGACTTCATTTTCAGTGCTAGAGGCAAGTTAAATCTTGTTCATGAGTTCTCACTATTTTGAGATTATCTCTTGTTAATGAGATGAGCACGCATTCCCTCACTGTCATAATTTCCTCAGCAAAATACAATGCTATTAAGAGTCCTTGCATGGCATTCATGTTCAGACATCAGATGTCTCTGGGCAGTTTACATAGAGAGAAACTATCACATTAAAAGATCAGAGTGGTAAGTACTGGGAACAATTTAAGTGCAAATGTCATATCTAATAGTTCTTAAACAATCAGTTTGAGCTTTTAAAAATGCAGCAAGATACATATCCTACTGTTCCTTTTTGGCTCTGACACTGCATAAGCAAGGTCATTTCAGGTGATCTATATATAGAGAAAGATCTTAGTCTCTTGAATACTATACTGAAAAAAAACCTGCATAATTGACTGCTACAGGGAGAGGATCCAGCTCATTATTTGAATTACACATCCATCTGTTTCAGTCAGGATGGTTTATAGAGGTTGCAAGAGTTAGTTGAAATTTTCAAATAGCACATTAGATAATTTTAAACAATAGAAGAGGTTTAATATGTGTTTCCTTGTGTGAATCAGCAATTTTAAAGAAGGGGACAAAATTTTTCTGTAATCCAGGGGCTTTAAGTTTAAACCACCCTCTTTTTGTCCCTGGACTATCCATTTTCCAGAGCCTGGATTTTATGTATTATTTTCCCCTTTGTTTCCTAACTAATTTACAGTATTCAGTTCTGCCTGTCAAGTTCTTTCTCAGTGTTAAATATTAAAATAGAATTTTAACTCATAACTTGCACAACAATTGTATTAAGGAGATACCTTTTTTGCTTGTGCATTTCTCTAAAATATTATGGAAAGGAAGAATGAAAACATCTCTTGCTACAAACACTTGTTATATTTTATCAGCATTCAATTTCTTCATATTTTGGCTACTAAGAGATTAGGCAGATTTTGGCTATGTGATTTTATGCAATCTGTTAATGTGGCTTACATATAGAAACAGTCATTTACTATCTTCTTTTCCTTGCTCATTGTATTAGATGCTCTAAGCTGAGGCCCACGCTGTGCCTGATGCTGAGGTACAATCCATTGTGCCTTGCTTCAGATCTTTTATGAAATCACAATTGGAACTGGATCTTCATAATCTGGAATTTCTTATGATCTCAATGAGAGCCATTAATGCACTATACTTTCTGCTTTATTCTTTATTGTGTACATATCAAGTTTCAGACTTCTGATTTCCTCAAGTTCCAGATGTCTATAAATAGCTTGCTTTTATGGTTTTCATTCTAGATGCTAAATTCAGAATGTTGACAGATATATTACTTTGAAAACTTACATTTTCCACATGGTCTAGGAAAGTACCTCAACTTCTATACAGTTGTACATAGAAATATGTAAATCCAAAAGGCTTTAAGATATTTGGACCGTTAATGTTTCAGACATCTGACTGCTGCTACACTGAAAAGGAAGCTCCTTTCACAGAAAACAATTTCTTCAGGTCTCAGTGTACTTCATGGTTTTTTGCAGTCAGAGGAATTAGAAAATAGAGGAAAATTGCTGCAAGACTACAAAGTTCTGAGAGAACCAATACCTCCTGCAACAAAGGGGTATAGTAAAGTATGGAGAGAATGAAAATGTTATTATTTGCTCACACTGGAGTTCAAAAGAAACTCTTCAAGCATCAGTATATGGCTTTTCTCTGGTCATGGGAAGAACAACTGGAATAAAAGGGAACTTGGTAATTATTTTCAGATCAGCTTTCAGAATTACAGGAGGAAAGCTGATAAAGGCAGAAAAGTCCATATACCCTTCCTGTATCTTCAATTCAAACAGAGCTATTGGTAAGGTTATTCTTTATATGTGAGGCCATTAATTGCCAGGTGTCCTTCCAGTTCTGCTTCCACTATAACCTTTCACTTATGGTTGCTGTGGCATTACGTTTGAGCACGACACTTGTGGTAGAATTTATCCTGCAATACATGTCATTAGAAAACATGTCTTAAAACAGGTCGAGAAGATGCTTCTCCTTGTAAAGACCAATAAGCCCATACCTCTGCACTTGGTCTTGCTGTTTTTATTACAAAAAAGAAGAATTTCCCCAGATCTACATCAGGCCACTCTTACTCAGGGATACTTTTGTGTCTTTTAGATAATAGATGAGGAGGGAATTACCCAGTAAATATGCACTTGTGTTATCAATTATTAAAAATTCACAGACACACCAGTTTATTTCTATCCAGAAGAATGGATTGAGATAACATGAATTTCTCTTTTTTTCAAACACAGAATATATGTCAACCCTAACCTACTAAGACCAAATATGCCTGTCTTATCTTCATTCTTTGGCCTGCTAGGAGCACAGTAGCTCAATAATTAAGTATAGCATCCTTGCTATTCACACTGAGATAAAGTGGAAGGATAGTCATTTATGATACCATTCAAACAGTGGTTTTGTCCAGCTAACAATGAAACATAGATGTTATGAATCCTGGACTACAGTTTCAAAATTGCAATGAAAAAGTTGCAACAATCTAATTCAAAATTTCCACCCCAAAGAGATATTTTCCCACTTGAAAAGTATGTATTTTTCAAATGAGGCTGCCATTACCTCTTCAATTGCTCTCCTTCAATCACATGTTGTTATCAGACTAGGTCTCTTTCATACCTGCAAGATCACAAGTCTCCCCCCCAGTTCAGAGGAGACAGGACAAGTTGCAATGTGAGATGAGCTCATATTCTTCAAATGGGAGCAGAAATAGAAGTGCATTTAAGAGGTGCAAGGCACTAGCATTCCACTCTGAACAGGCTCAGAATATTGCTTTTGGGGGTCAAGATACAAAGAGGAACACAGAATTAGAGTCAGACCGCCCCTCTGTGTCCCACTTGTTTTTTAATTGACTGTCAAGAGAGCAAAATAACTCAGTCTAGTGACCTCCCCATGCCTTCATTCACTCATTCCTTTTTTTGCTATTTATTTACATAACTTGCTTGAATAAGCAATGTCTTAAAGCAAGCCTTTGAAATGCTCACAGAGAACCAATGTTTGTGATTCAGCAGGCCAGTGTTCTGGCCCATAAGTCCACCTGTCCCCAAGAAACAGCAAGGTTAGACCAACTGTAAGTCTTTTTCTCAGCAGAATGGCAGGTTTCCAGATTGACGATGGGCTGCAGCTCACAAAGCCTATTCTCCCAGCTGTGGTGAAAGACACAAAATACTCATGTCACTCCCTTTGCTTTTACATTAAACTGAAATTTGACCTAAATTTAAATAACTGCACTCATCAGAACAGGCTAAATACTGATCAGCCTTGATTTTAATCATTAAAGTTTCATAACTCTTGCACACTATTCTATATTTGATCAGTTTGAGGTGTGCATAGTCTGGTGATTTTCCTTCAGAATTTTCCCATTATTTTCAACACCTGACATTATCTCACTCAGTTTTCATTAGAACACCCAAGACAATTTTATATGATAAGGGCCACAGCTGTCCTGGACAAATACCTCTGTCAAGCGCTTCCATGGATATTCAAATCCAACCCACCAGCAGAACACATGAGATCTGCATGGTGGTTGGAATACATGCTTAACACCAGTTCCATGAAGAGCTTTCACCAGCTTCTGTAGGCTGCTCAGCATGGCATCAGAACTACTACTGCCTTGTGTCCCTAAAGCCTTAGCTTCAGGCTTCTCATCTGTTCACAGGAAATGGGGAGCCAAAGTCAATCCAACGCAGATATCAGCCTGCTCTCACACTTCTGGGTACAGGCTATTTAGCCTGGCAATCCAATAAAACATCTCAGGTACAATGCAAGAAAATAATATTTTTTCTTAATTCTTTATTCAAAATAAAATCTTCAGCCAATTTAACAGAAAAAAAAGAAAAGAAAGTGCATATTTCAGACAGCTGTTGTAAGTGTGGGAAATGTCAACTCATACAATCACGTGATTACATGTTATCCTATATGTCATAGAATTTCTATATACTAGGAACTTTAAAGCAGACACTCAATATTCCATGAAATTGACCAGTTTGGAAATAAAAGAGTCCCAATGCTCTGAAGTGCTCCAAGGAGAGACTTGAGCTATCTTGAAGCTCAAGGGGAAGGCTATCCTGGTTAAAAACTCCTGAGTAGTTCAAGGAGAAAGCTAGCCTTAAAGTCACTACAGTATTCTGTATGCCTGTGCACTGTGAACACAACCTCTCCAGTATCCATACAGTTCCATAAGATAATTGTATTGAGCTCCTGATGCATCTAGACTTATTCAGATTCTGGGTTCCACTGGAACAACAATGTCATCTATATCAACCCTACTGAAAAAGAAAAGATACCGTAGGTTGCTGGAGTTCTTCTCTGACAGCTCCCTTAGGAAATAATACAAAAGTATTTATTATTTATATACAAGCCAGCATGCCAACACATTTTTAGATAACTCTCTGTACATTTTTATGTTTAACAATAGAAAATACAGAATAAATTATATATGACAATTGTGGCTATTCTAAGAAGCTTGGTATTGCACAACTGGCAATCTACAAATTAGATGTAAAATGCTGCATGGAAGTGATATTTTCTGGTATGCTGTTTACATTCCTAACTATTTTGTGCCACTGTTTGTATAAAATTAATATTAAATTTATTCAACATAGCCTTCTGTAATCTAACAATATCTGTCCACTTTGTGGACTTTCAGATGTCCTGAGGTGGTATGCCAGATGTTGGGAAGGTTGTATTTTACTTCAAAACCCGCAGGTATAGAGCAAACATATTTTGCTCTGCATACCATCTGGTACCTGTTTTTTACCAGAGAACAGAGTGTGTTGAATCATTGAATCAAATACTGAAGTAGTTAAATCAAATTAATTCATACAGATATATGAATTTTTTCCCCTGTGGTTTTTCCTATCAAAGTAATCTGTTTACTTTATGTGACAGCAGATGAAGCCACTGGACCAAATCCTACTATTAGATACATACACATAACCAACAGGAAGTCGATAGGTTTGTATAAATGTAAATGCCCACAGAATAATCACTTATGAACAATAACTATGTTTAATAAAAATATCTTACATACATGGCAAAGCATTGTCTTTTATTTTTCTATTTTTATCCTCATATGATTTAATTAGTAAATCAAAATTAATTTAATATTAAAGATATACACCAGTGTTCTCCACCTTATTTTATCCTGCAATATAGGTCTAATAACATTTCTTTTCTGACACTGGTCAAAATTCAAATAATGGATCTTTTACCTTGTTCTCAGGACTGTTTCAATAATCAAAGGCTTTTTCAAAGAACAAATAATTTTTAGAACTGTTACTTCATAACCTTTTCAGTCCTTTCCTCACTTCACTGGCTTCTGCCCTCTTTTATTGCAATAAATGATAAAACAAAACAGGTAATTATATAAGTAGGTGAGATTTTTGTCATAAAACTTATAAAGAACATTCACAGAAGTTTCTTGGTACGGAGAATAGTTACCTCACAGCTCAAGAAGTAAGATTTCCACAAGATTTTTTTTCCTCATCTGCCTTGAGATGCTGATGTCACAGAGGAGTTAATAACTGTGAATTAATTTGCAGTTTTTATCACATTTTAGATTCATTCCATCCCGTGGTTGTTTTTTAAACAAGATCACCTTATTTGAAAGACCTGCAAAGTTCTCATATCATTTGTGTTCCTTTCACAAGCAGACACAGTTAATTGCTAAAAAAAGGAAATTGGACAGTTTGAGAAACTTGACTTGAACAGCGGTATTAAATGGCATTTAGTGGTTGAGAGGTCACAACAGAGATAAGAATGGCACAGTGAACAAATAGGGGTGATTACACAGACTAAATACAATCATTATGGTTAGTAACTATTACTGGAAAATATTCTGTCAGAGCAATAACCAGCTATGAATTTGCACATTTGTTTCACATAGACAGGCCAGAAATATTTGCTTAACAAGTAGAAGGTGAAAATGTAGCATCATTGATCATATGGCTGTCTTTGTGTGCAATAGCACACAAAATAATCAAGGAAGTGACAAAAAGTGGTAATTATTTTACATTGTCTTTGCTAAGTCTCAAGCAATAGTAGCAAAGATGGTCAATGAAATTAACCTTGTACCAAGGCACTGTTCAATAATCTCGGTTAAGTGGAAGAACAAATTAGAACAGATTGGGTACAAAGATTTAATTTTCAAAGGTAAATTGATAAATTAAGCAAACTGGTAAAAGGAATGACTTAGGCTGAAGAGGGGTTTTTGCCAGTGAAAAAAAAGTCTGAAATTTCTTTCAAGCAGATTTGCAAGAAAGTACCTGGAATTTGCATCCCAAATAAATAGAAAAAACTTTTAAGGAAAGATTCTATATTCAATTGGGTGGTCACTTTGAAAAATGAAAACTGATTTTCACACTTATTTAATTAAAAATGTTATTGCAGTTTTCACAATGGGTTTATATGCGCATAGATTTTTTGGGGGGAAATCAAGATAGCAAGTTCAAGATTATAATCCATTCGTCACTAAGGTGAAAGCATTATTTGGTGGTTAGGAAAAGAACACCTGCAAAGATGGTAAATGGTATTTCATGCAAATAGTTTTGCAGAAATAGGAAGGCTGCAATGTTCACTTTTCCCCTTGATATCAAGCTCTCATCAGGTGTCACTGCACTACATATGGAGAATATTTTTGGAATTCCCAATTCTTCCACCTTCAAGATTTTTGCATAATGAGATTCATTTCTATTCATCTGGTTTTGCTCAGAAGGGCTGATGAATTACACATTGTGTTAAAGGCATCCTTGGGTGGGATTCAAATTATTAGAGCCAATTAATGAACAGAAATTCTAAATGTTTCTTCTTGTCCAGAGTTTTAAATAGTGGCCAGACCCTCCAAACATATAAACTGGCCTAGTTCTGACTGAGTTCTTGGTCCTAAATTGAAACACCTTCAACACCACCGAGTGCTGGCTATATGCACAAGTGCCATAGAAAGTATCATAAATTTCAACGTGCAGGAAAATGTTACACACTTTTTTCAGGGAAATTATCATTTCCTACACAACCCAAAGTTTCTGCTACTTTTTAGGGCTGATAGCAGGACTTCCAGGGGCTGTCAGACTTTGAACTGTGTGCAATCCCTGACCTGAGGTGAGCTGACAATCCTCCACTGTGGCTAATCCTGCACAACAAGTGCTGCTTTGCCCTTTCACCGATCATCAGGCTTAATTCACTCCCAGATCTTGCTTTATTTTTCCAGGGTATTTGTAGAGTCATTAACACCTCTGAAAGCATAAAAGATGAAGCTCAAAGTAGAAAGAACTGACATTATTTCGTTTTCAGTTTACTTCTTTTTCTGCAGCAGTGTAAGACAGAGAGTGGGAGAAAGATGTGTGAAATCTATTTAACTACAGGCTCTTATCTGGAATAAACTAATTCAAAGCAATAATTTTTAATATAACAGATTAACTTGCTAAACTGCATTACAGAAACTTTTTGGTGCATTTAGCTAAAAATCTCTCTCAAACAGCTTTTAGCTGCTTAGAAACACCAAGACTTTTGGCCTTTGTGCTCTGTCAGAGGAATGCCAGGTAGAAGGAGACTTGGAATTACATTGATGTGATTTAGTGATGATGTGATATAATGATTGTGTGATTTAGTAACGTGCCTCATATATGAGTTACAAAGGTGAACAATAATGAACCTGGCAAAGCTGAGTTAATGACCTAGATATGATATGTAATCTGTGTGATATATTGGTTAGCAGATTCAAATTGATGCCTGAATAGCTTCCTAATAATTAGGAACAAGAGTTCACCAACTATGAAGGGCAGAGCATTAGAAACCAGGAAGATACTGACCTTTAAAGTTAATCACTAAGCCTTTGGTTTTCCTCTAAGTTTTATTCTAAACTCTGCAAATAATTTTCGTGATGTAGTTCAAGTTATCTTTGTTGTATTTTTTCCAACCTGTCAACCACAGACTGCTATTTGTACATAAGATATCAAAAGAGAATACGTGAAAAAAAGCTGTATTTAAAGAAATCAGAAACCTCACACATTCAGGGAAGGAAACAAAGTGAATAAGCCATACTGAAGCAACTAAAAGTTGCTACAATTTAAAAAATCCTGTTTAAGATTATTGTTATTTTTGTGATATAACATGCAATATGTTTTTCATAAAACTGTTCTTGAGGTCTCTTGGTTTATCACAGCCATATATAAACAGGAAAAAAAAAGGATTTTTTTTCGCCATTTTTTCTTTCTGTGTAGCTTTACCAAAATCTAAAGATTCATGGAAAATCCACAGATCACAGAGAATAGAGTCCCCAGATTGCTCACAGTGGAATATAATAAAACCTGATCTTGGTTAAACTGGGGTCATTGAACCTTGGTAGGATTGCACTCGGCAGATATTAAGAGGGTGGTGTGACATGATGGCCAGGCTCATTACAGCATCTGAGCATAGCTGTGCAACAGCAGCATGGAAATACTCCCCAGTGAGTGAGTGAGTGAGTGACAGCAAAGCATAGAGGGACTAGATGGCTTACAGAAATGTATACATTTCCTCAAAGTAGTCAGGTCCATGGAGTAACTAAACAAGAATAAATGCTAAATTCAACATGAGTGGTTGCACAAAATAACCCTTAAATAAAGGTGACTGAATTTTCTCTCACTGTGATAACAAGATATTTGCTGTGCCATGGGGCTGAGCCACTCACTTTTCTTAACAAGTGTTTCTGTCATTATCTTTTAAAGTCACCTGAATGAAGTCAAAAGAAGCCCATGGCTAAGCAGCTGTTGAAGAACAGTGCACGTGGAAGGCCTAGGATGTCTGTGCAGTGAACAGGACCTTGTATAATGCTTCCTTTTGTAAGGGTTGAAAGGACAACACAGGTGGAGTCAATGCAACCTCAGATCTCCACTATATATACATATATATTTTGACACATATGTGAGTTTAATGGGGAACTAGCAAGTTGACCAAAAATGTGACCAGAATAAAAAAAATTTAAAAGCTATCTTATTAATTTTGAGGTTTCATACATTTCTACAGTTCGTATTGATGTAAAACTGTAACAGTTGTACAACAAAATAACCTGAATTATATTTTTATGGGATTACTTAATTGTAAACACAGTGCCAGATCTGGTTCTCTCTTAATATAGTGAATATGTGAGTTTACACAGTCTACAAATCTCAGTGGATTTACTCCTTCTATGCAATGGTGACATGTGTCCAGAACACAATGGACAACCTATACTGATTTCTGCACATTCTTTTTCATTTAGCTGTTTATGTCCTCATATTTTTTCTATGTGTGCTGCACTTACTGCACTGCCTTTGCAAGAGGGCAGGCAGTGAGCTGCTGTTTCACAGTGATCTCAGACCTGCCATCTGAAATAGAACAGTGCAAAATTATTCAAGTAGACGATTGCTGGGATTCTAACGGAACATTCAAGAGAGACATTTTATATGCTCTGAAATACTTTCTTCTGTGCCTGTCAAAAGCCATCAAGCTGAAAAATAGGAACTGAGTTACAAGAGCAAGGGCTGAGAGACAGTCTATCATTTGAATTAAGCAGATTAATAAAAAGGATAAAACCAGAACAAAATTAACAAAACAGGCCTATCTATCCCTTCACGTTCTTAGGAAAGTGTAAATCAGAGGTGGTCAAAATTTTCCAGATTTTAAGGTTTTGCTATATACTCTCAATAACACAGTTGTCAATCAGACTAGAATCGTGGAAATTACACTATAAATAAAAAGGTAATTTTTTTCACTTTTAAAATGATAACTTTATATGCAAATTATCCTAAATGTTCAGAAACCCTGCTGCCTTTACAGAAATAATGGCATTCTTCCTGTTGATTTGGCCACAGAACTTAATGTCTCAATACAAGAAAGCAATTTAGCACAAGTTTTTGAAGGAGAGAAGCTGCTTTGTTAACTGAGAATGGGATCTAGGAGTGCTGACAGGTATTGCAGAAGAACCAGCTAAGATATTTTAAGAAGTTACTGGCCCCAACTCTCAGATCCTCCTCTCTGCAGGAGTCTCCTCAGAACTGAATTCTTTAACAAATGTGAAGCCAACTTTCACTCAAGTTATTGTGAAACACTTTCACTTAGTGGAGGAAAGAAATAACAAAAAGTAATTGACTACCCTTACAAAATAAGCAGAATAAAACTTCCATATTTGCACAGCTCAGCTTCTTCTTTGCAAAACTCACCATGTTAGTTAAAGCTCCTTTAGCAGTTTGAAAGCTGTTAGAGGACCTTGCACAGATACAGCTGCTGCCAATTCAGTTTTTCTGTCATGCATTTCTGCTATAATCTCTCAGAGAATCATATGACAGCTTCTAAAACCTGCATTTGTACCTGATAAAAGATTTTTATGTGATTGAAGCTCATCTGCATACCCACAAAAGAGGATAGAGAGATAATGGCAGGTGGGGGAACACAAATGACATCCTTCCGAGTTATTGCCACACCCATCACAGGAGCCATCAGCCCATAAAAGATTCATCTCCACAAGACCAGAGAAGTGCAGGAGTACAAAAGCAAGGAGAGAACACAAATTAAAGACTCAATGGAAGAGTTACTCTGTCTATGCTTCTCTCAGAGCTGACCTAGTAGAGCCTCATCACCAGAGTCTGGATATTAAACTCTTCAACATGAAATATGCCTACAGCATCTTTTGATGGTTTTACCCTAGTTGAGAAGGGAGAATGTGCCTAGGGATATGGGACATATCATGGGATGCAAGGGAAGTGCATATCAAGATTTATTCTAGGATGTTTAGGGTACAAGCCAAATGTGGGGAAAGGAAGGGATCTAGACAATTTGGAGAGGAACAAATGTGAGGATAAGGGGAGACAAAGAGGCCGGTCAGGTGCAGTTCTCTCCTTGGTGTGCTTCTCTGGCCACAGGTTGCACCTGACCAGCTCAGCCTGTCCTCTCTTCTTTCAAAATGTCTTTATAACTCTTTCCTGGGTGAGGGATTCTCTACTGAATGTGTCTGTACCGGAGTCTGGGTGCCAGCAACAGTCAGACCATGAGTCAGGAATTCCATGTGCCTGGGTGGAAGGAACTGGAGAGATTTGAGTGAAACCCAGTGGCAGCTTTGGATGTGTATACACGTGTGTGTGTGTCTGAGTGCAGGGTCTCCACCAGCAACTACAGTGGGGCTGTAGCCTCAGGGGCCCACATGTCCAGGTGACAGCAACTGGGGAGACTGGGATCTGGTGTCTGGCCTGGGCTGCTAAAGGGTTCCAAGTTGTACGTGTGCATATATGTACATACATATATATATATATTTCCACTAGACCATCTCCATTCTACACACTAGAGGTGGAAGTGGGATGAGCCCCACGTGAGTGCTCTGTGTGTCTGATATGTGTGGCCAGCCATGTTCACGTGTGATGTGCGTGTGTGCGCACTCTGTGCATGTGCCTCCTGAGAACACGTGTTCAGTCTTGCTACTGGTTGGACCTGGGGCATGGAGCTTACCCATCTCAGGCCTGCCATATCCAGCAAAGTATATATTCACCACATGATATGTTTAATAGGTTTTAGTGACTATTTTAATTCACTCCCCCGGTTCTATAAACACTTTAAGTTAGTCTCTTCTGGCACTTGTTTAATAATTTTCTTGGCAAATTCTGTTTTAAAAAAACATTCAAAGTGTTTCTAAGACATACAGCCAACTATATTTTTATTCTTTGGAAGACTTTTTGAGTTTGAGGATATTTGTGTATTTAACTATTTTCATCTTCAGTGTTGAACTATCCTGGACCTCTGAGTATGCTGGGTGCCAGAAAAAAAGTGTTCTAAAAAGTTTTTTTTAAATAATTGTGAGGGGAAAACTACGTGTCATGTTCATCAGAAGTAAAGAAGGAAGCTGGGGGGTTTTATCCATAGTGGTTTTCTTATAAATAAAGGGGAACATTTTAGAAAATGTTAACCTTATTGTATTTTACTCTTCTCCCTAATTTGCTTGTGAAATTATGTTCTTTTTCAGACAAGTCTAAGGATTTCTAACTGGCATTGACAGGAGTACCCCCACATTTTCTTAGGTAGAATTTAACTCGAAATATGCATTCATTCTGTAATGAGTCAGCATTTCTGGATAAATGTTCCAACATAAAGAATTTTGCTGTGTATATCTTTTAGCAATTGAGAAATTACAGCTTTAATTTCATTTTTTAAATCTTGCTCTTGTGTTTATTAAACTTTTTTTTCACACTATGGAGTGAATACACAGATTATCAAGAGTTGCCTTGGGCATGATATTATAGGCAGCTGCTTGCACAAGAAAAATGTGTAATGTCTTTCTGAAGGACAGTGAAAGCATCCCTGGACAAGCAAGAATTAGCAACTGCCAGGGTCTTTCAGTTGTTGGCCTATTACAGCCCCTGCAAAGGCACCAGCAAGCAGGAGAGAGCAGCAGGTACAATCACAGAGCTCTCCACAGCTGCTGGGTCCAGGGAATGGTCACATATGTGAGGTGACAGGCGCCTCTGAGAAGTGAGGACAGAGGTGAAGGCAAGGACAAGCACAGCTTTCCTTCCCACTTCTCCTTAGCAGCAGAAAACTGGCAAAGCCAGCTCTTCCTGTTCTTTCTCCCTTCCTCCCCCGTGGTTTTGCTTATGCTGCTGAACAGGCTGGAGCCAGTTTTGTGTTCTTTAGTTCCTGTGAGGATATGATCCACTGTCCTAGGATAAAATTTGAGACAGCATAGTTGCTTGAATGAGAGTTTTGCCTCTTGGTAGGTATTGTGTAGAGCAATGCTGGCCAAAACAAATTAGTAAGTTTGTAAGTTTAGCTCTTTTTAACAGCTATGCAAGCCATACGGTACCTCCAAGACAGACACTCGACCAGTGGCCACTCAGGTGCTAATTACAAATAAATATTTGCACACAGGATTGCAGCAGCCTTACAGTAGCTCTCACAGCCCTATAGCATCATTCATAGCCTAGCAGGGGATGTTTCTGAGCAAAAGTCCTGTTTGACTAGGACTGACAGTCTAAACATAGTCCCTTTTTTATATTTTTTGTTTCAGAAGCTCACACGTTTGCTAAGGAGACAGCACGGTCAAGGACCTTAGCGTAGCCAGAGCTCCTGACCATAATATTGGCAGAATTCCTTTCTTTCTCCTTTAATCAAAGCAGAAGGTCACTGTAACAAATATTCATAGGCTTTTCAGTACTGAGAGGAATCAAATATCCAGCGCTGCATAATTTTTTTGGCACACTGTATCACTATAAACTTTGTAATACTGCAAAGTGTAAGGTGCTATTCCAATGGTGCGACAGTTTCAATGTATCAAATTTGACACCTTTTCAATAAAATAGGCTAAATTTAGATAACCATATGCTCATGCTGACAAACTAACTTCTCCCTGATATGTGTTTTTGTGAAAGAATATAAGAGGGTCTAAAAGTTTAATTAGTTTAAAATGAATTCAAAATATTGTATTAATTTACAGTAGAAAGGTCAAGTTTTTGAGCAAACAGCAAGAATGAATATTTTTTACTTAATGCACTAAGATTCAGCTGTACAGCTTCCATTAATGTTAATAGGAGTCATGCTGCCAAATTCAAAAATCATACTATAAATATTTTATCTGTCTGTGCCCTTACTGCAGTCTAATAAACCTTGTACAATTAAAAACACTTTTCTCCTGACTGCCAGCTAAGCAAAGATGAAGAGTACACACATATGAACAAAGAAGTACTACTCTACACTGGTGTGGCCTCACCTTGAGTCCTGCGTGCAGTTTTGGGCACCATAATGTAAAAAAGACCTTTAAGCTATTAGAGAGTGTCCAAAGGAGGGCCATGAGGATGGGGGCGGCTCTGGAGCAGAAGCCGTGCGAGGAGTGGGTGAGGGCTCTTGGTCTGCTCAGTCTGGAGAAGAGGAGACGGAGGGGAGACCTCACTGCAGCTACAACTTCCTCGTGAGGGGAAGAGGAGGGGCAGGCACTGACCTCTTCCCTGTAGGGACCGGTGACAGGACCCAAGGGAACGGCCTGAAGTTGTATCAGAGGAGGTTTAGGTTGGATATCAGGAAAAGTTCTTCACCCAGAGAGTGGCTGGGCACTGGAACAGGCTCCCCAGGGCAGTGGTCACAGCACCAGCCTGACTGAGTTCAAGAAGTGTTTGGACAATGCTCTCAGGCACAGGGTGTGACTCGGGATGGACCTGTGCCAGGCCAGAAGTTGGACTTTAATGATCCTTGTGGATCCCTTCCAACTCTTCATATTCTATGATTCTATGAAGCATTTTATCAACAGAGATGTATTTATCATTTGTGTTTCAGCAACTTAAGAAGATGGGCCAGTGTTACAGTTACATTTCAATCTTTACAAAGTTTTAAGGGATTTTTAAACAACTTTTGGAGAAATTAAAAATGTAATGGTATTTTTAAAAGGTCTCTCATTATTAAATAACACTGCCTTTATCTTAGAATGACTCTCAACAATATGCAATACACTTGAATCTCACAAGCAATGCAAATGTGAAAGCCCCTTTATTTAAGTTGTTTTGGCCATGCAGTAACTCCATTCATAACACATGTTCATCACAAGTCAGCCTTTAATGTGAAGCTTTAAGTCTGACTGCTCCATTAAAGTGTGCTGGATATCTGTGTCAAGCACCACCTGTTTTCTGATGGGCACATTTTCTAATGGAGAAACAGTTTACATTGCAGACCTGTGGTGCACTTCAAAAAAACCTCAAATATATTAAATTCACTGAAGTTAGAAGTGAAACTAGGGACATCAGCATTCATGGTGGCTTTGGACAATGCAATGTACCATTGAGATTGTTCAAAGCAAAGCTGGAAAATAGTTGGAAACGATTTCTAGAAACGCTTTTCTTACATAAGAGATAATGCAAGGAATCTTGCATATTTGGTCATGAATATGTTCTGAATATGCTTCTATCCCTAAAGTGTACAATAAGTAGGGAAAAGTAAGTCCATAGCACACCTGCTTTTCTTTAATACCTACAAATCCTTGCACATTTTTTCCCAATTTTGCTGCTATACATGCTTCCTTAAAGTTATCTCTTCACAATATGTAGTTCTAATATGTCAAAAAATCTCTGCTCATTGTAAATTTAAAAAAAAATAGATTTGACAAAAAAGGCTTGTCATTGAAAAGGAAATCATCTCTTCCTAAGGTAATGCTGCTGGTACAAATAATTACCTACTTTAGTGTTCCTCAAAAAAAAAAAAAGCAGATCTAAAATATAAGATTAATTACTATAACATCTTTCAAAAAATAGAAAGTCAATTTCAAACATTAATCTTTTAACGTTTCTCTGAAAAAAATCATGCAATTATCAATCATGATTTCATTGGAAACATCACAAAATATTTTAAAAATGAAAGTTGCATTTAATTATGTACCTTGAAATATACTTTTGGAGAACTCTTATGCAGCAAATGCTGTTTTCAGTGAAAGAAACAGAAGTCCAGATTTGCTTAATCACTTTACGATGTCTTAAATATTATCCAGGTACTGGTAACCCTACTCTGTCCTTTCTAGCCACACTATATACACAAAAATAAGTGGATTAGTAGCAAATTACCTTACTTTCACATTCTTTAGAACACATGAGTAATTTTCACTTTGAGGGGATATCAAAGAGCCTTTTTATATGTGGGTTTACACAACTTAGAGATCTGATTCATCCTGTGTGTCAGGCACCACCAAGAAATTTTAATACAAGTGAAGACAAGCCTCTTTAAAGCTATAATTTAGACAGACACCTGCTAAGATAAAGTCTCTAAAGCAAATATTATAGCTCATAGCCCCAGAATTCACAGGAAAAGGGTGATTGTTGGGGTTTTTGCATTTTAAATATCTGGTCAGGTCATTACCTGTAGTTCAGTTTCTAACTGCATCTGGATGTGTGACTTCTGTATCCATCTCTGAAATTCAATCTGTAACACACTATTTCAATTTAGATAAAATCTTTTAACAATCTTGCAGATATTTAACTTCATAAATACGTCTATATGCATGGTTTATTTTTAATGCAGTGCTACGGAGGTCTCCATATCTGCAGTTATCTAACGGGCTGCTGACTCCTGATTGACTTCTTTAGTACATTTTAATACATATAACATGAAGCACTTCCTGGTGCAATTTTTCTCCACAGAGATACTATTAGGATTTCATTGAAAGGGTGGTGATGTTTAGAATCTGGTATTAGTAGCTGATACTAACCTAGTACTTCTTCTGACAGCTTACAATAAAATAGAATTTCTGGGAAAAATATCCCAAAATGTCCAGGGATGGGTGTGCAATACAGAAATACTGTAATCTCTCCTGTTAATCTCATGAAATAGCTGAACTGAGTTTCACCCAGTTGGGAATTGACTGGGTACAGAAAGCAAAGTCTCATCATTAAATTCATGAAGAACAGACCAGACCCTAAGTGATGGAAACATATGCCTGTGTTCTCCTTACATGACCCAATTTTTTGATTCCCATTTCTATGCTTGCGCACCAAACAAAAGCCTCTAACCTGTTTTGCTGAAGGAGTAAGGTGAAACATTTCTATTCAAGCAAAATAAATCCAGAAGGATGCAGGGACAATGTCCACCTGGTCCATCCTCTCGCCCTGAAACAAATGTATTCTTTTACATATGCATGAAAAGAATTCTTCCTCACATTTAACATTTCATGTACGTCTTTTCCTATGGTTCTACATAGCAGCAGCTATGTCCTACTCTATTAGGTATAATGCAAGACAAGCACTGCACCCACTTTGGAGCCTCTGAGTGTTTCTGACTTCTCTAGTGTAAAACAAAATAAAATCCATCTGACCACTTCTGTGATTCATTCATCTTAGTTGCACTCTTGGTCTCAGTTTTCCCTTGAAAAAGATTAAAATCCTTATATTTCCTCCAAGTCAAAGGTCTCTAAAACTAAAGTCTTTATGAGAACAGTCAATTCAGATTCCCCATGGAAAAATGTAGCTAGTTTTCATTATTAGAAAAAAAAATCCTATTTGTTTTAATATTTTAATAGAATCTCCTTTCATCTTGTACATACCTGGTGAAATGGTTCATAACCACTATGTAAATAGATTTTTAAATTCACACAAGTGCGGAAAGCACAAGATCAAGCCTATGCAAAAATAAAATAATATCATTATTTTATGTAAATTTTAAAATCCCATGAAACCAATAGTGTATTAGATTCTGTTGCAATTTTCCATAGGAGCTCAGTGAACATAGCATTTATGTTAGCACGTATGATGACATACAACATTGTCCACTAGTGCAAAACAATGTATACAATGAACAAAACAAACATGGAATCAATTTTCATTTTTAATGTCTGATTCTTACAGAGATGTCAATGGTGAGACTAATTTATTTCACTGAGGCAGGAGCAAGACCTAAGTAGCCAGTAATGTGCCCTTCAGCTTCATGTTCACTCAGTTCTGTTCAGTTAACACACTTTTCCATTGCTGTGACAATTTTAAAGCATTTATTCTGTAAATGAATAGTCAGCTTTCATGCAAACAGTCCATTAGCATTAATCATATGATTCTCACATACATTGACAAAAACAGTGTTTGCTATATTTCTCTTGTCCATGACAAATGAGTAGTTGGTAAGAAATGAAAAATAACAATTTAAAAGGAAGATTAGAACAACGGATCTCTGGACACCATTTCATTTCTCATCTGAAATATGAAAAACCATATTTCAAATATGGAGGATGATGTTTCTGTTGATCAAAATATAAATCTTTGCCTGTCAGCAGAAAGACTTTGTCACTGATCCTGTTGCATACATTAGCATTTACATTTCCTGATATTCTTCTCTTTGGACAATTCTGAAGAATCCCAACTTACCGAAGTACAAATGTGTAACTACATAAAAATAATTAAAGTAACTGAGTTATTTGCATTGACTAATATAAACAGATACTTTCTAAATATTACCTTAGAATTTTAAGGTATTAAAATCTTACAGCTTTCAAGACATGCACTTTCACCAGAATTTCACTGAGAACTGCTAAGGAGTCACTGGAAAAAACTTGAATTAGTGCTTATGCCTAACAGGAAACTTGAACCTTAACCAAAGCCCAGTGAATTCAGTATGAGTTTTGTTCTTTCAACTTTAATTTGCACTGGATCAAGCCCTTTGCACACAATCTCCCATTTCTTCAACATTAAAGGACTGCTTATGACTGTTAAAGAATATTTTTCCTTTCGATATCTGTTCAAAAACAGATTTTGAAAACCATCCCAGGACTCTCCAAAATTAAAATCAGTCTTGGATTTGTGTGTCAAATAATAATCTTCAGAAGCTTGTTATTTTGCAGATGGAGATTTTAGCTGCCATGTTGTCCTTCTAAAAATAACATGCAGTTTTCCAGTGAGCATGCAGTCAACTAGCAATATCAGTGTGCGTTTTTATCACAAAGAGTCATTTAAGAAATCCATCTTTAGAGGTTTCTATAATCAAATCAGGAAAACTCCTAAATTTATACATAAGGAAAAATATTTTTAAAATCTTTAAAAACATGACACATCTCAAAGTCCTTTAATGTTTTACAGTGGAAGAAAAAAGACAACAGATGAATGTGTTAATGGATTGACTATCTAAGAGTTAATCAACATTTTTTAAAGTGACAATGCTGGCAAACAACAAGAATGGAATGTTAAGGTATTTATTGTAAGCCAAGAGGAAAAGATTTATATGCATCATCTCCAAGCCAATATATAATAAAATCCATTTTCAGGCTTGAAATAAAATACAATCAAAAGGCCATTTGTGACTCTGAGCCCAGGTCTCCTTCTTATGTTATAAAGTACCCCCAAATTTTCCAGCACCATTTTGGCCCTTTTCTTTAAAGGGCAGATACTATTTAGTTAGAAATGCACTTGTATATTTTTTAGTCCTGATCCAACTCCTACTATTGCCAGAGAAATATTTTCTGTCGAATTCAGAGGGATTTTAAAAAATGTAAAAAAAAATAAAAATCATTAAGTAAAACTCAGTATTCTGTGTTTAAAAGGCTGTTATTAACAGAGATTCATTTGAGACTGCCCCAGCGGACTCCCAGTAAGTTGATGGGACATGAACAATGTATTTCTTAAACCCACTGTAAGGCAGAAAAGCTGAGGTTACTATTTGGCTTCCCTGATGAAAAGCTGCAATTGTTTCATTTATAGGTGAATGTATTCTGGCTATTCCTAGAGTGACCTTGGCAGCCAACTGTGTTGCCCTTAGTGTCAGCAGAAAGAAGGCTGTTGGTGTCAGTGGGCTTTGGATCAGGCTTTAAAGACAGAGGATGCTTGCTTAAGGAGGAAAACAGACATAAAAAATAGTCCTGATTTCCCAGGTTTTGTCACTTAGAGTTTAGAATACCAACAAGATGTTTTAAACCCTGAAGAATAATTGTTGTAAGTCAATTATTATGACCCTGTATGGTTTTTTTTACAATTGTATACAAGAATAAAGAAGAACCAATCTCTCTGGCTTACAAAAAAAAAAAAAAGGCAAGTACTTTATTTATCAATAGACATTTTTGGTGCTTTTTACACCATTGCAATGACTAAACAAATAGCATAAAATAAACAAAGGATAGTATAAAATCATTTTACTCCAGCTGGTATCCCAAGACAACCTTTTCACTAAGTACAGAGTTAGATGTTTCAAGTATGGCACTTATATAAATAAGAGCAGAGAGAAGGTGATATATTCACAGTTAAATGCAATGAGCTCTCTTCCTTTGGTATGTGTGTCATCATAGGTGATTGTAGGGAAATGAATAACTTGTCTGGCATGAACCAACTCCATCTTATTCATGCACATATTAGGAAATCAATCAAAATGTGCTAATATATTTTGCAGGTCACAACTAATGTAAGATGATTAAGGTCTCTGGTGTGTGAGTGTGTGGATAGGCAAACAAAAAATGGCAAAATTATATTCAGCATTTATTTTTATCATGACTAATTGATGCACAAACCATGATAGAAAATAGCTAGTAATACACACCAGGAATAAAGTCTGTGATTTAGACAAACAAAATAATATGAGACTTCTGTGAGATATGTGAACGCAGATATCCTGATTGAGCTGTGGTTAGGTTCCTTACAGTGTGCTTACCCTCCTTTTAAAACATGCTTATGCCTGCACATTGCAACAGTGTCCCCCACCCCATCCCACCCCACATAGAGTATCCTTGCAGAGTTTTTATATGAACATTCTACACATTTACAACAATTAGTCAGACAGTTCAAACTGTAAACATCCTAATGACAACCAAAAAGCTGCTTCACTGACAGATAAAATCCAATCATTAGAAAGAAAAGTAGGAGTAATAGTAGCTGTGCTGTAAGGCTAGATCAAGCATGGTTTTATAGCTGTTTTTTCAGTCTTTTATATAGTGCTGCATTTTGCAGCTAGTTCAGTAAGTGCAGATCCAATACCTTAATGGCTTTCTTGGTGGTTTGATAAAATGCTTGCCTAAGCAATGTACCTTTCTCTAATGGTATCTGGGTCTGTTCCACCTGGCACAGTGTTTCAGTTCTGTCACAGCCTCACACATAAGCTGAGTCACTTGACTGAGTCCTGCCGAAGTTAGGCATGCTCATTCTTGGCAGGTCCTTATTTCTGATTTCGTATATGGATTTCCTTTTTGCCTGTACTCCTCTCACTGCCATTTTGATCTTTCTCCAGCCCAAGTGGTTCAGTTCTGCCAAATTAAGCACCACACAAATCCCACTGACAGCAAACATGAATACCAAGAATACAGTCTTCTCAGTGGGTCTAGAGACATAGCACTCTACTTCTTTAATGCAAGGGTATCTGTCACATTCGTACATGGAAGGGACATTGAATCCGTACAGAAAATACTGTCCCACTAAGAATCCAATCTCTAGGGCATTTCGAAAGACCACTTGGATGATATAAAATCGAGAAATGCCTTCTTGCCTCCTCATCTTTGACTTTGTAGTTCTGATAGCAGGATTGGGGATTTCCTTCACTTCTAAGCAGTCTGGTTCTGCCTCTTTGGTGGAGTTCTCAGTGTTTTGCAGCACCCCATTGACAATTGTGTTCTTGATTTTCTTACTGTCCTCACGCTTCATTGAATCCTGGTCCCTTTCCAAGGTAAGGAAGACAGTGGAGTACCTCCGTTCCCTTTGTTTAGCAGACTGGTGAACGGAGTAGGTTATGAAGCACAGGCTGGGAGTGCACACCATGATGATCTGGAACACCCAGTACCTTATGTGAGAAATGGGGAAAGCCTGGTCATAACAAGCCTGGTTGCAGCCTGGCTGCAGCGTGTTACAGACAAACATCGTTTGCTCGTCATCGTACACCGTCTCCCCTACAATGGCCACAATGAGAATTCTGAAGATCACCACCACGGTCAGCAGGATCCTGCAACAGAGAAGCCCGTCAGTGCGCGCCGCCGCCGCGCGGCCGGGAGCTGTCCAGTGCTGACCGGGCCCCCGCGCCGCGGCACCGCCGGCCGGCACCGGCACCTCGGTTCGGCCCCGGCACCTCGGACGGGCCCCGCTCCTGCGCGGGGGGAGCGCAGCCTGCGCGGCATCGCCTCGGCGCGACCGTGTGCCACAGAGCCCGGGCGGCCGTCAGCGCTGCCCCCGCCCGGCCCCCCTCGGAGGAAAGGCGGTCACACGGGTCCTGGGGCCCCCGGGAGCACGGCAGGCAGCGGAGCGGGGCTGCGCTGCCAGCGGGGTCCCGATGGCATTGGGGTCTCCCCGACGACCGTCCGCTGCCCCGTGGCTCCTAGGGGACAAGGACGGCGGCGTTTGCGGTGTCGCTGCGCCTCGGCGCCCCGTGCCGCATACCACCCTCCCAACACACACACACGCACACACACACACGCACACACACGAGCGCTCCAGGCACACGCCGCAAGAGCCCGGCAAAAGGGCACCGCACAGCCGGGACCCCCCGTGCGCCGCCGACCACCCGTCCGGCCCGCTCGGATAGGAGGGGATCCCCTCCGTGCCCCCCGTAGCTGTTCCGCGACTCTTACCTCCCTATCATAGTAGAATGCTGCTGTACGGCAGCTTCCAGTAGCCTCTCTAGAATAGTCCATTCCCCCATCGCTGTTCATCCGGAGACAAAGACTTTGGCAAGCGGAGGGGATCTCTTCACTTCTGCCTTTTTTCACCCCTCCTATTTTTCTTTTTTTTTTTTTCAGGGGGAGGGAAAACAAACAGAAGAGCAGCCCGTCTCTACCGCCCGCAGTCCGATGGAGGGAGGGCGGCTGCAGGCAACAGCCCTGCCGAGGATTCCCGGCTCGGCTCGGCTCTGCTGGGCTCGGGGCCCCTCGGCGGCCGCCACCGGCCCGGCCCGCTCAGCTCGTGGCGCGGCGCGGCGGGCGGACCGGCGGCGTGGAGGGAGGAAGGTTGGCTTTAATGTCTTGCTGCCTCTAATCTGCCTTTAAGTAGTCTCCGCTTGCGTCACTGACAGGTTGGTGGAGAGCAGCCAAAAGCAGCGCTCGGATTTTCTCATTTTTATTATTCCGGTGAATACAAACAAATAAATGCAATAAAAATAAATGAAATAAATAAACGGAGGAGGAGGAGGGAGGGCGGAGGAAGAGCTGCCCCGGCAGGCACGAGGCTCATTGTGCAACCTTGCCGGAGCGCCCCGGCCGGGCACCCGCTGCCCCACCGCCCCCGCCCGCCAGCACACCCCGCGCTCCGCCCGGGCGCGCAGCCCCGCCAGCACTGGGCGCTGCCCTCGGCTGCTGGTTCCGAACGCTGCGCTGGAGCGGGAGTGTGACAGCGTGGCCCCTCCAGCCACGGGCGCCGGGCCGGGGGTCCCCAGGATTTGCTGTGCTTTGCCTCACTCTCAGAGAACAAAACAGCGGTGTCACACAGCAGTGACCTTACCTGTTAGAACTGCTAACCCTTAGAAGATATTTAACTTAAAATTGCATCTCTATTCTTCCCTGATTAGAGAATCACTGTGGAGAAATGAAACTCATATATAGCCATTTCAGGATATTCTGAGACTGAGATTGTATTTATGCTGGGAACGACACCAAACCTTCACAGAAAGCATCTCTAAACAGTACAAGAAAAAATTATCTTGAATAAATCTTTACATTATAACCAGTCACATATTTTATTCCCATAAATTACTTTATTGTGTTTAAAATGTTTTTTTCAGTTTACAGATACCCTTGCAGACTGTACCTGAGACATCACCAAACATTTCCACACAAAACATTGACACAAATTGGAATGAGTTCTCCAGTGAAGAAGTGTAACATGTATTCTGTATATTTACATAAAAATCAAGTAAAGCTTCATACCTGTTGTTCCTTTTGCTCAACTAATCTCATTAAAAAACAACATATGAAAAATTCTTGTGAGTCTTATCATTATAGTCCTACTGTCAAAATCAGTGAAATCAGCCTTTCTAAAGCAGAACCATCCAGGCCATAGCAAAGAGTGTAGCCCCTTTGTGGTTTTTTTTTTTTTTGCAGCTCTCTCATGAAACAATTCCATGTTATACCAAAGATGTTAAGTGTTTTCTGAATAAATGGGAACGTGTTTCATCTGTGCAAGGAGGCATCTGTACACTTTAGACACCCTAAGGTTTGTTGTCTTTTCATTTGGACTATGCAGATGGTCTCTGTTTCACATGATATTGGGACAGTTGCCTGATTGGATCCCCAAACCCATGAATTAGGAAAGTATCAAACAAGAGAGGATCAGTGAATACCTCCCAATCAAGAGTCTGTGAAGAAGCATTCAATAATCTGGAGTGTTTCCTTCCACACTGTTAGGAATTGCTGCAGAGACTGAATAACCTTTTTTTTCCTATAAAATATAACTGCATTCTTCTTGAAATCTGGTTCTCCCAATTCATACATTTGCTTTTTGCATATAGTTTCTAAAAATTGCTGCTGCAGCAACACCGAAGCTAAAAGGAAGAGTTGGGGGTTGTTTGGTTTTCTTTTTTTTTAAGAGGGCTGTGGTGTTTATCCAACTATCCTGAAAACTGAGTGTCTCATACAGACCCAAAGTATCTGTTTGGAGATGGATCTGAAAATGAGAGAAATCAATGCAGTAAGGGAAGCAGTAATGCATCAGAGCAGAAGAAGAGAGGGCAGGGAATATGCTAAGAAGCTAATGATGATAATCCTATTTAGCAAGCCAAACAGAGGGAAAACCCATGATTGAAGTTACTGAAGAGAGGAGAGAAGAATTTGGTTCACAGACATATAACAGATTTTCTACAAAGGAAAACTGTTACCTAACACTGGGATAGAAAACCCACTTATCTGAGCTTTTAGAACCCTTATATGAAAAAGAGTTGCATTCTGATCATATCAAACACTGGTCTATTAATGCACAGTTAGTCAGTGTTTGCTGTGTTACTGACAGCCCAGTCATGAAGACAAGGGAGTAAAATATCTTAAATGAATACCGCAAACATATAAACATTGTTATTAATTTGCTTTTGATTTAATTATGGTTTAAAGTTAAATATTTCCACACCTTCTCTTACAGATGTTGCAGCTCATTCTGAAATATCTGAGCTCTCCTTTCTTAGCAGTAACCTCACATGCCACCCCCCAACCCTATTCAGATGCAGGATACTTGGCCTTACTCTTAAGAAAATTTACAAACCTTCATAACTTGGTGGTTTTGAAAAAAAACATCTTTTCAGTGAGAGTCTCTTTCATGAGGCAAATACTCATTTTCAGTGACTAGAAAATTCAAAGAAGTTTGCTATATCTCAAACTTCCATGTATAATTTCTGAAGCTATTAATATCTTGCCCTTAATCTGAGGCCCGACTTGCTATCAAAATAGAATAAGGATCAACACGTTGTTCTCTGAATATTTAACGCAACAGTGAAAGGTGTATGAAGAATGCAATCAACTGCATTTCCATTATCCAGTACATGAAAAACAGCAACCTGTGGACATATCTTACAAATTGTGTAAACCACAAAGTGCCCAGACCATGTACAGTCATGATTGTAAGTTGTAAATGTAAGAAGATTTTCAGCTTCTAAAGGTTCATCTTAGTTTTTACACATTTCCCTAAAAGCTTCAGCCTATGGTAAAGCCAGGATTTGCAGAGCAGCATGCTGCCAAGGATGCTGTGGATGTGTATTGCACAGTGTATGTGTTCAGATTAGGAAACCATGCCCACATTTCATTCACAAGCATTCAGGATTATCAAAGCTTTATGTCTTCTGGCTTACAAAGAACCGCTTCCTAATGAAGCAGCAGTAACAGTTTGCAACAGGGCCAAGCCTGTCTTGTTCAATATTTTTATCAGTTGCATAGAAAGGAAAAAAATCAGCTTGCTATTCCACACATAGGCTTCTGGGTTGTAGGGTATATTTTTGTTCCTCTTGCTTTGCATTCAAAGAGAATAAGTACTCCTGTTCAGTCCAAATTCAGTACAAACTCTGTCATTCCTAACAGGATCTCAAACAAGCTTTGCAAAAAGAAAATTCAGTCTGCGTGTGTTCAAAGATGCCAGTGCTACTATATTAATTTCTGATGAAATAATATAGATGAAGTTGATCTTGGATTAGGTCTGAAGAATGAGACTCTATGTGTCCTCAGTTTGAAGCCAAACTGAGGTTAATCTGTCTGTAAGAAGCTGTAGGCCAGATTCTCTCTAAGAAATCCAGCCCTTTTTCCCTGATCTGATTTTGTAAAGGGTCCCGAGAGCAATCAAATCTCGCAGGCTGCACTTTCCTCAAGAATGAAGTGGAACAGACTGGGAGCAGAACTGACACATTTGGCTTGTCTGTCAGACCCCCTGCAACCTGGACATGGATGACATGACTGGGGCAGGAGGGAGTAGCCACGCGGCTAGTGCCATACCTACTGTCAGACACTGTGCTAAACAGTGGTATTCCCCTGCTTCATTGCCTTCTGTGCTGAGGTTTGCTAATGTACAAACACAGTACAGATCTTCCCCATTTACTGCCTCCTTTTAAAGATTATGCATTCATTCTAAATTTATTTCAAGTATTTTATCTTAAAATAAATCTAATAAATTGTTAGTACCCCATAGTAGCTGAACAGTACCCCATAGAATCCCAACAATCTTTCTCAATGCATTTTTTTTTGCAGTTGTTAACAGTGGATATATAATTACAGCAAAGAAATCTATGTCATATTTAGATTATAAAACTGCATTACAAATGACTGTATTTCATTATTATATTACAAACCACTATTTCCATCAATTGTAGCAAACTGGAAGTAAAGAAAGAACTTTAAAAAAATATAGGCTACTAATAAAGAAAATAATGGGTTTTTCTTTCAGAAGCTTTTATGAAAAAATCATGTTGCCCTATATCTACTTTGTGACTGCTTATTCCAGCTAGTGTCACAAAAGAGATTTTTTCAGCATTGCTTTCATAAAGCAGTAGAACCTTCTTTGAAAGACTGATATGCTAAATGCTTCATTTCTGGTAGTATTTGGTGTAGTCCATGAAATCTAAGTCATTAGCTACTAAACTGAAAATGCCTTTTTAAGACCTCTCATAGCCATCTGCTATGCTCTGTTTTCATTTGGTGCCATGTGTGTATTAATGAAATGATTGCATCAGATTAAATCTTTTATTCATAAAATCATCTAGGTCATCTGCTTCTACCTACACTTTCTCTCTCATTAAAATGAACACTTGTGTGTACGTTCTCTCCACACCGTGTGAGTACAATTCTAGCTGCAGTTACCTGCGATATGCAGATCTCAATAAGTAATCCCTCTTTTTGTCTTTTTCTCAAATGAAATTCCCTCAAAAGACAACTCTAGTGTATCACAGCACAGAAAGTGTACTTTCTCAGTAGTTTGAAAAGTAATGACTATCCTAAAGGTACAAGATTTGGATGTACTAATGAACTCAGTCCTTCACAAGAGAAAGCAACCTTGCAATACTCATTTTGCTGCCAAGAAATAGGTAGCACACGCTTCCCATATGGTCAACACTCTTTGTGTCAAAGCTGTCAATCACAGGGCAAGCACTTGTGGTCCTTCTCGTGAGAACAGAATAGAGCCTGCATTTATATGCTTCACACTGGAGAGTAGGAAGGTGGCGAGTGCACAGAATTCATGGCCTTCTGTAATGCATGAACAAACAAAGCACTCAGTTATCCTAACAATCATATTAAGACCCTGTTATGCATCAGAGGTCCATATCTACAAATGAAAATTGCTATAAATGGAAAGTTATTCAGGAAAAAAATAATGGGAAGAAGGAATAAATCTATGAAAACCATCAGCTTTTAAAGTGAGGGCTCATAAATCATGTTGAAGTTCCATAACTATTCTTGCAAGGGGGGTGGGGGGTAGTGCAAGAAATATTCATGAGGGGGGCAGGTACTAAGTAAATATTCCACAATCTTCTGAACTAAGGGAATTTAAAATAACTAAATGTAACTGCTTTAACTAGAAAACAAATTTCAAGTATCATACCTTTCTAGTTACAGAATATTTTCTTTCCTGGCAGAAAAAATAATGCAAGTTTTATGGGGCTCTTGTAAGCTGTCCACAGGGACTTCCTATGCACAAATTAACAGCTCAAATCAATTTCCTAGGAAAGAATGTGGACCTATATACTGAGTTACAGTTGCATTTACTTGTGGCATATATACAGCTCCTAATGCAGCAGTGTTTGCACTGTTTGCAAACTCCTGAGCATAACCTCAGATTTATTTGCAGACAGGCTGCAGCCATGGGAAGGAAAATAGAATTGAAACAAATACTTATTAATTGATAGGCTCTGCTAAGAAATACAAAAGTAGTAAAATATTCCAGTGACCACATCATCTGCTGCCAGTCTCTTAATTTTCCCTTCTGACTTCCACCAATCTCAAAAGAGCTCTCACATTGTGCTAAAGCATCCAAGCATCCATTAATGTAACTTCACGGACTGTGACTGCTTAAGTGTAGATTTGTGAGTAAATCTTATGTGGATTCCCATTACAGTCTCCTTTAAGGTTTCATATTCACTAGAGAAAGAGCCTTTCAAAAATACCTTGGACACAAAAGGGTATGAAGGATTTTAGTATAAACAGATTTAGTACACATTGTAAAGATGCAAAGAAACATCTACATAGCAAGAAATATAATGATTAATTCAATATGTGAGTGCAAATGATCTTTAACAGTTGAACATATTATTTTATTCCTAGAGTCTATTCTTTCAAAGATACATATTACAAAATATATCTAGCCCAATATAACTGATTAGGGCATTATGATAAGATATCAGCCAATTATACAACCACTATGCCAGATCCAATGCAGAATATTGTAAAACTCAGTTTGGCAAACCTAATTTTTCTCTTTTCCTTATAAATCAAGGGAGTTACACATTTTCATCAGAAGAATCATAATTAAATTTAATTATAACGATACCTTAAAAAAATTGTAATTTATATCATAATGTCTACATCCCATGATAGTAAATTTTCATTGTACCTATGGCAATTCCCACTGGCTTTAGTTGAGCCAGAATTTAAAAACCTTGAAGATCTTATTTTTACCAGAACATTTTAAATTTCCTTTGCAGAATAAGAATTATGAGAAAGTTAGTGAGTGCTTTGGAATACCCAGAACAACAAAAAAAAGATCCAATAATAAGAAAAGTCTTGTGTATCAGAACTCCTGGCATAATTTTGATGCTTCTTCTATTCCATACAAAAAAGAAAATAAATTATGATAAATTATGCTTCAGTATTTCAGTATGAATGCATTACATCAAGCACGTTTTTCTGACCTACTGCTTAGGTTTGGCCTGTCTACATTTGTCTTCAACCAAATGCTGAATCTCTGTACTCCCAGCTGCTTTCAGTTCAGTGACATGATTTACTGCAGAGTTGTTTTCCTTTGTTTTGATTGTTACACCACCATATGTCTTCAGTATTCCTGGTGCCCCTCACTCTCATCCTCTCCCTCCCCATCTCACCAGCCACAGACGGGAATTCACATTACATTAAAGCTTCCCTTCAGAGGCCAGGCTGAAACAATCCCTTGAAATAACTAGGGCAGTCAAGTGACTGATTTGAAAGTAAACTATGTCAGTGAACAGAAGTGAAAAGCAGGAGCTCAGTAAGAAATGCAGAGGATTTTTATCCTTCTGTTGTTGGAAGATTCTACAGTTGTAATAAAAATTTGTGAAATACGTTTGATATTAATTTTATTACAGATGCATAAGTTATAAATGCATACAACCCATATGCACGGGTGCACAATTGTATGTATTTATGCATGTGTGTCCTGGCTGGGGAGTCGTACATGAGTCGCAAAAGCTATTGAGGGTCAAGGTAGATCAAGTCAGGTTGCAGAGATGAAAGCCATCCAGTGGCTTAAATGTCACCAAACAAGAGAAATGGCCAGCGCTCTACCTCTACACAGGCTCATGGATGGTGGCAAACGCTCTGTGGGCATGACTGGACCAATGGAAAAAGACCAACTGGCCATGCAGAGGTAAACCTATCTGGGCTGCTGAACTGTGGCAAGACACCACTGCCCAGGTAGAGAAGATGGCTGTAAATGTGCCTCGTGTAGAAGCACACATACCTGAGAATCAGGCTACAGAAGAGCACCACAACAACGGACAGGTGGATTAAGCTGCCAAGGCTAAAGCGTCTCAGGTGGGTCTAGACTGGCAACTGGCAAGGGTGAATTATTTCTGGCTTGGTGATCCCATGATGCCTCAGGTCATCAGCAAAGAGATGCAACATATAATGGGCTTATAGTGACCAAGGGGTCGACTTAACCGTGGACACTCTCACCCAGGTTATCCATAACTGTGAAACATGCACTGCAATTAATCGGGCCAAGTGGGTAAAGCCCCTGTGGTGTGGGGATAATGGCTGAAATATAAATATAGGGAGGCCTGGCAGACTGATTTAATGCAGTGCCACAAACCTGCGAAGGCAAGCGCTACGTGCTTATAATGGTGGAAGCAACCACTGGGTAGCTGGAGACATATCCCATGCCTCACGTCACTGCCCAAAATACCTTTCTGGGCCTGGAAAAGCAAGTCCTGTGGAGACATGGCACCCCAGAAAGAATTGAGTCAGACAACAGGACCCATTTCCAAAACAACCTCATAGACCCCTGGGACAGAGAGCACAGGATTGAGTGGGTGTATCATATTGCCTACTGTGCACCAGCCTCTGGGAAAATTGAACAGTAGAATGTACAGTTAAAAACCACATTGAAAGCAGTGGGTGGTGAGAGCTCCAAACATTGGGATCTACATTTAATGAAGGCCACCTTGTTAGTTAACACCAGAGTCTCCATCAACCGAGCTGGCCCTACCCAGTCAGAACCTCTATGTTCCGCAGAAGGGGATAAAGTCCCCCATGGTACATGTGAGGAAAGTGTTAGAGAACACAGTTTGGATTAAGCAAAGGTCATCCCATCCATAAGAATTCCCTAGGAATCCTCTTCGATAAGATTATTGAAGTGAGTTAAATGGCTTCTGTGGGGAAAATATATTTAAATTCCACAAGATTTTAGACTTTGTCCCAGGTAAGATCCTAGGTAAAATCCATTGAATTTCAGTTTTTCAGTGACATTAGTACATGTGAATCAAGAATATATAGTCATGGGTTTGAGGGAAGAATCCGATGTATTTTATGGAGTTCGTGAAATAATTTTTTAAAATATTCAAACTAATTTAAGTTTTATAAATATTTAGTAGTGTCAGTTTCTTAGTCTAGGTTCCCTAATCTAGTCTATAGAGCTACCCACTTTGACTGCAAATTACCAATTTACAGACCCAGAATGCTTTCCAAGACCCATCCCAATCATGCACATCTGAAATTTCACAGGTGGTGATTTAAACTGGCATTTTTGTGAGTTCCACAACTGTTACTAACAAACAGCATCTGCTCAGTGCTGTGCAACATGCTTTGTTTTCATAACACCATTTGTTAATCTTTCCTAAAGAAAAGGATTTCCAGGATGAGCATTTCATTAAATTTTTGTAATGTTTCCAGTTCAAAATGGAGCAAAATCAAATTTGGAATATCAATTTATTTTATCCCACAGCAAATTGAAATGGTTACCCATAGATTTTGCACAAATTTTCACGTTTTGGAATATTTAACTCATAACTATATTTTTTCAAAATCTAATACAGATTATGTATTTTCAACTATAACTGTAGTATAACTAAGAATTTGTGACACAACAAGAGAAAAAGCTAAATTCAATCATTCATAACATATTGTAGGATAGTTGCAAAGGTGTGTGATTTATTTATGTGTTTTTAAGAAAAAAAAGCATTATGTGTAATGTTGCTATAGTATTAGAAGTTACAGTTTATTTTTCTAGATAACATTGACATCCACATAATTTCTCGCACAGGTCACAGTTTCTCAAGGGCTGCATTGATTTATGTACATCATATGCAAATCTGTCCTCATTTTAATCAGGTATTTACTTGGCACTTTAGACTTAGAAATTCCTCTTTGTAGTGTTTGCAACCTCTTTCACACTTTCCTGTAAGAATGTAAGGACTGCTTTGCTCTAATAAATTTAACCAAACTATCATTGATATATAGAAAAAAAAAAGGAAAATTTGTCACGGTACTTTGCTCCGTGATTTTGTTAAACTAAAGCTGTGCCTATTCTAACGAGAGGGAAACAGCATGGAGAGATGTATCTTCCCTTACTCTATCCACATTTACAACATTCCCAGGAGCTGGGGGGCCTGGGGTGGGCAGGCTGACTCACACTACCAGCAGTGCCAAGCAGTGTTTGAGTTATCCCTGGATACTTCTCCCACTAGGGCTTGCCCCCAGCTCTACACCTTGCCGAGGATCATCGGAAGCTGAAAAGCTACGTTACGCACCTCTTGTGAGGCTAAACGCCTAAACTAGAGCCTGAAGCACAGAATCTACCATTTAAAATGTTTGTCAGTTGAACTTCAAAGGCTGCAACAGAGCATGAACACTGTCATATATTTGTATTTACATGCAAATAGGTAAATATTTTATATGGTAAACATTTTTACTATTGGTTTTTATCAGTTATTAAGACGTAGTGCCAACATCAGGGTTTTATCTATGTTTTCTGAGGTTTTTTTCAGGTTTTGAAGCATCTCTTACATTTGTATGTGTCTATACCTGCCAGGAACACAATAGAAGTAATACAGAATTTTATTTTCTTCAATAACCCTTTGCAGAATATCTCCATTTTGCACACAAATTCCTCATGACAGACTCACTCAGGCTATGTTCAAACCCATAAGGATGTCATGCCTCCTGACACTGGATGGTAACCCTCTCTTTCCCTACCCTGATTTACTGTCATTTTACTTTTTCAGCACAGAGGCATGATAAAACACATTTTCTAAGAATGAATCTGTGAAGGACTTGTTGTATCCCAGAGGCTTCCTTTTGTCTAAAAAGAAGAGAGGGGTTACCGTGAATTAAAAAGTCAGAAGGACTAGGGCTCCTAAGCTTTAGATTTAATTAAGACTCTTGCATGCTTAAAATAGATGAAAATTACACACACAGCATTTCCAGATGGGAGTTTCAAGACGTCATGTTGAGATGTAGCTCCCCAGCGTTTTCTCAAAACCAAACCTCTCCTTATCTTGATAAACAGAAATCAGTCAATTTCCACCTTGGTTTCCCTGTGTAAGTATACCCATCCTATAGTTTTAGTGGACAACAAACAGGCAAGGGGATTCAAATATTTGCTGATAAGCACTCATAGGCTTCATCTGTTTAAAAAAATATTTCAATCAGTAATATCTCAAAAAAGCATGGATAAACTATCGGTCTGATTGGTTTCATTAGTGGTTTTTGATACATTAATTGTATCAAAGGGAAGGAACAATCTTGGGACAGAAACTGTATTATTAAGATAAAAAGCTTACAGGAATTCTAGGGCAATGGGGGAGAGAAAAAGATGGCAGCAAATCCCACAGGGCTTTAATAAATATTTGTGAAGCATATTTAGTTTAATTACACCAACCAGTTATCAAAGTCCAATGTCATGCTACCTGAAATGTCAGCACAAACTGTTCCTTGGGCTTGAAGGCACAATGCACAGCAAAAATAAATGTGTGAAATCCAAATATGACTGCCACAAAAACAAACAAGGCATGAGAGAAAACATGAGCTCACAGATAGATCAATTAATCCAAAGAACACCAACTAGACAGGTGGATGAGTCATACACACGGTGTGGGCAGAGCTCCTGTTGAATGGAAAATGCAACTTACCACAGCATGTTTCACTCTGAAAGACAATGAGGCGGACAAGATAAACTAGATTGGGTGGCAAGCCTCCTACCTGCACTATGATCATAATGTATGATCCTCAAACAGGGAGCAGGGTCTAAGCTTCCCCTTTTATAAGGTCTCTTTCTTATGAATGCTTCTCAATGATACAGTCAATGATATATCTCATCATGCTTCTTACGAATCTTCTCAATGCTGTGGTTTACTTGAATTTTTAAGAAGATTGGGGAGGGAGGGGAATGTATAATGTAAGTAAGATATTGATTTTAACATCATAAATAAGAGCTATGCTTTCTTTACACTGGGAGGGTTGGTCAGAGAAATATGTCAAGTGTATATATTAAAAGAATTAAATTAAAGATATTTAATTGTCCTTTTTCTGGCAGCAGGGAAAACCAGTCTTTCCAGAACTAGGAAGTGCCAACATATCACAGCTGCCTACAGAACAAATCAAGCACACTGCTACAATGGCTATGATTAACTTGTTAAAGTATTTGATTTTTAATTAAGTGAATGTGTTGACAAGAAAACCAAATCACAATACACAGAGAAAAGGCAAAGTTAAAGGAGTACATGACCCAAATTCTAAGTGGTCTTCTTTGACTGGGTATTATTGCATTCTTACTTAAGAAAACACTAAAATTTGTCTTATGTTTGATATTTATTATGCAAATCATTTTCTCAGAAGTCAGAAAGTATATTCAGAGGTATACCTCTGGTTTTAACACAAAAATCTCCAGCTTTTTCTTGGGAATATATATTTGGGGCTTGCATGGAACTTATGTATTGGGTTTGGATCTCCCATGGGGTATCAGCAAAGGAGCAGTCTGTTCCTGAAAGACTGCATTCTATGCAAAGGACCCACGCTGGAACACTTTGTGGGCAACTATCTCCCATGGGAGAGACCCACGCAGGGGAACAGAGTGAGGAGTCCTTCCTCTGAGGGAAAAGGGGTGGCAGAAACAACATGACTGCAGTCCCCACTCCCCAACCCCCTGCACTGCTGGGGAAGGGTGTTTTTAAATTTCATTTTATTCTTCATTACCTGTCTCTGATTGAACTGGTAATAAATTGAATATATTTTTTCTCAAGTTGAGCCTGTTTTGCCTGTGACAGTAAATGCTGAGTGTTCTCTCGCTGGTCTTATCTTGACTGAAAAGCCCGTTGTTATATTCTCTCTTCCCTGTCCAATTGCAGAGGGAAGAGATAGAGCGGCTTTGGTGGGCACCTGGCATCGAGCCAGGGCCAACCCACCACAGCATTACAAGCAATTTGAAAGTTGCACAGACCAGCATTTAAGTTAACTCTGTACCTGCAGCAGGTTGCACTAGAATTTAGATTGAAACACACAGTTTAAAACACCCACACAAAGTGCCCCTTCAAAAAAACAAACTCAAAGGGTATCTCTACTTGTTTCTTTTTAGCCACTATATTTAGTGGTTAATTAGAAGCATGCACTGGAGATTTACAGCATGGGAAGGAGAAGAAACCTGTTCTGGAAAAGAGCCATACCCTCACCTGCTTTAGACAGCCCTGCTAGTATAATTGGCTTCAAAACAAGAGCACTGTTTAGATTTATCTGACCTGAGAGCTTGGCCTTTTTTTTTTACTGACCTAAGAATATAGTGCAGAATAAGATTATAACTGCCTTTAAGTTATATCTGAAGTTCTAGTATTCCATAGTAATACTGACTGAAGAAAAATACATTTCACTCTTTCAGAGCTTTTTTAAAAGGTCATCTCACCTGTGATTTGTGAAAATTTTAAATTATTATGGAAATGACTGAAGTTGGATACAGTACCCTCTTTCCCTAGCCTACTTCCCTCTATTGCTTCCACCAGGCAAACTATGCTTGTGGAAAAACCAGGGAATTTGGGAGAGAATAGCAAATGAATGTGAAGAGTTTATGTCATGGACTGAGAGCAGGAGTGGCTTGTGACACACAGGTCTTGTTGATAACCCAGGAATTTCATTATACACTCTTCAGTGCCATCTGCCGTAACCAGATGCATTAAAAAACCTAAGACATAATCAAATAGCCCATCTCAACAGCTGTATGGCAGGGAAATTATCTAACTCTAGGCTTAGGTTTGTCCTGCAAAGGTAGAAACCGGTTAAGAAATCAAGTGCATATCTTTGCCAAAGATGAAGAACTTGGCCACAACTGTGGACACATTCTTTCAACTTTTTGCCTCACTTTCTTAAGTTGTAGCAAAATACACTTTACACAATTTATGCGTGTGAGAATTGTTGCTTTAGCACCACAGCATGTCCTCCAGCTATGCAGGGACAGAACTGCACCTGTGTGTATGACTTGAGAGCAGCTGTCCACTTCACATTCATCCTGTGAACCTGGGAAAGAGAAGTCAAGAAAGAATATCTTCCAAAGTATAAATGGGATTTGGGTGCCTAGACTCCAAAAACCCAAACTCATAAGACAATGGCAAAGCCTTTATCTCCTCTACCACCAACCATTCAAGTTGCCTCGTTAGGTGAAGAAAATATAGCTCCATTATGCACTCTGTTATCTTCATGGCTTTTCTGCAGTTATTACAAAGAAAATAATGATGACTTTTGTGTGTTTCTTAGAGGAAGTGTTCAATGGGATTGATTATATCTATCCTGTCATTCAGGATTTAGACAGAGCTCTAGACCTCAGAGTCTAGAGAACTGTTTTCTGCTTAAAAGTAATTTTTTTCCAACAAGAATTCCACAGTGGGTTGCTCATCACAAGTTACATGATGTCTTTTCCAATACAACATTTCATAAAATTCATGTACTGGACATTTAGTCTGTATGAATGATATGCCATAGCATCATGGAATCATAAAGGCTGGAAAAGACCTCCAAGATCATCAAGTCTAATCTTTGCCCGAATACTACCATGACCACCAGACTATAACATGAAGTGCTACTGCATCATCTGGTTTTTGTTAGATTTAGGACACTTAAACTTTGATAGGGACTCCTTTGCTCTGGAGGCTACAGACAGACATAATGAAAAATTTCCTATACAAAAAACCTTTTTGTCTAAATAACCAAGATAAAGGAAAAGAAAAGCATAACAAATAGTTTTTGCTTTTCCATACTGAGAAGTTCCAGCCAGCAGCACCCGCAATGCATTTCCAGAATGCAGAGTGCTGTAGGTTAGCAAAGCACCACCAAGCAGTTTGTTGGTTTTTGCATAGCAGCATTTATCTGTTCTGTGGTATTTGTGGCATTCTCTATACTTAGATTGGCAAATGCCACAAATTCCATGATAAATTTAAACGCTGTGAGTGATAAATGTCAAGCTTTTAATAGCACCCACTGTCCCTCTGTCACCACATGACCCTATTTGGAGATTGTACAATCACTATCTCCATATCATTACTTATACAAGAAATAGTCTTCACAGCATTTTCAATAGAAATATATTTGCTTTGTGTAATATATATGGACAGAATGAGCAATGGAACCCTTTGTATGTCTCTTGCATAAAGAAGAGCATGCAGGATACCATTCCTGATGATTGCACGTGCTCTTTATTTACAAAAATTAAGTCAGAAGGTAGTTTCCTATTTGTGTTAGGTGCCAGTACAATGCGCAGAATTCATGATCTTAGTTGAAATGAAAGGACAGAAAAAGCTTGATGATAACAGCTGACAATATGTTTCATCAGAAGGAAAAGTCTACAAAAAAATTGCTGCAGCCATTAAAATACAGAATGTGACACCAGACATTGCAAACATTTCTTTGGGCATTTTCTACACTTTCAGCAGTATGTGATATATTCAGGTTACATCTGAAAATCATATCTCTGTGGCACTTTTTGACTGTATGTTATAAGAAGAAAAGAGTATTTCACATTGCCACAATAAACACTTACATTCTCATTTCAAAATTCCAGGGTTCTGAGGTCTTTCCTCTGAACACAAAACTAAATCAGGAATTAACTACTGTCTTAGGAACAAGGCTACAAAATATTCACAGTTTTGTCTTCCTCAAATATCTCTGTGATGTTTCTGACCAGAAATATTTTCCCTTCCAATTTCAACTATGCTGATTCTCTAGGGAGGAGTACTCATTTGCTATGTGGTACAGACATGGTCTCTGAAACTTGTTACCAAGTCAGGGATGCTCTTCCATTGCAAAGTTAAAGTGAAGGTTTAGGGAAAGTATTTGTATGTATATATATGCACTTAAATGTGTAAATATATTTCTGTCTGCATGCATATATATATATATATGCCATTGTAGCAAACACTTTGGAGAATCCAGAAACAAATGCAAGAGAAAATAACACCAGCAATAGCATAGTAACTCATTTTCCTACGTACAGTGAAGATATCAGTTCCATGCAAGTCTCATTCAAAGTCCATTCGATTTAACTGCAAAAATATTTGGGCCAAAGATCAAAAGCTGCTGCATTACTGTGGTTTGTCTGGTTGCCAAACAGAGCTGAGCTGCACAAGAGATCTCGAATTCAATTAAAAATAAATCTGAAATTATTTCCACACCAGTAAGACTAGTAAGGCCTAAGAACATTTTTGTAAATGATTGCGTCACATATTAAAGGTTCTGGTTTTTACGATACCTTACATTATGAGCTAAAAGTATATCTGGGCATTCTGTAGTGTCTCATGATGGATTGTGACATTTAGGAAGCCGTACATTAAATACCTATGATATATTAATCCCTTCAAATACATTTGGCTTTTTAAATATGGATTTAAAAAATCATTAAGCATTTGTAAGAATAAAACAACAGATTGCACTTTTCACATTTCTACATATACAAGCAGGCTATCTGCTGTTAGCCCAGTGTTTTAATTATGAATAAAAGCGTGATAATGAACTTGAATTCACAGCCAATGCTGAATTAGTAAATCAATTGGTTAATTATATTAATTTCAATAATCAGTTACTCAAATTGTCAAACTAAACCACTAGATAATGAAGTCAGAAATTCAGCACAAGAAGTGTGTCTTATAAATAACCTTTAATAGAAGATTGAGAAGGAGATGATTCCTTTTAATCTTTTACCCAAAGTAGAGATACAGACATAGAACGGACTTGATTTTACTGGTAGAAAACAATGTTTTCTTGTAGGTGGTGTTTCTTGACAAGGAAGAATCACTCAGTTTAAGTGCTAAATTCAAGGCATGATTTATGCTAAAGAAGTAAAGTGTTTTTTTCTTATGACTTGCTCAATGGTTTGGCTTTAAAATCTGCTGATATTTCTATTTCTGCAAGAATTATTCTCCCCTCTGGCTAAGATTTCTTCTCCCCTCTGACTTAACAGAGAATCAGAGCATTGTAAACACACACTTACACACCGACCCAAAGTAGACAATTTTCTTGTTTAAAGCTAATGTTTCTTATTCTCTTTGGGTTTGTGTTTTGGTTTGTTTTTTAATATAAAATAGCAACATTTCTGAAGATAGATATCTGCGTCATGAAAATCATTTATATAATCAAAATTACAAAATAAATAAGAATTAATGTGAAACTCAGTGTCAGAACTCATTTATTACATAAACATGAGGATATGGCTTGTATTCCCTAAAGTTTTCTCCTTTCATTGATAGCAGCTACTGCAAAATCACTGCGCTTCTGGATGCTGTAGATCTCCCCACACCTACTGGCCCAGCAACATGTACCTCCCAGACCCCTTCCTTCCCAGAAAGCAGTCAACTACACTTTTCTACTGTTTGCTTTCTCATCTGCGAGGCAGCCACGATCAGATGCAGAGAGCTGTGGGAGGGGGAGAAGTGTGTGGCAGGAGTCGTTGTGCTGCTGCATTTCCACTCTCTACAAGAGCCAGAGTCGTAGGCCCTCTCTAACACCCAGGAGCTCCTTGATTTCCCTTTGAGAGCCCCCTTTTTGCAAAAGCATGTCCAGAAGCGGCAATGTAACTCATAAGGCATTTGGAACCCTTTGGAAAGGAAGCTCGTGTCGTCCTCATTATCATTGACAATGATAATGTCAACGATAATGTTAATCACCCTTTCTGGTCATTTAAACCTGAGGGGCTTAGAGACTCAGAACTAATCTTTAAGCTCTTTCTTACTGCTTTGTTACCTTCATCTTATTTGGTACCTTTCCAGACTTATTATATCATTTACATGTTATACAAATCTATGTCAATAAAGCTTTATGCTTTATGCTATGCCTCATCCCCTTTTTCCTCTGTATGTATATATATCTCCTGGTTAAAAATGTTTCTAAAATACAATTCATCTCCTCTACAAGATCATACTACTCTGTATTTGGTAGACAACATATATATTGTATTTTGTGAATTTGACTTTTATGATGAAATATAAAATTGCCACCAGGTATATTAACTTGTGCTAATGCCCACTATATTAATTTCATCCAAAATTATTCACATAGGAAAGCTTAGTCATAAATTAAATCCATCCTTTAATTATATAGCAGCATTATAAAATTTTTCCAATAATTAACATTTCTGTATGCTGACTGTTTACGTTGCAGCAATCATAGCCAACCTCAGGAGAAAAAGCAAAGGTAATTGGTAGTGTATTTACTGTCTAAATTGCTTCTTTCTGAAGTATGATGGGTGAGACTTACAAATCACTCAATTTTATAACTTTTTATTCTGTTTCTTGTGACTAGATAATGACAGAGACTTCTGTCACAGGTTGCTTCATAGTAGAACTGGATTCAGTTGTTACTGGAAACAGGCATCAGTCTCTGCCCAGGCCTCACATACAGTTATCCAACTGGCAGGTTTTATCTATTTTTTTTCTATTGTGGTATTAGTATTGTAGATTAATCTAACTGTCACATATATTTAAAGTCACCTAATGTTTCCTAAGTATAAAACCCTCTCATTCTACATTAAAAAAACTATCACTTGACGGAATTCAATTATTCAAGTAAAAAATGTTCATATTAGTGTTTTGCCTCAGGCTGACTTTCTTAAAGCTTTAACTAAAACAGCCTTTTAAGAGAAGATTAGTGCAAAGTAGACAACTCTATCAAATTTATGACCCTACTACCAATTTTTTTAAAGGAACCTTTAAGCACAAACAAGTGAATTCTGAAACATCTCCTTAGTTCTTGCCAGAAAAAGGAATCCATCTTTTAAAACAGAATCCCAGTATTTTGAGATCCTTAGCACATACCTAATATAGATATTACAAGCATTCTGTTTTGATCATAATTCTCAATACTCCTCAAGAGCCAACATGCTCCTCAGTGTACAAGAGCAGTTTTCTGTAAGATCTGAGAGTCAGCCAACAGTGGCAATACCCCAATGCCCTTCAGTCAAAAGCAGAAATCCTGGGCAGTGTTGTTCTGGCTGCCAGAACAGGCAATAAGATTTTGTCACAGCTCTTACTGATGTAAGTCAGTACTTTTTTAATACTATTTAGCCCTTCTTACTGAATAAAGTTTCTTTATGTAGCTTAAAAATCATGTCAGACTGACTTCCACAGAATTCTGTCCACTCCTTTGCACATACAGAGCAGCAAGGAGCTGCAAAGTCTAATAACAGGACACCCTTCAGTGTGGCAGACAGATCTTTTGCCATGTATCCACACTGCTTTTCAAAATGTGTGTGTTGAATCTATAATTTGGCTCAACATTAAGTCTTCTTCTTCCTTTGAAAGGGAATCTCATCAAAAGCAGAGAAGGTTAGCTGTGATCCTTTAGTCTTCAAATTAATGTCAATGTCTTCGTTAGCTAACATGTTTCAGAGGTGGAGACTAATGATCACAACATGTTTTTTAATTTACCTTTTTCAAGAAAATGTCTGAAATAGTTTCACCTATAATACAGGTGCTCTGCAGTTAATTTCTGCATCCCATTCCACCATTGTTATTTTCCATACAAAATGTATAACACCATTAAGGCTTGTAAAATGTAAATAGAAGGTAAAGTTTAACAGTGGCATCTTGTATCAGTATTTTGAATCCTAGCTTATGTGATTTAACACTCAAATTCCTCTCAATAAAATTAGATCTAGTTTTGCTTAGTTATAGTTATTATAATTCCCATACTATTGAATTACTAGTTTTCACTGCATTGAGTGGGAATACATAATTTTCAATGGCCAAATATGGGACTATTGTATTAAAAATTAATGCATTCGGAAAAATGCTATGAGAAGAGAAAAAGGGTAAGACATTAACACTTTTTAGTCCTGTCCTACTTATATCCAGGCACCTCACTCTTTTGTACAATCCTTGCTGCTCATATCCATTTCCACAAACTGTGAATTACAAACCCTGAAATGTCTTGTGGAAGGAATTTTTCCATCAGTCCTGCACTCAGTGGCTTCCTTCAATTCCCTCCTCATGCCCACACGCTCAGTGGCGAATCCCCCCTGATCAGAGCTGTGAATGTGGTGCCAGCTGCTGCCTGCCATTCCTGACCTATCAGTCAGAGCCAGTCAAGGCAGGCATCCACTGGGGCTGACTTAGCACGCCCTTTGCATGCTTGCTTAACATTTTAAGCTCCAATTAGTTGCAATTTATGTCCAGTATCACGCTATTAATTCACACTAATACCTGAGATAACCCTTCTGCCCAGACAAGTCTTTCAAATTAGCAAGCAAGACCAAGCAAAAAAAGTGTAATTGTTCTGAACAACGATATGAAAAAATCATTAGCAAATATCATAACTTTGAATAAATAAATTTGTGTTGGTCAGACATCTGGCAAAGTTCACATGTTTTCAAGATCTACAAAATTTCTCTGTGGTGTGAACTTCAGAGTAACTTCTTTCTGTGGGAACCTTCTTGAGAACAGTGGAGGCTGTTGACTTTGCCTCAACAGATACACAGGTTATTTACTTTATATTTTATTGTGCAAAGGCCTATTTGCAGCAACATTTTAGTACCACTGTGTGCAGTGTTAGAATGAGTACTTGATATTTGTGTTTAAATTTTCATACTGTTAAAATTGCATTTTTATGTTTGTCTAAAATATTTAAACGCATGTCCAAATTATAAAAAGTTTAAAATGTCATATTTATGTTTAAATTTTATTTATATTTGACAATTCCATCCAACTTCTCTGCCCAACCCCAAAAATATCTAGAAATATTTGACTATTTCAACTGCAAGCAGGTGGTAGGAAACTACAGTGGTCCCCCAGTAAACTGTCTTCTAATAATAAGTAAATTGGAGACAAACACTAAATATACCTTCATATTTTCAGAGAGTAAAATCAGTTCTGTGTAATCACAGATCACATCTAATGACCATTTTTAATGCCTGTCAAGAAAATCGGAGGTAAGAGGAACAGAAAGTTGCCCAACAAATGTGTTAACTATTTTTTAAAATTATCACTGGAGCATAAAATTAGCATAAAATCTTATATTTTCAAACAGCTCCAATGACATTTGCCTAATTAACCACATACACAGCTTGATAAATAGTTTAACTGATTTCCCAAATCAAATTTAGGCTTACTCCAGTCTGTATAGTCCAAACTATGACACTGACTGGTTCCATTGCTTTTATGAAAATGTCCCAGACCATTCTGTACTTCACCTTTCAGTTACTACTTTTTGAAAAAATTGAAGAACCCGGTTACAAAAAGTCTTGGTGAGGAACACAAATGACCGTGGAAAGTATGCAGTTTATGATTGTAGTATCTGGGCCAAATAGCAAGAAAGGACAGCAAAGATTAAGGATTAAAAATTGCCTAAAACATAAGAATGATGGTGTGAAAATAAGTGTGATTATAACAATTGTATATTTATACAGCGAAAGTTTGATTCTTGTGCATTAGTGCAATAATGACTTCACTTCTTAATCTCTGGCTTTGAAGAGATAGGGGAAGATAAGTAAGCTGTCAGTTTTAATCAATGTTTTGTCATAAATATTTATAGCCCACAGAAAACAATTGTATGACTTTTTAGGATTGAGTTAATTACTTATAAATCACATTCTAAATGTATTAACATAATTCTTTTACAGGAGCTTTGGGTTTTAATAAATTAATATTAAAATGTCTGGGTTACAATAACTGCAATAGAAGAATCTTTCTAAATTGACTGAGTGAGTATGAGAGGTTTCCTTTCATTTGTTCCACTTACTGAGTCTACCCTCAAGGCATTTTCTTTGTAAGACTGGAAATATAGTGCTTCTTTTGTTTCAAGATTCAAAATTAAAATTATAAGGTGTAAATTCTTATTAATAGAAAACCTATTACCTATTACCATGACCTAACATGCCTACATCAATTAGGACATGGATGCAGTAAAAGTATTCACAGGTCTGATGGGAGTTTCCAAATCCCAGGCATTTAGTCTCATTTTTTGACCAAAAAATACTTAAAATAAAACAAAAGACAATCATTTGCAGGTTGCAAGTCCCAGATCTTGTTTATTTATAAAGCAATAAATATTAGAAGCACAAATAAATTGCACGGGTGTGTAAACAAACTGTACAATGACTGAAGAGTTCGGGAAGGTTTGCCAGAAGACTCCAAGAAGCATATTGTCGTCATCCTGAGTGGGAAGTAAATTCAGGGGAAAGGTGCTTAGAAGCACTTGCGGTGTACAATGGATGGGCCAGCTTCATCATACTCCTGTTTACTGATCCACATTTGCTGGAAGGTGGACAGAGATGCTAGAATGGAGCCACCAATCCAGACAGAGTACTTGCGTTCAGGTGGGGCAATGATCTAGGATAAAGAAAAACAACAAAATCCTCATTTCTGAGCAAGGAACCCATATTATCATGCTACAAACCACTAGATATTTCCTTAAGTAAGTAAAGAACTTTTCTATAACAGTATTGACCTTCAGTCACTGTTACAATACATGTAATGTTCCTTAAAAAAATCTGCAACCATATTTTCTTCTAAAACTTGCTTCTAAACAACATAATTATTCTGATTAAACGAAATTTCTGCTCATTTGTCCATCAGATGCTGATCGAACTTTTGAGTTGTTCCTATATCCCAATTTCATGATGTGGACATTTTCTCCGTCTTTATCCACATTTTATAACACAGAGTCAAATTCCTCACCTTGATCTTCATAGTGCTAGGAGCAAGAGCAGTGATTTCTTTCTGCATGCGATCAGCAATGCCAGGGTACATCGTTGTACCACCAGAGAGGACGTTGTTAGCATAGAGGTCCTTACGAATATCAATATCACACTTCATGATACTGTTATAGGTAGTTTCATGGATACCAGCAGATTCCATACCTTGAAAAAAAAGAAGACAGTAGGCCAGGAAATTATACAAGAGGTCTTCAAGAAACGAAATTCTGGCATTTATCCTCATCATTAACATGAACTTTTATGACCTTTTTGCTGTAAAAATACTTACTGATTATTAAGTGTTATGGAAAAACATAAAATTACTGAATTACAGAACTTAGAAAATGAACATTATTTGTTAGAAAAGGTAGGAATCATACTGCATGTGCAAAGGCAAGATACTCAAAATATACAGTAAGAGAAGAAATAGACACATGAGATAAACTCATTTAGAATATGGCAGTGTAAGAAGGTTATATAGAACAGAAAACATGCGTATCAGTTTACGTCAGTCTCACTAAGAGCATTAGTTGAATATAGTAAAGACAGCAATAAACACAATAAAAACAGTTGAACTAGAACTAAAGAAGACAATAGTAACTTCTTTTTCAGTCAATTCAAAACGCAGTCTATACTGTTTAGAATCATCGAGGCAAGATCTAAGACATGGAATAATATATTAGTACTTGATGGTAAGAATAGAGAAAAAAGGAGCAAGTGTTTGTAGGTTGCATTCCAACTTATTAATCTTAACAGGTGCTTCCTGAAAGGGCTGACACTGGATCCACAGTAAGATGTCAGCTGATGAACAACTGCATGTATTACTCGGGACTGAAGAGCATAAACATTTGCTGTATCCGTCAGCTGCATGCACAACCCGCAAGGCTTACCATCTCAACCATGGCAATGTTTAATTACAGGGCATATAAATATCCACACACCTTCATTCCATTTTCTTCCCCTCTATGACACTTTACTTCTTCATTGAAACAGATACTGTTTTGAGTGTAAGCCTTACAAATACAGCACTGAAAGCTATTCTTGCGGTCAGAGACACCGAATTATAAAATGTCTTGAGTTGGAAGGGACCCATAAAGATCATGAAGTCCATCTCCTTAATGATGATATTCTGTCTGTTTTATCACTAAAAAATTGTGACTCTAAAACCTGATCTAAAACTCACAAGAGCCCAGAACTCGGCTAACTACCAGATGAGCTCACAGCAAGCACATCTTATACGGACCAAAAGATCTAAATCATTATTTATTCATGTTTGAGTTTGTGCCAAATTTAGATAAGCAGAAAGAGGAGCAGGGCACTTTCTAAATCTTCTGATTCATTCATACCTCCTACAGAAAGGAGAATTTCCTGGGAACACTTACCAATAAAGGATGGCTGGAATAAGGTTTCAGGGCAGCGGAAACGTTCATTACCGATTGTGATCACTTGACCATCAGGCAATTCATAGCTTTTTTCCAGAGAGGAGGAAGAGGCAGCAGTGGCCATTTCATTCTCAAAGTCCAGTGCAACATAGCACAATTTCTCTTTGATATCACGAACAATCTCACGTTCAGCTGCAGATATAGGAGAATCAAATCAAGTTTTGGATAAGAACAGTCCTAGAGAAACAATCAACCAAGAGAGACATGAGGATTCTCAAAGTAGAGAAAAGCTGCAGGACTGACCTGTTGTCACAAAGGAGTAGCCACGTTCTGTGAGGATCTTCATGAGGTAGTCTGTCAGATCCCTGCCAGCCAGATCCAGACGCATGATAGCATGAGGCAAAGCATAGCCTTCATAAATAGGTACATTGTGGGTGACACCATCACCAGAATCAAGAACAATACCTGGGAGAGAAATGTCAGAGAGCAGCTGGAATCACCTAGTAAATGCTTAGAGCCCTTAGACCTAGTATGTAACTAGAAACACAATAAAATAAAGGATTTTTCAAGCAATATAAAGTAGCATCACTCTATTTCAGTCACAAATATCTTTCCAAGTCTTTCTTCCTTTGCTTGCCTGGACATTCCTGTTTGGTGTGAATTTTTCCACTGAACACTTGTTCCATATTCAAAGCTAATCTGAATGAGCAGTCTTCCTGCTACTACTACTACACTAAGCAGTAAGAATATTTGCAATAGTGACGGTCTTGATCTGATAACAGGCACCTTTTGGCCCAGTTTAAACCCCTAAACTGGTGTAACACTTGTGTAACTGCAGTATCCCCCAAGGAATGTCTCTTCATTTGCACCACGGCAAGCAGTGGCAGAGTCAGCTCCATGGTGTCTCTCCAAAAGCAATGCGGATAGGCCCACATTGTTCTTTCCACAGACTATTTGTACTGGCTTTTCTACTACTGTCAATTGCTATAAACTAAAAATACCCGTTTTTCTGTAAATTTGAATGAATTATGGAGTTTTCCTTCTATTTGGAATGGGAAGGAAGGAGAGTTCCTGAAAGGAAATAGAATCTACATTGTGTTTATTTGTTTGCTTTACCTGTTGTACGACCAGAGGCATACAGGGACAGGACAGCCTGGATTGCCACATACATGGCAGGTACGTTGAAGGTTTCAAACATTATCTGGGTCATCTTTTCACGGTTAGCTTTAGGGTTCAAGGGGGCTTCTGTGAGCAAAGTAGGGTGTTCCTCAGGGGCCACACGGAGTTCATTGTAGAAAGTGTGGTGCCATATCTTTTCCATATCATCCCAGTTGGTGATGATGCCATGTTCAATTGGATATTTCAAAGTAAGTATACCTCTCTTGCTCTGAGCTTCATCACCCACATAGGAATCTTTTTGACCCATACCAACCATAACACCCTAAGAGAAGAAAATACAGAAGAGCATTATTTGAGGAAGACAACATCACAGAGTCCAAACAACTACATTGCAGACAACTGGCATGAAGTAGTGTCAGGGTTGGATATCAGGAAAAAGTTTTTCAGTCAGAGGTGATTGGGCACTGGAAGAGGCTCCCCAGGGAGTGGTCACAGCACCAAGCCTGACAGAGTTCAAGAAGCATTCAAACAATACTCTGAGTACATGGTGTGACTCTTGAGGATGGTCCTGTGCAGGGCCAGGACTTTGATGATTCTTGTTAGTCCCTTCCAAACCAGCATATTCTATGATTCCATGCTATTTTCAAGGAAGGTACAAGCAGTCACAGCACTGAAAGGTTGTTTGGGAAAATAAATTAATATTATTAAAATACTAAGTCAACAGATTTTGAGGTTTTCTCATAAAATCTTTTTTCCTTCCATCAGATGAAAGTATTTTTCCCCATTTTTTAATACAACTCTTATTTTCAATGGCTTCTTTCGGGTCCAAAAATTTGGCTGAAAGTAAACTGCACAATATCATGAGCAGGAAAAGATACAAGGATAATTTGTAAGCAGGAAGATACAGAGGGAAATTAGTATTCTAGTGAAGGAAGATATACCATATTACTATGGAGTCTCAGCAGTAATTTATCCATAATAACAAAATACAAATTGCAAATGTTTTAATTGAAAAAAAAGAAGCATTACGAACTTTATGAACTTTTTACCAAGGAAATTGTAGGAAAAAAAGGAGATATGGGATAGCCAAACAGGGAAGTTAAGGTAAACACTGGAGAGACCTGGAAATGTGTTGCCACTACTACCGAAAGAGGTGAGCAGACGAGAAAGCAGGGTATTTGGGACAGGACAGAAGAACTAAGGAGGGGAGGGGAAAGTGGAGGCGATGCCTGGAGAGTGGGGGAATGTTTTGTCCTGCCCCGGTCCTGCCTCTGTATTTACCTGGTGCCTCGGGCGGCCGACGATGGATGGGAAAACGGCCCTGGGGGCATCGTCTCCGGCAAAGCCCGCCTTGACCAGCCCCGAGCCATTGTCGCACACCAGTGCAGTGGTTTCCTCGTCGTCGCACATCTTCAGAAGGAAGCACGGACCTGGAAAACAGCACGGTGGCACGCTAAGAGCCCCGCGGGCAGCCCCTCCGCGCCCTCCCGGCCGCCATCCCGGAGGGCACCGCCGGCGCTGGAGGCACACGGATTGCTGCGGCGGGAGCGGGAAATTTGAGTCGTCCCGGGAGGATGCTCGGCGGCCCGTGGGCAGGGCTCTAAACGGGATCCGTCAGCCGCTTTCTTCTCCGTGCGTTAAAAGCCGCCCCAGCTTGCAGGACGCTCAACTGGGGCGTCATGAGCGGAACTTCGGGCCGCAGATAGAAACGGGAGGGAAAGCTTTTTAAATCGGAGAGATCTGTCCTGCCCAGAGCGCCGCGCCGGCGGCGAAGCATCGCGCCCCGTCGGACCAGGGCGGCCGATGCCGTGCGGGGGCCGGGCGGGGGCGGCGGCAGGCGGTGTCCCCGGCAGAAGCAGCGCTCAGCAGGGAGCTGCGCGGGCCGAGCGCGGGCTACACGTGCACGACCGGCGTCCGCCGCCCGGCGGTGCCTCCCATCCATCCCTCCCATCTATTCCATCCCGAGCCGTCCCGTCCCATCCCATCCAATCACTCCCTGCCCGCCCCGCGGGGCTGAGGGTGCCGCCGCGCTACTCACCAGACCAGCACCGGCGGGGGGGGCAGCGGAGGAGACCCTGGGTGCTGGCTCGGCGGAGACGCCCCAATTTATACCCCCCGAGGGGCAGCGTCGTCCGGGGCCGCGGCGGGCCGGGGCAGCCACCTTCTCCTTATTTGGTCGGCTCCGCGCCATTGAGCGGCCGCGCAGCCATGAATGGAGCCGGGCCAGCCCCGGCGCAGCGCGGCCGCCCGGCCCATGTAAGGCAGGCGCGGGGCAGCGCGGCCCCGGCAGCCGCATGGCCAAATAGGGAGCCCCGCGCAGCCCCCGGGGGTCAGCGCCTCCGGGCAGGGGCCGGCAAGGTGCCTCCCGGGCCGCCCGCCGCGCCCGCAGCCCGACTCGGCCCCCGGGACCCGCACCCCCCGGTGCCCGGCCAGGCACAGCCGGGAACGCGGCACCTCAAACTCGTGGCGCTCGGGCTTGGCGGAGGGTGCGAGGGAAGCCGCGCGGGTGTTTTCTCTCCCGGCTTTGCCTTTTTCCACCGAGAAAAAAACCAGTCGAGCTTCCATTTAATCAACGAGTGATGAGGTTTCTTCGGTGCCAACAACAGAGGCTCCTCTCCTGCATGGAGGCAACGTTTGCTGTCTGTATTGCCTTAGGAAGGAGCAGTGCACACTCAATTTCTTTTAAACTTTGATGAGCACATACAGTAAAAATCACCCTTTTCCCTGCTTTGTCTGACATCTATAGCACAAAATGGGACTGCTTATTTATGTTAATATGCGTATACTTAAACTCCTCATTTTTTGCTCTTTTAATGCACACCGGATAAGTAAGAGAGAGTGATATGTCTAGGGCAGAGGATGAGATATGGGAATAGCTTGGACAAAAACCAGCTATGGTATTAATGCAATGTGACAGTTGTTTTCCTGCTCAGTTGTTGAAACATCCACATTGATAATTTGTTCCAGCGGTGGAACCTAGAAAATCCATGTGTCTTCAGGATTTTTTTTGTTTGTTTGTTAAAAATAGAAAAACTGGAGAGGCATCCCTTGAGTGGGTTTGGCCTGGTATGTGAAAGCAGAGATTGTCAACTCACTCTCTCACATCCCAGAGAAACTCATTATAATGCAGAGTACAGTGTCCTCCAGGAGATCAGCTTGTAAACTGCTCCATGTCTGCCTGTGACACAATGCCAGGATAGAGCAGGGAGAATTGAGGTTTGGGACAGAAAAGAATGTGAGACTCAGAGTCAAGAAGGGAAACACTCAAGTGGATCAACTGCTTAAACACAGGTCAAGTTTATGAAGATGCCATACAAGGGCTGCAAACCATCACATCTTGAGTTAGGTGGAAAGAAAGAGCTTGTGAATGCAATGCAACTTGCAGTCTGGGGACTTTGAGAGATGCTGGTGTAAGAGCAATCTTTGCACTGTGGTTTGGCTCTGACAAAGTGTGGAACAACTGGAAATTGTTATTTGTTTCTAAACAGTATCCAAAGAGGGCATCAGAGACCCTCAGACTTTAATTTCTTGTGAAATCAGAGATAGTGAAATCAGTTTCCTTGTTTGTAGCACAATTAATGAGGTGGTTAGCTCCACCTCCAATCCCAGTTTATCTTGCCCAATTATGAGCACAACTCTGAAAGAGATGGTAGTAACAAACTTCTTGGACATTGGTAACTCCTGCTTTTCTTTAAATGCCTTGAGGAAAGAGAACATGTTTCAGGTGAGACACTATTTGTGTACAGAGTTGTGTATGTATATTTAATATATGAGTATATATAAATATATATGCACATATATATTTTATATGCACATACATATCTGTGTATATATACATTTGTACATATTGCTTTTATTTTCTTAGCTTCCTAAGAAAGGCTGTGTAGGACTGTGAAGTACAGTACCCTCAAAAGGTCAAAGCAGCAAAACACTGTGCTACAGTGCCTCTGCTCTGGACAGACTTTGTCTCTTTGTTTTCTTTGTCTTGATGGAAAATCAACCAAAATCAATACTGGTGGATTAAGGGTCTCAAGTGAGCATATATTTATCTAACTTGATCAGGCACAGGTAACACAGAGTTGGAAATATTTTGGTGATATCAACGCCTATTTATATAAGAACTCATATATATGCAAGGGTTTACAAGCATATACACCCTGGCACAGAGCACCATTTCAAAAAAACCAAAACCATATGCTGCTTTCAATTTTGAAAAGTCAGCATATTTTACTCCATGGTAAATTACCATATATAATTTAAATCTGCTTCTTTTATTCCCTAGCACATCTTTTCTACAGAAACCATATAATGTGAGGGGTTGGCCAGCTTCGCCGGCACTAGAGATTAGTTTACAGTGTTATCTCAGCTGTTCCTCGGTTCAGAGGTGTTGCAGTATTTACATAGAAGTCCACTGCTGATAGATGCATTGAATTCCTCCCCAATCAGACCCTCTCTGACACATCCTGCATTCCCTTTGGCTAGAGAAAGACAGACTCTCCTGAAACTGAGAGAGCCAGCTCACTGCAAAATCTATGAAACAGTTTGCATTTTCTTGTTTACTTTCTAAGTCAATTTTTGCTTTCTCTACTGTCTCCTAAAGTTTTAAATTTCTAATCCAGCAGGACTCACATTTAGGATCCTGATGCACTTGAGAACTCAACAGTGGACACACCCCGATATATTGCAAGGTCAAATGAAAAGGGTACCACACAACATACCTAATTCCAAAATATCATTTGGTCCCTTGTAGCCATTTGAAAGTTACTCAGCTATAGTTATTCTTTTGGCCAAAATAATTCTGCTTTCTGCAATAAAGTGCTATTACAGCCTCAAGTAAACCAGGGAAGCAAACAGAGAAGCAAAAACCTGCTGAGGTAAGTTATGCAATGTCATCTACAGGAAAAATACTCTAGCATCTGACTGATCAGGGCCCCCACATGCTGTGTACATTTCTCATGACCTAGCTATTGGGAGCTACCCAGAGACAAGGGTAACACGGGCAGTACGGGGTGTTGGAGTGCAGACAGGTCTGCAGTGGAAGTGATCTGCACAACCCCAGAACAGCCAGAACACACAGGAGTGTGAAGCCTCAATGTGGATGATTATTAATAGGAGAGCAAAATTAAATATATGTATGTCTGTATATACAGAGAGAGGTGTGTATATATATATATATATATATCTGAGATACATGCATATAGGCAAAACTGGATGTGTTATTCAAGCAACAAGACACTTGTGACTGCAGCCAAAATCAGAACAAGAGTTCTTACCTCTGCATGGTAAAAATATCAATTAAAAAATCACACTGCATTCTTATGATGCCCAGAAATCCTCAAAACTATTATTCTGTTTTGGACTAAAAAAAAAAAATTAGCTTAAACATATAGCCTTGATTCTTCAAAAGCTTTAAAGCGTAGAACACTTATTACAACAGACTTCAGATTATTTACAGAAGTTAACATTGCATTCAGAAATTGAAAATATGTAGGATTGGTCCTATCTGTATTTTTTTGTTCAGCCTTTCAGATTATTCTTTTTTTCTGTAAATGTCCCAATAAAATCAATAAATTTTTCATAATACACCAAGCGATTGCTTGTGTGGTATACCCTGACATAGCAGGTTTTAGAGCAGACAATTCTCACTTAAAATCTGCTGTTTCTAAGTCCAATGGATGTTGACATATAAAATCTGTCCTAGAACAGAGCCAAATGTTACCTCTCTCAAGCCTCAGGCCAGTGTAATCTTTGGAAGAAATTTTACTTTTTCAAGAATAAGAAGAAAATGCCATTCTGACAGATTTTCTTTTGTCTCTTTTGTCTCACAACAGCTGTTTGGAGCTATATGGTCTTTAGAAATACAAGCAGCATTGCAGCAGACTCTTGCTGATGGGCAGGAGTCCTGATGAGATGAGAATGCCAAACATGCAATGTATGATGAAAATCACTGTCATGAAGGAGTCCCTGTCACAAAGGAGCCATACGTTGTTATCTATGTCTGTGCAGTTATGAATCTCTGTGTGTATGCAGACATACAAAGAGAAGCCAAAGAAGACAGTTCTGCAGTCACCACCAATCTGAAATTTTTCCCTAGGAAACTATTAAACTTTTGAACCTCCCAAGTGAGACATATTTCTCCTAGAAGATAGTCTCCCAATTTAATAATCCCACTGCCTGGCAAACTTCCAGGCAATTCATTGGGTGCTTCCCTTTCTTAGTTATGTCTCATCCACCCTAGTACTAGTCCTTTTTTCAAGCTTAATATATTCCTTGTCTTTTCAGCATCAGAACGCTTCACATAATTGCAGACTGTTATAATCTCTCTGCACCTTTCTCTCACTCACTCATGTACTGCTGCACATCTATAATTAACCTAAAACATCTCAAGAGTGCGCTGAAAGGGTAGAATCATGAGGTGGGCACTGGGAGTTAGAGATGCAGCTAAAACATCTTGTTATGAAGCTGAGAGGATTAGGCATGGGCAGCATAAGTGGAGGTGAGTGGCAGTGAATGGAATTTGTGCTTCTAAGCCTCTGGCTCTCCACAAGTATTATTTGCCACGTCATTTCCAAAGAAAGGATGAGATTCTCGCTTCCATTCCACCCCGTTTGCAATGGAAGGAGAGCTCAGAGCGTGCTGGGAGATGCTGTGTGCCTGCACAGGAGGGAAGTCTTGCTTCCGGGAGGGCTGTGCATCTCTTGCAAGCCAGCACATGGCAGGCGTGGCAGGGTAGGACTCCAGCATTTAATAGCGTGGAGACCAGTCTACTCTGAAATAAAACAGAGCTCAGGGAAACTGCTGCAATTTAGGCTCCTCAGGCTGTCTTATGCACTGAGGGACAGGGACTAGAGGACTGAAAAAAGTCCACAACACTTCAGCTGTTGCCAGAATCTGTCTCAGTTGAAAGTCCTGTTCAGTGTCTCTGAGAGATACCTGCCCTGCATTAGAAAACTGATAGGCAGTATTTCTATCAGTACTTATGAATTTCGTTTCTACTGTTTTTGTTGCATTTTTTTCAGCTAGAAAACACATCTGACCTAAACTTCAGAAAAGATGGAATATCAAGAACAACTTGGTGTATGTTTGTTCAGTATCACATAATCGTAATTTGATACTTCATGAGTCTCTGTCTGCTGGAACAGAGTCAATACATAACAATTACAAAGCTAATGGCTAATTGCTAGATGTACTAAAGACAGTTTTACAATAGCTTATATTAGGAATATTTCCAAAACCTATCCGTGCTAAAGGCTTAATTCTGCCCAGCTAATTGAAATTTGTGATTATTTTTATTTAAATTATATTTCCTTCTAATATGTGACTGCAAAAAGCTCTGATTAGCAGAATAATCACTCAGGAAGTGTAATGAAATGACAGAGGACCTTAGTAGATGTTTAATTAGTTTATACATGAGGTAGATTAATTCCTAGATATTTAAAGATGACAAAGGAGAAAAGTAAGAGAAGAAGAAAGAACACAAGACATAGACTCAGAAATTTGCAGCCAAAGGCACTTCCTCATCTGGATTTGCATCTCACTCCACCTTCAGTCTCCTCCAAGCTTACTATACTCTTGGTTTTTTGCTGTAGATTCTGCACCTGCCACATTCTGTAGAGAGTGATAAGGACTTTGTAGCCTATCTATGTATTGCTTTGCAAATTTAGCATTTTGAAAACTGCTACCAGACCAGTGCCATGAGCAGATGCGAATCTTCTATCTGTGGTGTTGTTTCCAGCACATTACTGCAACCACCCAGTGCAGTCCAGTTCTCTACTGTAAGTCCTTCTGCAAGGTCTCTGAGTCACAACCACCTCTGGTAGTTCACGTTCAAGCTGAGTGGTGCTGTTGACACACCTGAAGGATGGGATGCCATCCAGAGGGACCTGGACAAGCTCAAGAAGTGGGGCCACGGGAATCTCATGAGGTTCCATAAGCTCATGTGCAAGGTGCTGCACCTGGGTCAGGACAACCCCTGGTATCAACACAGGCTGGAGGTTGTTGAGAGGAGGCCATCAAGTTGATTAAAGGAATGGAGCACCTCTGATATGAGGAAAGGCTGAGAGAATTGGGATTGTTCAGCCTGGAAAAGGGAAGGCTTTGAGGTGACCAAATTGTGGCCTTCCAGTACCTGAAAGGGCCTACAAGAAAGATGGAGAGGGACTTTTTACAAGGACCTGGAGTGGCAGGACAAGGGAGAATGTCTTCAAACTGAAAGAGAGTAGGTTTAGATTAGATAATAGGAAGAAATTCTTTACTGTGGTGAGGCACTGGCACAGGTTGCCCAGAGAAGCTGTGGATGCTCTATCCCTGGAAGTGTGCAAGGCCAGGTTGGATGGAACTCTAAGCAACTTGGTTTAGTGAAAGGTTGTGTCCGTGTCCATGGCAAGGGGGTTGGAACTGGATGACCTTTAGGGTCACTTCCAACGCAAGCCATTCTATGATTCAGTTATTTGAAACAAAAGGAACCTAAATCTACCAGCTGCTGCAAAGTACTGTGTGAGTTTCCAGATTGTTTCTCAGCTGCATTTTGTTTTCCAGAATCAGAGACAGATGTCTGATAATTACAACAAAAGCAGCAATGAAGCAGTCTATTTTAATTCATTCTTGCTACGGAATTAACTTTTAATAAAGGAAACCATCAAACACTTGCTCTTCTGTTAACTCTCTACATGCTTGTACTGTGGGAGGACCAACGTTTCTTAATCTGCATAAAGAAGAGAGGGAGGTATTGCTTTACAGATGAGAAGCTAAGGTTCAGCACGTTGAAGTGACTTGCTTGAGGTCACACCAGAAATTAGCAGTATGTGTAAGAATTGAATCCTACTTCTGAAGGCCAATTTTGCCACTGAATAAGCACTTGCTCTCAGATAGGAGTACATAAGGCTTTTTGAATCTGTGGTGCACAATAGATAGATATATCCTTCCAAAGAAATGTTGTATTACAACCAGTGGATTCTGCTGACGCTGTTAGGAACACAAAGATATTTGATGAATCACAAAAATGTGATGATTCCCACATACAATTTTGCAAAGCTGTGAGATGATTTGGATAAAAACATCTCGATTATTAACAAAGGGTGTAGCTGCAGCATGTTTTATGGAGTTCCAGTACGTGGATTCAGGAATAGAACTGGAGGATGCTGAGACTGGCTTGGAACTTTCTGGAATAATTATTTATCTTTCTGCAAAAACAAAGCTTCTTCAAAATACATTTACCCCAGAAGTTTGCTACTTCATTTTTCAAAGAATGCTCTCAAGTCAGCTCACTTCACTTTCTTAGAGTTTAAAAAAAACCACACAAATCTACATATTTATTTTGCAGAAAACACAAAGAAAAAAATGTATTTGACAGAAACTATTTTTTTCCCAAATTTTATTACTAAGTATTTTCGGGATTTGTGCCCCCTAGACAACTTCAGTAGAAAAAATACTTTTGTCTCGCCTTTTTCAAAAGATGGAACATTATCTCAAACATAACAGTTTATTAATCTAACCTAAAACTCTGATAACCAAAATGAAAATTCTCTGGAATTTTGCTGACCATTAGATTCTCCTGGAAATGGATCAATTAGCAATTAAGCAATTAGCTACAAGATTGAAGAAGCTTCCACAAAGTTACCTTATAAAGAGACTTTATGTAATATTTAAAAAAATGCTATAAAATAAGTTCATCTATTGTGACTACATATCATGTTACAAATGCAAATTTTATCCAGCTTTTGTCTTTCATTTCTCCTTGTGTCCAGTAAGAGAGAGAGAGAGAGAAAGCATAATTCAAACACCTAGACTTTCCAGTGAAGGAATAGTTATGTAATATGGGTTCCATTTTCTGAATTTCCAGTCAGCCCCTGGATCACAAATTTTACTTTCACAGGGAACCTATGAGTACCTTTTTTGTGCAGGTATGGCTTAGGTATATTTTTTCACTAGCTTTTAGAAACAGGTAGTTTCATAGTGTGTTTTATAAAGAATACCAACAATTTACAAAATCAATATCCTACAATGAGCTATCTTCAGTAATGGAGTCTTAATTTCTGTCCAGCATTTCCATAATGCATTCAGTATAACTAATGAGAATCTATACCAGACTGACATTTTTCATTTTAACAACAAAATATATGTGTAACACATCAACAGTACTGACAGGCTTTTAAGATCTCAGAGAGCATTTACCAAGCTACTCCTATTAGGTACCTACAGGCTAAAAAAAAAAAACCACAATGAAGAATCAGAGTTCAACTGAAATGAGAATAGCAAAACCCCATTTTAAGCCATTCTAGAATACTTGGTGATAGAAACAGTTTCAGGGGACTAAAAGGGGATTATTCTAAAATGACAGTGGGAAATATTTTCTGCCATTACTTATTTTGTCACTTATTTATTAAAAGTCCTGACTAGAGAAAAAAAAGTCAAGATCTACCTCATTGTTTCTTCTTAAAAAGCTCTGTTTTATACAAGACTAAACATTTACCAAGGCTTCATTAATATGATAGAAAATGGGATATTTCTGAGTTACTTGTAGAACAGGATACTGGATTTCCAATGTACTGGAATACTTTATTTGAGTTACTGTCATCCTTAACATAGGAAGACCTGTTACTGGCTCATCAAACTTAGTAATTATTTATGCTTGATACAAAGGTGTTTAAAATTCAGATTTCAATTAGCATTTTGTAAAAAGCTGTCCAGCATGTCCTACAAAATTTTCCATTTAAAATACTTTTAAAACATAGCTAAACTTTTTACTGATTGTCATTCATCCTGTAAAGAATTGAAAAACAGGAACTATTCTAAGCTCGGGAACATTGATCCATTGCAGGTTGGGGTTTGAACAGTTACAAAAACCTGGGAAACTTGTGAAAAAAAGGATCAAAATTGAAAGGTTAAATGCATATTTAAGGAACAGGTAATCTACCTAAAATCTCAGTAATTCAAGATCAGAGAACATACCAGATGGTATCAGGAAAATCTCACTGGCAAAAGTTCATCATTTAAGTCAACTGGGGAAAATGTTGCTGAAAATACAGTTTTAATCTGCTGCCTTAAGCATAGTAGATGTTCAGGGAAAGAAAAGAAAGGTCAATTCAATGGTTCATAAAGCAATCCTTTCTCTATAAAATATTTTGTAAAATAATACACATAATACAACTAAAGGCAGTTACCACAAGGAAAATTTAGATATTTTCCTCCTTTGCAAAACAGTATCAAAACTACCAGGCCACGAGATTGCCCTTAGAGGAATGGCTCTAATTATAAACAATTGTTTCCCAGTGCAAAATATCTTGGATAGACCAAGATATTGGATATACATTTGACATAGCTTGACATGAAGGAAATTTCAAATATAGCATACTGCATTTCAAAATGAGATAAAATGGTCCTAAGACACAGAACTCAGTAAAAATTAGTAAAAAAAACAGTTACTTGCTGAGTGTTCCAAATCATCTCACATATTGCAGGTGGAACCAATACACCTATGCCAATTCTCTAGATTCCTGCTGAGTGAGAGGCAACTAAGAATTAGGTACTGCAACACCTCCAGCCTACCTTATATTTAGCACACTACACACATTTTTTTGAAACTATCAATTAAAATCCATGATGCTTTCAAAATTTATACTTACTGTTTTAAAGATAAAGGCCTTAAATACAGCATCTCTTCTGAAATGTAAATTATGTCAAAACTTTTGGAAACTGAAAAGAATTGCTTTGTCTTCTGTAAGACTCACATGCACTGTTTCCTTTTTCTGTCATTCATGGTCAAGCTGGTTCCCAGTGAAGACCCTATGACAACTCAGGTAAAAATGATCTAAATGGCTGCTGTAAGAATTAAACTACTGCACTCAGAATGCAGGTAAAAGAAAAATGGGAATTAAATACAGGAAGTTCAGAAACATGATATATTTGAAAGAAGATCCTTACAAGAAATATTAAGGAATTCAAACAAACCACACCAAAAATCTTAATAAACTCTAATTGATTTTATAGGCTTTGGAATAAGACCAAGAAGAGTTGTCTATGTATATTGCTTTCCTATGAAATTAAGAAGGACACAACAACTATTTACAGTTAAATAGAAGGCGTAAATGCTCAAGGATAAAGAAGCATTTATTTGGTAGAGCTCTAACTAGCATATTTACTCTGGCCATTAATTATGAATCATTGTGTACCCTACAAAACTGTTAATTTAAGTTGTCACCTTCAAAGGATACTGTAGGAGTTCAAACCCCAGTAGGAACTGGACTATTCGTATTGAACAGTGACTGAAATATTATTTTGTTGAGTCAATTTCTCCAGTCCAATAACACCAGGAAGAAGATGAATTTCCATACAAGCATAAAATAAATTCAAGATTAAATAAATAATAGGATGACTACTGAAAAATATCATGTCTAAATATATGCTGAAAATTGGAACAGTTGGCCTGGAAGCACATAAACTAAGAAGCATATAAACTAAAGCCTGAACATTGAGAGAAAAAGAATATGCACTGTAGTTACAGTCTTGTGCTAGGTAACAACCTGCCTCTGTCCTAAAGTCAGTAGTTCTCTGGATCTTCAGAAGTCTTCCAGTTTGGTGTAACTAAGATGTTCATGCTTCTTAGTGAATTTTAAAGTCCCAAAATTCCCATGAAGCTTTTATACACAAGGCGATGAGGTACAGATTGACTTCTTGATAAACAGGAAATTGTTGATCAGTCTGAAAAAGAAAAATTCTCCTTAGAAGTAGCACTCCAGCGTTTTAAGAATCAATCCAATAGTCCTCACATTATCTAATTATCTCTCCATTCCTATGAGTGTTTTTGGGAATGCAGTTTTATGGATGACTTTAACAAGATCAAATAGTTGTCAATATGAAGAAATTGCTTTGCTCAGCCATATTTTTCAAGCTGATCCTCTTGAAAGCCCTAGAAAGTGCTGCTGGTTTCAGCAGTTATACCCACCTGAAGCCAAAGAGGACTCAGATTCTGAGTTCAATTATTAACAAAAAGGAAATGAAATACTGGAGGCCTTACCTTTAGGAAAATGATCTCTGCAGTATTCAAATGAAAAGAAAAAATACAGTCTTGAGCACAGAAACACAAGGGGTTTGAAAATCACAGCTTAACATAAATTCTTAGTATACCTCCTGCTTCTAGAACTGTTGGGAGAATGTAACTGGATATTAGAATGTCACCCCTGCCAAAACAACCAATATGATGTCATGGAGATTAACTACTTAACCTGGAAAAAATCATGTGAGATAGGTGAACTCTAAAAGGAAAACTAAAGGAAGAAAAAATCCTGGTTCTATGTAGTACCATAGAAACTTGAGTTAGGGAAAAGAATATTCCAAAGGTAAATGTTGGGTAAATATGTCTGCTAGTAATATATCTATAAAGTTAATCATGAGGTTATTGCTTTTGAATGTTCATGACTTTCAATGGACTTTTATTTGTAACACAAATTTATTCAAATGAGCATATGTAGCATATATATACTTCAGGCTCCATCAATTATTTATTTGTCATCCATCATTACTCTTACAAGAAACTGAAGAATTACAAATCCACTGCTTGTTTAGTAATGACCTCTAGATACATTGTGGGAGATTCTAGGTTGGGTTTGTTTTTTTTTTCTTTCTGTCCTTAAAGAACAGTAGAAAATTGGTAAAGAAGAGTGGTACTACTGATCCTAAAGTACCTGCCATCATTCAGAGTAAAGCCCTTCTGTAGTCAAGGGGAGATAATTTCTCACAGTAGAATTACACACTAATAATGCAGAGCTAAAGAGTTTCCAATACTAGCACAGAACTTCTTAAGAAGTTCTGACAGAATGAAGTTGAAAGGAGTTTTGTTACACCACTAATAATGAGGTGTGGAATAATTTCTAACCTAGCAGAATTGTACAGGAGCTTATGTAAATGGGTGGCAGGTTTGTAAATGTATTTCATTGTTTACTTTAAAAGGATGGGAAAAAAACATACAAGAAAGGTAAAAAAATGGAGAAGAGGAAGATGAATGAAGAGTAATTATTGTTTTAACTAACTTACTGCTGTGTTAATTATTTTGGAGCTGTAACAAAATCTGCTTCCTCTATCAATTATTAAAAAAATAACAGCAAACTAAGAACACCTATGGAACTCAGGTGCTGTTTGGAAGAAGTGTGTTTGGGGCTACAAGTGCTCGTTTTAGGAGTATCTAGAATAGTGGTCTCCGAGTGTGTTGCCAGAACCCAAGGAGGTGCACAAGACAATCCACTGGGGTGCAGGAGGAAAATATTCTTTGTACCAAAAATAGATTAAATTAAAAAATATTTTTATAATTGTGTTTATTTCATCTTTATCTCATTCACTTTCTAATTTTGTCTTTTTGTATGTTTCATAGTGTACAGAATGTGTTATTACACAGGTACTCATACATAACTTATACATTAATAAATATATAGAGATTGGATGTGCATATTCCAAATTTTTTGCTGACAAGGGTGTGCAATAAAAAAAGTTTGGAGACCACCAGCCTGGGACACTTACTGCTGGAGGCCCGTTCCAACAAGGAAATTACAAACAATAGGATGCAGTCCAAAATATGATCACAGATGACTGAACAAGTAAACTTAATAACATAAGGTTTAACAGACTGTGATCCAAAACACAACAAAAAACCAAAACACAACAACACAAAACAAAACAAAACACAACAACCCCTTAAGACATACTCAGCACAAGGAATTCTACAACTGTTATGTCAGGCATAAAAGTAGCTTTTTTAATAAGAAAGGGATTTCCACAAAGTAAAGTGGATAAAAGGGAATGTAAAAAACATTATGAAGGAAAATGAAATCAATTAATGAAACCTCAAATTGAAAAAAATTATCAAAAATCTTACAGGGAAAAAGAAGAGGATGCAAATTACGATGAACTAAACAAAAAAGCAGCAAAAATAGGAAAAAATAGAGGAAAGAGTAAAAGAATAATTTTTACTTTGAGAGAGATGAGGAGGGAAGAGCAAATTAAGCAGATGCTCACAGAGACGACTCAACATTGTAACTCCCAGTATACTTCTCACAAATCCTTCTGGGACTCAGCCTTGACACGAGAGTACCCTGTGGTTACCAGCTGGATGTGTAAATGCAGAGCCAACTGACTAATGCTCCAGTACTCCCAGAATTCAGCTGCTAGGCTCAAGCAGTAACTTAAAGATGTTTGTCCATTGAAGGCTCCATTTTACCAGCCAGCACAATCACTGCTGGAAGTCACATAGTAACATTTATGATTGAGAAGGTAATCTAATTAGAACACTGATTTTTAGAAAGTGTATTTCTATGCACATTACCACAGACAGATATTTCAAAATCAGCTTTCAACAAAAAATCTGGTTTTTTCAGAAGTTTGTTTCAATTCTGTTTGATTATTGTGGAGCTATGAAAGAGGGAGAAAAGATAAAATATCCGAGTCATTCTGTTTGTGCCGAATAAGTGAAACAAAACTAGTGCTTTCATTTCAGCACTTAGGTTTTGAGTTTGGGTGCATTTATTTCTATAATTTTCCACATGCAGAACACATACTGTGCCAAATGTAAATCTCATATTTCCAACTTTTATATTAACATGCATATTAGATGAATGTTTATTGTCTAAGTTTTATCTGTCTGCTCTGCCCTAGCAGAATTCACAGCTCCCATGTTAAGTGTTAATACACAGGGGAAGTTAAATGTTTCAGAGAACAGAATCAGCAAAAAAACTCCCAGTGAATCACCTCAGTCAGCATTGTGTTTTCTCTGATCCTATCCTCTAAAATATTAAATTTCTCCTGAGTATCATCACCCAATTCAGCATAAGATGATGCTTGAAGTTTGAGGCTAAATGAGGACAAGGGTATTTCTGAAATACCATTCATCTTCAAAGCTTAGATGCTCTTTTTTATCAGTCTGGATTCACAGCCTGAAAACACTTTCTAAAAGCTCAAAAATGCATCAGTTATGGCCAACTTTATTTTCCAAGGGCTTTTTAATTGCAGTAGCTTATTGGTAAATAGCATATGTAATCCTCTTGTGTTCCTACTCTGGTAGAAATACATATCACTACCTCTCAGAACCAAATTCAAGGCAGTTCTAGACAGCAGCTATTACAAGAGTAATTATGGATAGGTATGCACAGGATTGAGTCTCTCACTATACCCTGATAATTAGGTGCATCCTCAAAAAGAGGAATTGAGGGGTTTGTTTCTCTATCTGTTCTTCCCTTTCAGTACTTTAACAAGTAACTGCATTATATAAATTCTGTAAACTGGCCTTGGAGATAGTTCTCTGAGCTGTAGGCTAGAGAAGATGGACTCTCTGGTCCTCAGGCATTTTGCTGTACACTTTTTCACCACAGAGTTTTCCAAGGATCCTGCAGAACAAGATGATACATTAATATCCACATATGAAAAGCTCTGGAATATATTTGATTAAAATTAAAGTTGAAAGCATCACACCTAGGGCATGTGCCTGTAGTACCCAGAACGATGCCAAAATCATGCTGAAGAAAACATATGCAGCCATTTAATTTCTACTTGATCAGTAACTGTAAGAGAAACATTCCTGACTTTGGTTGCTTGACTTTGCAAGCATGAGACACTTTCACTGAATTGTCTTTGCACAAAGGTTTCAGGGAGATTAAGAAAAGGATGCTGAAATTCAGAAGTGACATCATAGAGCATCGTAATGCTTTTTCCCCAGCAAGGATGGTGTCTTTACATTCACCAATATTACTGTCACAGGAGTAATAGGTTTCCACAACCATGTTGGAGACAAGCATCACTCCTGGGTGTGTTGTTTTCCTCAAAGTCTTTCAACAATATTTCATCAGTCCTACAACTTCATTCTTACTTACATTCAAGTCCAGCTCCTCAATATAACCTTGTCTGGCTGCTCTATCCTCTCATTTTCAATTCTAATTAATTAGGTCTTGACACTGAGTTCAAAACCTGAGAAATGCATATACATCTACCTTTGCCAAGTAAGCTGTCTTCTCCCAGCACATGGTATCGTGACTCATTTTCAAAACAATAGCTAGAACTTTTATTGTGTGTTTTAGGAGACAAACCTCTGGATTGTTAAGGTTTCTGTGACACGCTCAAGAGAAATTCACACAGTTAAAACTAAGAAAAGCTGGTTCAGATTGAAAAACAAGGATGAACAGAGTAAACTTGATGCCTAAATGCAAAAGGCATCAAACTGTGAAATCCAAGGGCATACAGTTGAAAGGTTGTCTGATGCAGAGAGCTGTCTCCTTTGCCTAACACAGGAGCTTGCCATTGCACCCCAAACACACGCCCTTCAGCACCACTTCACTTTGTTCATCAGGTCCTATTAAAGCAGTGAGAGGAGGAAGGAATCCATAGAGGGCACACAGGGCTATGCCTATGGGCAGCTGAGAAATACCAGCACAATGAGGCAAAATAATCTCCACACCGAACAGTTGCAGTCTGCCATCTGAAATCAATGACATGGAAAAGAAGGGTTAATTTTGACTGCAAGTGGATACAGAGATATGTAGATATAACTCCCATTTGTTTGAATTTTTCTTTTGAGGGGGGTGGTGAAAAGATATTTTCAGCCAAGAAAGGTCTGTTTTGCCCTATTTAACAAAAGCATAATTTAAAAAATACCAAGTCACACATGCCTTCTGGGAAACTTCCTGAGGAAGAAAGAAAAATATCAGATTCAATTTACAGAGTAGTATTCTAGACTGGAATGACTCGGATGCAAACATAACATAGCTATATGCAGAAAAGTTTCAATGTCCCTTCAACACTTGATAAAATGTGGCTATAGATGGAGAATAGAATTGATGTTTGGAATATAATACATTTGGAATATACTGCATTAAGAAAATCCCATAAACTAAACTATGGCTAGTCCATAAAGGTGCAGAACTTCTCAGGTTGTCAACACTGCTTATTCTCTGGCTTAATGAGAAATAGGTTGCACACTAGTAGCAAGTAAATTGAGTTTACATATCTGCTTGTTCTTCTCATTATCACCTATTCCCTGTGATGAGCTTTGAGACCATGTGCTTTATTTAACAGATCCATCAAGCCTATTATCCAACAAGACTATTAACAGCTATCTCCCCAATGACTGAGATGTGTTGTGAGCTGTCAGAGCATTTTATTTCTGTCTTGCTCATTCTTTCAGAAGTCTGGAAAATTGCAGACATAAGTCTGAAAACACCACACAATCGAAAACACAACCTGACTTTTTCTGATGGTCTTGTGAGATGTCCAAGAGCTAAATAAACAAAGACAAATGATGAAATGAAAAAATAAATTGATCGTATCTAAAATACTGAGACATTTCTCAATGTTTCATTTTTAATAATTCATAATTCGGATTTAATTGTGAACATACAAACTGCTCAGGACATATTCTTTTAAAATTAGAACCAAGAACTCTGTGCACTCTTGGTTATCAGATGACTGCTGTTAACTAGTTATATACACAAGGTGATAAAGGGGTTAAATATCAAGGAGTGAGAAAGAGAAGCAAAAGTTGGCATAGTAAAAAGCAGTATTACTGCATGTGGCACGGTATTATTGAGTTGAACAGATTGCTCTAAATCAGACATTAATGAAATACATGAACAATACACAGGAGGCACCTCTTTAAAATCATGACAGAATAAACAATGACATGACAAATAACTAACTTTGTGTGTATGGGCAACACAAACAGTTCTATTTCTTCAACTAAGTTCTGTTCACAAAGCTTTTAAAATATGACAAGAAAAAATGTTTTCTTTAAGAGTATAGCGACTAATTCCATACCAATCACACTAATATCTCCTACTAATATACTAACACTGCTTTCACTGTTCCTGCTGATGAAAATAGAGTAGAGCCAGGCTCAAGGAAAGGAAGGTGTGGATTTACTAGCTGAATTTTCACTGCTTTATGATACCATACTGAAAAGTACACAATTTTATCAGTTATGAGTAAAAGCAGAAAAATGTATGGAAAACAGCCTTCCTTACCTTTACAGCACAGCTCTATGGCTTTTCAAATGATCAGATTTTGTCCAGCAGGCACTCACCAAAGCAGGAAACCAAGGTGAATACAATGTGTGACAAGAGCCCTGGTCTCCTCTCTTGTCACCTGAACATGACTGACCACACTGTAACCAAAAGAGGGACATGCCCACAGACAGGTGTGGTCCCAGCAAGTTGCTCACGCCCTGGGTGGGCTGCAAGGAATGGAGGCATTTCTGCAGACAGCAAATATCTCTCAGGAATTGGGGCACTGCTCAGTCTGGCATTCCCTAACACTCACACCTGTAAACCTGCAACCACGGCAGAGAGAGTCTGTGCTGGCTCATGGAATCCCTACAGGGTGGTTGGGCTACTTGGAGCTGCTGGGGAAGGACAGAAGTGTGCAGAAGTCACCAACATCAGGCAGAGAGTGCACATCCCCAGGGCACTGTTGGCTGTCCTGGTAAGGCCCTGGTACTTCACCTGTTCTGAAGAGCTGAACATGCAGCTTCCAGCCTCAGCCATGGATTGGCAGATGCATTTTAGTGAATACAATAAATATCTTCTGATCTCAACTACAAAAACCATGAGGCAGGGAAACTAAGGATAGACACTAATGCACGTGCATGCCATGTTTGATTACTGAAAGCTTTTGAAGGAGAGACGTGGCACACCTGGAGATATTAAAAATGAGTCTCTCCCTTCCTTCCATGAAAGGAATAGAAAAATATGGATGGCTAAAAAAGTTTTGCAGTGATATTACAGAAAACTCCACTGTGCCCAGTGGGAAAGAGTGTATTCTTAATGTCTTTCATATGGCATGAAGCTGAATCAAGGGAGATTTAGCTTGGATGTCGGGGAAAAGGTTCTTCCCTCAGAGGGTGGTTGGGCACTGGAACAGGGCAGTGGTCACAGCACCAGCCTGACAGAGGTCAAGAAGTGTTTGGGCAATGCTCTCAGGCACAGGGTGTGACTCTTGGGGATGGTGCTGAGCAGGGTCAGGAGTTGGCTCGATGATTCTTGTGGGTCCCTTCCAACCCAAAATATTCTGTGATTCTGGTACAGACATACAAAAGAAACAGGAAACAACCAAACAGGAAGGAAAGTGTGTCCCAAAACACCGATGGGAAAGTTTCTGCTTGTATTCATTACACAAGCACTTCCTCAAATCCTCCAATTTCCTTAATTTTGTCTTTGCCATAATTTTGCTGCATGACAAGAATATTCTATGATTTCCAAGGAATGCTAGTGTGTATTTCTGTTACCACATTTGGTAATTTTTTAAAAGGCAGCTTACAAATGCTGTTGTATAGACAGCTTTTTATAATTCAACTATGTTTATGCTTCAGACAATTCTTTTAAAATCCAGACTATATTAAATCACATCAGAGTGAAATGCTGTAAGATATTCTAAATAACTTTCTTCTTAAAGAGATATCTCAAAGAAGTCTCTGCCACAAAATGAGTTAAACATTTAGTTTAACAATACATCTTATAGTTAATGTAAATACATGGTAATTTGAACTATGTCAACATTTTTTTTTCACAGTATATATGAAGAAGTGGGGTTTCTTCATAAATTTATTTCAGCACTTAACTTGCTAAAGAAATATTTTGATTGAAAATTTGTTTATGGATGTCATGATATTCACAGTTATAATGCTGCTGGCAAGCCTGCCAGCTCTCCAGCTGAAATTTTAAACACCCAGTAAACTTAAAACAGTGACACTATGTTCAGCCTTGTGTTTGCAGCACAGGCCCTTAACATTAAGTTGAAGATGGGTTTTTTCCTTTCAATAGAAAACAAACAGGCTAATCTTCACTCTGAACATATACTCACTGAAATAATAGTGCAAATTAGTGCTAATTTCTGATTGCCTTTCATGAACAAACTAGTTAAAATGGCTAATTAAAACTGTCTTCAAACATCTCAGTTACGAATATGTTTGAGATGTCCTAAATCTGGATTCAAGTTAGAACAAGACAAGAAAGTATAGTTTTTCTTGTTCTATTGAGTGAGTGTCTTCACTATATTAAGCAGATTTTACAAGGGTACCTGGAGTGGTGATAGTCCAAAAAACGTAATGAAAACTTTATGAACACATTCAAGTCTTTTCTCAGAATTACCCAAAAGATTGGTATGAATAATTGTTCCTTGTCTCCAAGATTGGTCAATTAAAAAGATACTGACATCTATACAGCCTGGAGCTAGATCTGAAAAAAAAAACCCCTACCCAAAACAAAACTTCTGTGAACACAACAGCATATAAACATCAAAATCTAAACCCATAACCTGAAAATCTGCAATATCTCCTACTAAATGCCACAGGGTTGAGTGGCTCACGAGAGACCTTGATGCACACAGCCGACATTCATTCGGGCAGCAGCAGTTTGAAAGTTTAGGCCAATTACCCTTAATCAGAGTTCTGCTTACGAGCACATTCTTTCTTTTTTACATTACATCTCTGGGAGGCACACCTTGCTGTCCCAAATGCAAGCAAGGCTATGTCTTTCCCTTCAACTGTGTTGAATGTGGCCATGCCTAGACTGCAAAAAGCTGCAGGAAAAAGCAGCAAACTCATTCGATAAAGATTCCAAGCTGAGGAAAAAAAGGATCCTATCAACAGCAAGCTGAGACAGTGAGCCCGTGTCAGAACATAGAGGGTATGGGAAGATTCCCACTAAGGCTTTTCTGGTTGACTTGAGGAAAAGAGCTTGGCTCTGCAGGCATCAGTGTGAGAAGAATCGCAAACACAGTCACTTCCCTCCCTTCTCAAAGGAGAAAAGTAGCCTGAGGTGGAGACAGGTGCCAACTGGGAAAATATTTTGTCAAAGCAGATGTATTTATAGCTCATTTAAAAGATCACGCTAGAAGAAACACAGAGCTGTTGTTACATTCATAAATTAAAGCTAAACCACTGAGGTATATATTTAGCCTACTGCTACACATTACTGGGCATCTCCTCACACTCTGCTCGTGGCGTATTATGATCTCATGGTCTGATCTAATGGTCTCACCAGTTTCTACCTTTTGCCTTACAGGTCCCAGTTACTCACAGTCAATCCCTTATGCAAAAGTTTGGGTAGCAATTTTTATGACACCTTTATATATATGTAAATTTAGCATCTTTAGCTAAGGTCTAGGAGAATCAAAATAAATACTCTTGACCCAAACCCTCATTAGCTTGGGTGGAACATGCTTTCCTCTAGTACTCTCCTTTGCTGGCAGCATTCAGAAATGCAAGAGAGGGATTATCTTCTCCAAATGTCCTCCTCCATGCCACTGGAGCATTAGCAATAACAGTAACTTGCATTGGCCCTTTATTCAATTTTATTCATTCTGGAACACTGTAAGGCATCGTTTGTAAATGTAATAAAATAAGTCCAAATAGAATAACTTTGAATTTGCATGACAAACCCTTTTATATTGTTTAAATTGAAAGGCTTTTTGCATATTTACATAGAGAGAAAGCGTGGCTACGTATTCACTCATGGTTCCTTATACTGAAATAATATCCAAAAACTGGTTTAAACTAATAGTTTACAAAATGAACTTTATGTTAAATGTCAGGCTTTGTACTGACAAAATTAAGAATATTTGTGATTATAGTAAGAATATACTCTATATTCTCTTTAGAAGCAGCTTGACATAAATTTACACACAAAGTGTGCATGTGCACTTCCACTGATATTTGTGTTTCAATAGATAACATTTAAAACACTCTACCTGCTGCATTTGCTCAGTTTTTGTTTCCAATTTATAGTGATTGTTTCAGCTCAGGGTTACAGGACGGTACTGAGCACCGGGATGAGTCAGGAGCAGCAGCTGTCCTCAGTGTTTCATCTCCTTACGCGGCTCAGACTGACAGAACGCCAGTGGGGGAACACTGCAGGAGCAGGGAGCAATCTAGGACAACTGTCCCATCACTGAAGTATCTGTGTATGCAGGAGGAAGATTAGTTCATAGTACATTAGAGATCAAATGAGATAAAGAACTGAGCCTGCGAAAATTTCGTAGCGTTTCTTAGCTCTGAGTAAAACTAGCAGGTGCCTGAAAACATAGGCACTCCAGACAAGGAAAGAAGCAGTGATACTACGTCTTTTACAAGGACAGGAAAGCAGGGCATTGAGGACAATTCTAAAAGCTTCGTGAAGAGTATAGTGAATCACCCACTTCTGCAGCTAGGTTGGTCAGCTTTCAAATCTGGAACTCAAGGGGTAGCACAGGAATGGTTCAACACCCAAACATTTGATCAGAGCCGGTCACAGTTTCAAGTCTTCATTTTGTGTGAAACTCCAAATTTTTAATTCCTTTCAGTGCTAATAAATCAACAAACAAAACAAAACAACACAGAAATTTTAAACAATCAAATATGTTGGGGATTATTTTGGTGTGGGTGGGGGTTTTTTTAGTTGGTTGGTTGAGTTTTTATGTTTGGTTTTGGTGGTTTTTTAGTACTGTACCTTTTACTTTCTATTTCATCCCTTGTCTTCCTAAATATATATGATTCATGTAAGGGAAAAGTACATTACTAGAGGCAAGTGCTTGAACAGCTTTTGTTTGTTTGTTTTTAAGTAAGCAACCAATAAAGTGTAACATTTAATGTAACATTTTGGGAAAAGCATTGCTTTGGGAAAATTGTCATCACATCTAGAATCACATTATTTCCTGAAACAATATCCCACAGAAATTTCCAAATACACTAATGTATTTTCTGTTCTGAAAATCCATAGTTCATCACTTAAAGTTTATGTAAATCACATTCATTGCAACAGTTTAGATACAATATTATAATAAATACAGAGTTGGACTGGATGCCATGGGTTCCAGCCTTGCTCTCCACAAGTTTTGTCACTACTACACATCCACAGAGAGAAGAAAATCCAGACCAATACACAGTAGGCGATCAGTTTAAAAAAGTGCAAAATTAGAACCCAAAATTTTCTTGAAGGTGAGTATGTAGCATTCTCTTCTAGGATCTGTATGAAATCACAAAACTCTTAACAGAGACTTTAGTTTCAGTAAATATTTCAGTCAACCACAGAATAGCAATTTTCAGTTATCTTTCTCATAAGCAAACCCACGATCCATTCTTATCTTAAATTTGGTCATTATTAGGTTTTAATTCAGAGCTGTACAGAGGCAATATTTGGATATCCAGGAGTTCACTTCCAACTTAGGTCATATATTATATTACACAAATAAGTACCTGCTGTATTGTAACGTAACTCTGATCATGTTTCCAGAGGCTGTCAGCGACAGACAGCAGGACAACCTTTCCACAATTGGGCTTTTTTTATCCCAGTTAGTCCTGCTTCAATGTTCTTGTATGCATCCTCAGCAGAGGAAGATCATCGGTGAGGTGATTTCTCCCGACTCAGCTGGCAAAACAGTCTCATTTTAGAAAACACTGTATTGCCCAATAAAACATGAGCGCTGCTGCCAAAAATCTCTCTGAAAAAATAGGGCAAGCCTCAACTGCTGTGGTTTGTGGTCAGAAACAGAGTCTTTGTGCCTCTATACTGAGCTTCCCCCTATCCACTTCTGCTGCCCCTGAACTACTTCCTTTACAGTAGTTAAGATACATTCTGTCCCTAACGACTGTCCCGTCTAAAAATAAGTGCTCTTGACACACAAGAGATGTCAGACTAGCACAGCAGGATGCTGAAGCGTCTCTGGATGCGTAGCAGGGCTTCTCTTACACGGGGTTGCAGCAATTTAGGAATTCACAGTTGATAAATGCAATAAGGACGGCTTCTTTTTATCTCTTGCAAATGGTGCCAGGACTGATGTATTCCTGACCCTTATTTGGCAATCCAGCTTGCTCTTTTCTGCTGTTCTCTGGAATCACAGAATTCTAATGTTTGATTAGGCAAACTGGGTTTTTTTAATATAATTTTTTCACTGTCATCTATAGATGCAGTATGTAATTGACAGCAGCCGGCTGAACTTGAGCCTGCATTTTCTTAAAACATACTCGTACAAAACATACTCTGCTCTGATAGTGTTTCTAAAGCAGAAAGATAATGCCTGAACTCTGGAAAGTTTCTTACCTATAGCTGAAACGACTCTTCTTCACCTTCTTTTCCAATCTTGTTTTCCAGATGCAGTGGTACAGCAACAGGCTACTCTGTATTATACTTAATTAATGCTATTACTTGATTCAAATAACCTTGTCCTTGCTCCTTTTTCAAGGTGAGTGAAAATCATACTGGAAGCTAAATGAAACATACTTTATTTCTTAATAGCAACATATTTCATTACCCCTCAGATGGGCTAGCTAGGTTAAGCTAAAGCCCTGCCAGAGCAAGGGGCGGAGAAATGATCTGTCCTTGTCACCTACTGTAGTAGGGGGGAAAAAATCACTTTCTTATTACTGCAGTAGTATTTAATCTGAAATACTACTACTTAGAAACTGAGAGAGAGTAACTGCAGGCATTGTTTCTCTCTCTTCCATTCTCTTCAGTGTAGCAATTTTGTAGATGCCCATGTTTGCAAGTTTTGGAAATTTGAGCACTGTACTTCTTTAGATACCTTCCAAAAACTCAGGAAAATACAGGGACTTACAAAGGCTACTTAGGTGAAAACCTTTCACGAATGTTCTTTTCCAATTTGCAATGGAAACAGCATTCTTTGAAAATGTTGTAGCATATGAACATTACACTGTTTTAGGGCTTTTCTAACAAATACCTAAGCAACCAATACTCTGAGGAAAAGGATCGTAAAAGAACTACTCTTGAAAAACTGCATAGCAAAGGAAGCACTAAGGGCCATAAAAGCAGCCTTGAAAACTCCCACAAAAACCTTCATTTTCTATTGATTGTTTCTACTGGGAGGATTACCATGTTTGGCAAAGGAAGCGATGCTGTCATGTGTCTTAAGAGCACTCACAGCTCCTTGACTGCTGCGTGCTGTGATTCATTTGTTGACCAGGACATTTGCTTTTGTCTCCTTCCTACAACATTACAGGTGTTACCTACTTCTTGTTTCAATAGGATTGTATGTCATTATGTTTATCCAGTATGTGAACACCACCACCTCTGTCTTCCTTTGAAAGAATTTGGTGATTTCAGAAAATAAAACTGGTCTCTCTTGTCTTGTCAGCAAAGCCACTCTGTTAAAAAAGCTTAACTTCTACTCCTCGTGAGAATACATTTCCTCAGGATTCATATCTTTTTACATCCCAGGAAACAGCAAGATCCATTCCAAGAGTGAAGGGAAGCTGTCAGATGCTTGTTTCCCCTCTGAAGGAAGCTAGATCCTACCTTATCAAACACACAGAGCAGTTACTTGGTACCCACTACCGAAGGAAGTACGATGTAGGCTGGCAAAAAGTAATGGCCTTATTTTTCGGAGTTTATTATTTATTATTCTAGATTATCTATACACCTTACATTTAATACTGTAAACTGCTTATTAAGACCTCTAGTTTGTCCCTTCTTTTCCCCTTGGCAAAATTTGTCCTGAACTTTTTAGACCTGACTTACCCACCACCTTTGCCAAGCCATTGGAAAGTCCATGCAGACTAAAGCAAAAGCAAACCCTGCTCTGAGAGCGTTACCAAGGCATTTTCTTTGATAATACCAAAACCTGCACTTACTGCATTATTTCAGTCACAGATGGAAAAGGGCCTGTATTTATATAGTATTATCTCAGCTATATATGGATGAGAGAACCCAAAGTACATGGCTCTTTACCTTTCTTTTCTGGCTGTTACAGAAATGAATAGGACATTGCCTTACAGCATCACTTTTACATTAGCACTACATCAGCATCCAAGGGTTGAGCTGCTCCTAAACGAGTCTCTAAACAAGTCTGGAAAGTAGTACTTAAGTTGTTTCACAGGCTGAGTGTAACAGAAGAAAATCAGGCAATTCATCTAAGGGTTGGCTAAATAAATATGAAGAAAACCCACTAATAGCTCTTTAGTTTCACTCAAATGTCCTGAATGGATTGCTTATTATACAGCTTTGGGCAATAAAATAAAGCAATTTCTATCTTTTCCTCCAGTTCATACCCTTAGAGGATCTTGCCCTCAGAAAGATTTTGATTTTGTTCACTAGGTTTTCCTGCACTGCTATAATAATTCTTTGCAATAATGTTTGAAGAGAATTTTTAAAAGTTATTTTATCAATGATTTTGTTCATTTACTTAAAGATTCTGTCTTTTTAAAGTAATTAAATTTTTATGGGGTTTTAAAAAATTTCAATACATTTAGTTTAACAACTGATCTTGTTGTTCACTAGAATAGAGATGCTAAATCCTAAGTAAATATTCCATTGGAAAACAAACCATGTAGGTTTCTGCAGCTCCTTTCAGCCTCCCGTGCTTGCCAACAGTCATTCTGTCCTAATTACTGATGTAACCTCTTTCAGGTAAACTATCCATTTTAGAAAAAAAAACCTAAAAACCCCAATTGTAGAATTCTTTCCAAATTCCTTAAATACTAAAGCAAATAAATGATTGTCAGACTCAATATTTATGGGAAATAAGCTGGAAAATAAAGAGGACAACTCTCAGTTGAGCTAGTTGCTTGTGGTCTGGGGGCCGGGTATTACTTAATTCTGCATTAACATGTGATTGTTACTGCATGAAACTTAATACCCGAATACTCAACACTGCAGTAATTTTTCTCCCAAGGCAGACAATTCAGTAATAACACTACACTCCCTTAAATCAAAACAGGCAAGGATAGAACACAAATTTAGCTCAAAATATTAGTTTCTTGTTTGAGAAAACTTCATTTCAGCAAAGGAAAAACGTAAGAGAACACTGTGTATCAAAGGTGAGTATTTTGATTGGCTACTCCTGAGCTCCCCTCTAACTGATGGGGGAAGGATTTCAGGGGCTGGGGCAGATGAAATCTCAGCAAGCACAGACTGTTATATGCCATAGATGCATTTCATGGAGCTTGGCATACATTTAACTTGATACTATTTTTCCCCGTATTATATTTTAAAAATATTAAGAAAAATAAAAAACTTCAATGCTATTAAAAAAGCTTCGAACTTAATTATTCTCTAGATATTTTAGCAAGTCCATCTGGCAGCCTCATAACTGCAACACTTGAAATCCAAGAATTTTCCCTTTGCCAGCAACAGAAGGTGCTCCTATTGTTATCACTGTGTGTAAAAATCTACTTGGAAATTCCTAAGTCTCATTAAACCACTGACTAATTTGCCAAGATGGCAAGTATTCATAATGAATCAGGGAAAAATCCTTTCTCTAATCACTTTATGAAATGGGTACACTCACAAGTTACCCTAAAAAAACCCCCACTCAACCATTACATCATTAATATCAGTATCGTATGTTTTGCATATCCTGCATTCAGGGAACTACTTTCATTTTTCTTGCTTGTGCAGCTTTAGCCTGGGCCATTACTGCATCCTCTTAAAGCAAAAGAAATTTATTTCAAAACACTAATTTAGAACTCAGTGCTGTTGAAAAGCTGCATTCTTACTTCTGTAAAGAATAATAAATTAAAAAATCAGGGGTCAACGATGAGAAATTGCTACAGTACCTGGGCCTTTGAAATCCTGAGAATCCACTAAGGTCAAAATTCAATACAACTTTTGAACACTTCAAAGTCCCATGACAATTCACATTTCTCAGACAAACAATTAAGTATCTTAACGAACTTGAGCCTATGCCTAAAATACCATCTCAGTGTATACAAACACAGATCCACATAAGGAATTCTCCATGGCAAAATACTAAGGAAACTATAAAGAGTGTCTGACCAACAATGAATACACTTAGGTTTAATGGATAACATAGTGACTGAATTAAGGGTCAAATACTCAAAACTGGTATAAAAAGCATCTTTACTGAGAAACTTATAAAAAGGAAAATGCATATCATTTGAGGTCATTAAACAAATTACATTATCAATAGTGACAAGAACTCAGTAGAAGGTTTGCCAAGCATCTTGCTTGTTCACAAAGTATTCTGTGAAAAACATACACAAGCAACCATTTCATAAAAGTCAATGTAAAAATAGCGATTATTTTTCTAACTGCTCTTTCCCCTATGAATTTTCCAAAATCCATAAAGGGCAAGGATTCCATCAATCACTTTTCAGTCTCATTCTCAGGTTCACTGTCTCCACTATCACTGTCTCTTCCGGGGTGTTCTGGCATTTTTCGATGTTCTTCCATTTCAACCACATTCAATTCTCCTTCCTTCATCATTTCTTCTTCTGCATCTTCCCGTATGCCCTGCCCTTCACCTTCTACTTCAGTCTCTTCAGTTTGGGTTTCTGGTTCTTCAATCATGGCAGGTGGGGGGAGTAAATGCTGGATGATTGAAAAAGGAAGGATTTTAGGTTTTTACATTTTAGCTTGAACTGTTTACCTTGTATTTAGGATTTTGCATTAGATAACAAGTTAACAACAAAGACTTAAAATTTAGAAGCACTTCACTCCTACAGATATTAAAAAAAAAGAATAGTGGTCACCCGATGTCATCTTAGATACATTATTTCCTGAAAAGAGGGTGTTAGAAACTTCCAATTCAAGGATAATAAACACATTTCAATATCCCAAACAGTCAGATGAGTAATAGGGTTATGGTAAATCCCTACTTGGAGCAACATGCATATTTCTACCATAATCTCATCTATTACCGTTTCAAACTCCTCGATATGTTTAGCTTGTTTTTTGAGGCCTTTAAAAGGCCTGTCTTTTAAAAACTCGTTCCCATAATCTCCCCTTCCAACATCTTATAAAATACTATGTGAATGCTATCTGTACTTACACAGGTTTTATGCACAGCTGTAAGTGCAGAAGAATGCAAGCTCCACTAACAGTTAAAACAATGTTTAAATATTTTCACATAATACTTCTGAAAAAGTAATTTAGTCTATTCAAAGTGTTCTGCTTGCAACCAAAAATGTAGTTTGCAAAATATTATAAGCAGGAATGATAGCCAAATAACACAATTGAGAAAAAAAAAATACCAGGAATCCAGTGAGCTGAAGAGTATGGATGAACGCTATACAACTCCAGGCTGTACAGAAACACTCATACTTCTTGTAGCCTGACTTTATTTAATGACATGGTGGATATCTCTTTAGAATACTGTGGATCATTTTAATGAAATACAACCTTGATAAACTTCCCATTGATGATTGCTTAGTTTTGTTTTGCTCAAAGAGCAATTTTGTTTCACATGACAAATACAGTGTTTAGTTACAGCGATGTAATTCAATTGAAGTACCTTCAATTAGACAACACTAATATTACACATTTCTGACAAGCGTAGGCAAATCTATGAATCAATTACGACTACCAGCAGAGATATGAAAAGCATTTTCTATGGACTTTGAAATCATCATACTGGTCTCTATAATCCATTTGTGCACTGAAGAGTGTATTTCCAAACCAGAGATCTTTCATTACAAAAATACATTCTTGATGCATGAGACAAACTCAGACTTATGTGATTTAGTTAGATGCACATTGTGCTTTGTGACACTACTGTAAAGACAAGTGTAAAATAAAAGGAAAAACATCATGTTGTACTAAATAGAACAAAGGAAATTTAATGCTTGCTTTGCTTTTTTCACTAGTTCACTTCTTGGACTGCTATAGCACGAAAACTGTAGTTTTGTAACTAATTTTAGCTAGCAATGGATAGGATTAGGATGCCAAGAGGAATAACAGGTCTTAGCAGAAGGATCAGGTCCATATTTTATTAAGGTGTCAAGTAAATACATTTTTTGGTAAAATTTAGATGCTACCATCTGCTTTTCAGAACATGTATACACTTCTTTGTTTTGCCAGGGCTATTCATTTACACCTGAATGTGACCAACTGCACAATTTACTAAGTCTCCATCACATAACATTGTGCATGGTTGAAAGATCTCCAACTATAATAGACAAACTGGTTTCAAAGCAAGTTTTGTCATGTGCTTATAGGACTGGGTTTCTAAACAAGCAGTGTGAGCTTCCTTCACTACTACTACAAAAAAAGATTGCAGTAAGAAGAAAGTTTAGTAGTGTCCTCTTTCTATATCCCCTTTTCTTTATAGCACACAGATAATTACAGCATTTTCCCAAAATAGGGAGAAAGTATCCTGTCTGTCAGGACAGTCTGGCAAAGGCTTTTTCTGGGTAATAAAATGCTTCAAATTTGGCTGAAGCTTTATCTCAAAAGAAAAAAATAAAATCCAGGAGTCACTGGGTAAGAACTGCAGAGAAAAATAAATTTTCTATCTGAAAGTCTGACATTCAGTCAAAGAAGAAATTTTGGGTTCTGAACTCTACTGATTACACTGTTCCGTATTAGATGAAACAGTGGGAGAAAGAAGAAAGATGATGTGACAGAGAGACATCCTTGCATTAAAGAACACAACCTAGATCTCAGAGGTAAATACCTGAGACTATCTGTTCAGTGATAGAGTCATGCTCACATTCTCTCCCCACAGTTAGCTAATACAAAGTGAGTAGTGTCCTTTTACATCAATTTTGTCCACTTTTGGAAATCTTTCAGAAGAGCAAAAACCAATAAGGGAACTTCAAAGTACCATGAAAGAATAAATTATAGGCAATATAAACATGCCAGACCCCAGACACTGAGTGAAAGCTGATGCAGTTGAGGGGTAGCATTTAAGACCATTCCCTTTTGGTTTAACTACCTCTAGGTTTTACAGATCCAAGTATGCTGAGTAAAGGCAGCTTTCTGGTCAGTGTACTATCTAAACCACCTTAAAGCTCTATTCACATATGTAAGACAACATGGGATTTCTGCTGGGTTCTGTTCTCCTGCAGGGATTAAACACTGACAAAACTAGTACAAAAGCATCTACAACTGCTTTCAACCCTCTGCAATTTCGCTCAGTGCCAAACTAGTGCTGAAAAAAATTGCTCCAGAACAAAAACCTCAACAGTTGCAAACCAGCCTGGATAATACAGTGATTTAACAGGGTTAAAATGGTTTCAAGACATGATCTGGTCTTTCTGTTATAAAACATTATTGCACTGTGACATGGTGTTATAATCTCACTAGCTACGTCTGAAACGTAACACACAAGTTTACTACAAATTTATACTGGAAAAGATAATTCTTTAGTATTAATGAGTAGTATTTTTGGTCCAGACAGAGCCAAGTCTAGCATTTAGCATCAATTACTGACAGGTTTGGGGCTTGAATTGGGTCTTAAACCACTAAAAGATACAGCTTTTGCTCTGCAAGATTTTACCTCAATATTCTCACTCACAGTAACAAACTCTTCTTGAATTTTAGATGTAACAGGAACAGACTTAAACCTCAACAGCTTCTCCTGCCATCTAACAAAAGATGATTTTATTTTAAATGCACACCTTCCAAAAGTTAGAAGATCCTTACCTGCTGATGGTGGCGTGTACTCTGTATCATGTGCATATACATATTGTACACAAAGTTAGCCATTTGAGGCATGTTCTTAATAACATGTATTTGGTGAGATGGTCTTTCTCCATTCTAAGGAAGGGGAAAAAAGTTGATATTCATCAAACAAAGTAAAACAACCATTATTCAAAGGTTATTTAACTATATTAGAAGTCATAAACCCTGAGAAATTAAATAACGCTTTTCAAAGAAAAAAAAAATTGCTGAATTCTTTGGAAAGTTGGGAAGCATAGGTCTCACAATTTGGGAACTGGATGAATGATGATACTGCAGCCTGAAGAAGGAATTTCAAAAGGAAAGGCTGGGTTCTCATTCTTACTCTGTGAAGTACATTTTGGAGATGAGCAATTTAATACATTAAAGGCACAAACAGTTTATGATCAGAATAGGATTTAGCCTACTTGCCCACTGCAGCTCAGGTACTTCTTGCTCACACTCACTGACCATGCACATTGCGTTCTTGTTGCACAATTGATCTGACAATGTCAACTGAAGGGCTCCCTCCCAAACTTGTCAACAGCATTTAAGACCAGGGAAAGATCTGTAACTGAATTTTGGGTACATGCAGGCACCCTTTCTCAAAGCTTCAGGAAGCAAGGCAGGCATGCTCCTCAGTTTCTTCATTCAGCATCCTGCTCTGTGTGCTCTGTGCTTAGATCCTCAATACGAACCTTTCCTTAAAGATCTAGCTAGGTATTACAAATTAAGTTTTTGTGCTTATGAACCAGCTCAGCAGCAAAACTCTGGTGATTTGAACCAACTTAAAAAGAAAAAAAAATTAATTTGTTATCCTGAATTAGTTAAATGTAATTTTACCGCTTTAAGTTAGAGATTAGTAGCTTTACGCCTCTTTCCTTGAGAAATAACATTCTTTTGTTTCATAGAAAGACAAAAAATATGTAAACACTAAAAATTACCTCTTAAACACAAAAGAAAAATACTGAATCGTTTACACTCAGAGGCAGAACTCAGGAAAAAGCAGGCACAACAGTTATACTGATAATTAAGTTTTGTGGAAACATCAATTAAAATCAGCTGGTGTGCATCGTGATAAAGGTAACTCTAAGGAGACTTATTAGTAGAATCATAGAATCGTTAAGATTGGAAAAGACCTCTAAGATCAACAAAATCCAATCATCAAATACACTGTCGAGTTCACCACTAACTCATATCCTCAAGTGCCACATCCATAACCACCTTTATTTAAACACTTCCAGGGATTGTGATCCCATCATTTCCCTGGGCAGCGTGCTCCAGTGCCAAGAAGCAGATGCACCAGTTTAGCAGAGAAAACAATTACAAATAAAAACCCCCATTACAGATACCAAAATCCAGTGCAGCTGTTCCTACCTGTCTTGCTGTTGGAAAACATTCAGTGGGAACGATATGGAGGTGAAGTGGTCGAGCTGTGAGTTGGCTGAAAGCTGGAGTTAGTTCAAAACAGTTCTGAAATAGTGATACCCTTGCAAAGATATAAAGTCCGAGTCTGGCTCTTGACATGGCAACGACTAATCGTCGGACATCCCTTCAGAAAACAAAACCAATCATGTTCTTTTTCACTGATGACACAGTTGCAATAAAAATAACTAGAAGTACACAGGACTCTTAACTAAAGAAAATATAAAATCATCTGCTAAAATGCTGCCTTGTCTTTAGTTTTTTTCCCTACTTACTGTTTCAGTAACTACCAAATCCTAGTACCATTATATAGAACCATATATATAATGGTTCACTGTACCAATAATGCTAAGAAAAACCACCCTCTACTATTTTTCTACATCTCGGAAGTAAAGTTGAGAGTAAACACTAAGAACTGATCACAATAGCATTTCTATATCTGCGTAAAGAAATTTGATGATTCATCTATTTATCTAACATTAGACAAGTCTTCTCCATCACATCCCAAAACAAAAGTGCAAACATTTAAAACTACACATAATAATGCAACTTATGCAATGATCAAACACTTCTGATGCAAAATAAATAAAAATTTCACTTACAGGAAAGGATCTATAAGAAAATTTAAGTCTGCATTTGTGCTCAACAAACATTACAGTCCTATCATTCTACTAGGGTGAAACCAAGTTTAGCCTATCTGCAGTAATATAAACTAATTCTAGGATAAGAGCCATTACTAAAGGATAAAGTGGTCGTGAAGAGGGTACCAGACAGTTATAAAAGGAGCCATGTCTGAACTTCATTATATACATAGCATCGAACTTCATTTCTACTCCGTACTCAAACAAGAGAACGCCTTTGCATAATGGACTATGAACACTTCTGTATCTGACACAGACAAGATGTACTTCGATGGCACTACAAGAAGATGTTCCTACATACCTAAGGTGGCCTACAGCTTTGGTCCGCACTAGTGAAAGGAGAATATAATCATTTTGTTGACCTTGAAATCTGTCCACAGTTGTAACCTAGAGAATTAAAAAATAAGAAAAAACCTCCATGGGTTAATCTTTGCCATTTCAATGAAAAAAATAACACCAAAATTTGAACATCAATTTTGGACTGAGATTACAGGAAACAAGAGGAGAAAAGGCTGGGTGGTTTTTTTTTTGAAGATGCTGGGAGGAGCTTTTGTCTGACTGTATATTGTTTCTTTTACTTTTTTTTTTAAATTCAGACATCTAGCAGTGAGGTGCTAATACCAAAAGATTATGAAAGCCATTAGCTTTATAATACAGTTTTAATTTGCAGAATTAGCACCAGACATTTGTAACTATATTCTTTATTTGTTTCATCAGATTTGTGATCATATGTTTTATCAAAACACTTCCACTCTGGGTGGATCTTCCTAAAGGTGTGGTTTTGGGGATTGATGTTTTTATTGAGGACAAAATAAATGACAAAAAGTTATGCTGTCCCACATAGCCTGTAGTCTTTTCACCTTCATCACTTCACTCTGTCAAATTATCAACAGGCAGAAATAAGGGCACTAATGTATGAAACTCCATAGACTGTAGGTTCATAAATATGTGGTTACCAGGGAATACTTCCACAGATAGCTGTGAATCTATTAAATTAGTCTGATTTACAATATGACAGTTTAAAAACACAGAAACCAGAACCACTCCCGTGACTCATGTATTTTCAAAGTCACCTTGTTGGGCCGTCCAATCAGTGGATTATTTCCACATCGCTGATTAATGACATCACGGATCAGGTGTTTCTGTCCATTGTATGTTGTCAGGATACTTATCTTGTCCGCAGGATAACCAAGTAGGCACATATACATGAAGACTGCCACAACATACTCTGCTTCACCAAGATTCTTAAGTTTAAAATGAGAGAAAAAGAAAAGAAAAAAAAAAAACACGAGAAGGGGTTACCCAGCTTGAAATGTTAGAAAGAGTAACACCTGTGACACTGTCAAGTATTTGGACAAATATCTTAGTGCTGAGAGAAATGTCTCTAGATCTGATAATTCTTTGCTCACTTCATACAAGCCGTTTTGAAAGAATAAAGAACCACAAGTAGGTTTAATATCTTCATTCTGATTCCTCTTCAGAAAACTGCTGAAAATATCTACATCAATGTTATTGTTAAGCACTAATTTAAACTGCAACATTTACTCGAGAGTTCCAAAGAGTCACCTCAAAAAGCTGCGATGACTCACTCTCTAGTAAACTGATAGTAAGAACTAGTTGAACAAGAATAAATAAAGTCCTTTCAAGTATTAATTAGGAGACAGACATCTGGATTATCAAACCCAGTTACTTCCACTGCAGGCCATACCTATTCAATTACAAAAGACCAGCTGTTATTTTGTACATTGTAACTTTCTTTCTCTGTCATTACTTTATAAGTCTGTCCCAAAGTACCACTCTTCTGGCTACAGGAAGCTTTGTTCTATTTCCAGACTGAAGTTATTCATAGTCTGTTTAAATCCATTTTCTGTCAACAAAAATTATCTTTCAGGTTAAAAAGTTGTTCTCAAATGCTGACATTTACTCCTGCTCTATTTATACTGGGAATTTTATCCCCACTTGGCGTGTGTTTGAATAGGCTGGACATACCAGCCTCACTTATTTTTTCTTACTAAGTGGGCTCTGCATTACTTGGAAAATGCAGTTGCCAGGCATATCAAACACCTGTGGGTGTAAAGCTATTCTACAAATTTTAATCCCCTCTAACTCTGGAAAGGAAAACCCAAATACACAGAAAGAAATAATACATGGCAGCAATCTGTTATCTCATGAAAAACCACGCAATGCCTCAAACATACTCTGCTAAGTATCATTCAATGACCAAGATCACAAAAAAAAAAGTAATAGTAGGAAATATTAGAAGAGTTTGCCCACAAAAGCACTGGTATATTGAGAAATGTGTTCTGTTTCCTCACGTCAGTGTTCTTAATCTTCTTTAGCCAAAGAGTGCTCTAAAGCTCTGCTCACACTCAATTATGGGGCACTCCTTTCAGCTGTTTGTGTTCCACTGGACAACTTTTTACTACGTGCACGTTACGGTTTAAAAAACAAAATCAGAAGAAACACTCCAAAAAATTCTGTCCCCAATCTAGAAGCGGGATAAAGTGGATTATGACTCACTATTGCTTTCCCCTCTAACAGCACACTAATTTGTATTGAAAAGTATTGAGGGGAACCCAAGCAAAACCTATGAATAGATTTCATACCTTTTAAAAAAAATAGATTAACATAAGTCTCAGTGATCTTCAGAGGGAAAAAACGAACATGAACATTATCATCTTAAAGTATATTGCTTGCTTTCCATAATATTAAGCAAAATATAAGGTGCTAATTCCATGTTCGAATTAAACTCCGTTAACTTGCACAGGGCTCCAGCTTCCAGCTTTTCCAATGCCCAAGTTTGGTATTTTAGGCTCCAGAGTTTGTTTCATTACTGCTTTTAAAACAAGGAAAATAAAAGGACTGGAAATATAAGCATCTCATTACAAGTGTAAAATGTTTTCCTAATTTAAAAGAAATAGATAGAGACTGTTGTTGATGGCTTAATTTGAAAATTTAGTTGACAGCTTGAAAATATAGTTGAGAAACTCCCAAGTTTACAGTTTTTTGGCAATTTACTTCATCCTCATTGCCTCTATGCCTCTTATGTATAGTTCTTGCAATACTGTTTTCTTCCTTTAGGAACTTCCATTTTAGCATTCTTACATATAGATCAAATCAACACAGTGACTCCTCAGACTCAAATATGTGCTTTGATACTTTGATTCTTCATGTTCAGGGGAAGTGCAACTGTTTATTTCACTATCATGGCAGTACAGTTGAATTACAATGGACTTTAATTTGCCTTAGGTCAAATTACATTTTGTAATGAATTACACCAAATCTCATCCCTCCCGCAACAAGAGAACAGATATCTAAGTTATTCACTGAGCAAAAAACCACAACACAGTATGTTATCATTTTCAACATTCAAAACTCATTAAAAGGAGGAAAAAAAATCATACACGTGACTCAATTATCTGAGAACATGATTAAATGTCAGTTTATTGTATTTTGATAGTCTGTCTTCAAGGAGGTCTAATAAACCATATTGAGATTAAACGAATTATACATGTAATACTTTTCTTACCTGATAGAAGTAAGGATTGGGCTCAGACTCTCCTACGCCATTGAAGTCTTCTACATTTATAAGCTGGAAGTCGTACAAAAACCCCGCATTGGCTGTTCTGAACTCTGGCAGAAGCTGCACGTGAGGCAAGTTACCCAGGTTCTTGTAACGCCAGTTGTAGAGGTTACATAAACTGTTCACAACCACACGAACACAAACCCCAAAGAGTTAGTTACAGCAGGTTCTTGAACTCATTCAAAATGGCTCAGATGCACAACAAGATTAGTGCTTCTCGAGGTTTTCAGTGAAAAGAATAATTTTGCTGGGCAGCCTGTGCATGTATAAATGAACAATCTGTCCAGCAGTATTATTTTTAAGTTGTGATTCTGTTTTATTCTCTCTCACAGAAGACTTCAGATGTCATGTCAGTGTGGCACATGGCTAACAAAACTTAAGGAATATTAATGCTTCTTTACAAAACAGAAGGAATAAGGAAAAAAGTATTCTACAATAACTGTGGTAAAGCTTCTTAGTGTAGAAAGGAATTTATTCCCTTACTTATTTTGTGTATTGCCAAGTCTTAACACACGACATGAAGGGAAACAACCAAAATCTACCTAATTCTGAATCATCTCTGGTATTTATAGGGACCGTAATACAAACAAAATGCTTCATTCACAAATGCACAACAATATCCAGACCAGATTAAGCAGCAGATAGTTCACGGGGAAGCTACTTGTGATCGAAAAAGACAAAGCATAGCCACATATGGAAAAAAATCCTTGATCAAGAAATTACTTGCAAAGTGAATGAATTTGTCTGCTCTCTTACCACTAAGAAGTTCATTGAGATGTTGCAAAACAGTAGATGGCAAAATAAACTTTACTTACTATCACATTCAGATATAATTTTCATCTTAAAAATCACACTGAACTGTCATTCCTAAGACTAGAAAATAATATCCTACCTTCCCAACATTTCCTACATGAAAAAAATGAAGTTCTCCTTTCTATTGCTCACTACATTTTATACCTAAAATAAAGATTTAAAACTAAACCCAGAGTAGCAAGATTTCACATGGAGTAATTTTCTCTTATTTGGTTTTATTTTTCCTTAATATGAGACCACAAATAAGCAATTTACACAATAAAGAAATCTGATATTTAAATTACATCAGTGAAATAACAAATACATAGATAAAAAAGAAAAGCTGTTTTACAGCAGAGATGCAGTATCTCCTTTAATTAAAAAAAGGCTTTATGTTCACGTGTGGACAACCTGGATGTCTCCAACCAAAGATGCAGCTCTGCTGAAATACTACAAGAAAAGTACCCTTTTATGGACTTTAAAGGAAATATTATATGTTCAATGCAAAATAAATCAAATCTTTATTTAACCTTGAATATATTAAATGTTAGGTTAGAAAAGAAAGCTTCCGCAAAGAAGTCTCAGTGTAAAAAGAGCCTAAACCCTTGCAGATTAAATTCTCTTACAGTATTCATGCTACAGCAGAGTACTACTATATAAAAATAACAAGAAATTAATGTGATCGCATTTCAGCAACGTAAAATCTGCCTTCTAGTCTAAGCTGAAACAAATGGAATAAAACAACTGAATTCCAGTTTGGCAAACTCTTAATTAAAAAAAACAGTTTCCAAAACTTATGTACACTTCTCCCATTTATAACCTGTTATTTTCTTACAAGCTAGACATCTGATTTTCTGACTTACCTTGCTCTTGCTCTTCCTTGTGCATCCAAATCAACAGTTGGCACTCCAACACGAACAAACCGTGTAAAAAGAGACTGTTCCATGTTGGAGTACTTTTGAAAAGCCATGTTCTTAATGACTGGTGGCAACTGATGATGGTCACCTATCATAATCCACCGCTTCAAACGACTGAATCCATCCTGGGGGTTCTAGAATTAAACAATTACACTATTGCAACTACTACAGTATAATCAAGGCACTCAAAACACATTAATAGTTACATTGTCTGCCTTTGTTTAAGCCCTAAACATTTGTCTTTAGGCTACACTGAACTGCAGTCTTTTTAAAGACTATTAGCTTCCATCCAATCAGAGCAGAATTGTAAATAAAGTCTCTTTTCTTATAAAACAAGGAGTACCTTTATCTACTAAAATTAGTAGAAAAACATCAGGATAAGTATCGTATGACATTGCTTTAAAAGCCAAAAGTAATACCCTGTCAGAGGACAAAAGGAAGAACCACGATTACAGATGCTACAGTACTAAAAAATCCTGATTACTACATAGTAGTAATACCCTAGAACTGTCCTTTGAACTTTATGTTCTAGATTCTGAGGAAGAGAATATAAAACATCGGAATAATGACTGAAGTATCTGAAACAGTTTTTAGTGTTCAGATGTCCGAGGCACAAACTGAACCTGCCTTTCAAGTGTCTCTGTGGTTCACGTGCTTCACCTGTTTACTTCTGTAATTCTCACATAGCCTCTTCCATGACCAGGATGTGCCCCTAACTAATTCCCATCTTGGCTCTTGGACTAGATGCTCCTCAGAATTAGAATCCTGAAAACTTCCACCTGCCAGATCCTCATTACACGCTCTTCTGACATTTCCTTTTCCCCCTGGGAACACTATTTAAGACAGAATGTAAAGTTCCTCTTCCACTTCAAGTGGAAGAGCTCTAAAGCTGTCTCTGATCAGACAGCAAGGAAAGAAAACCGAACTCTGGACTGTACAACACCTTATTAAGAAATGCCTTAGTAAGAAAGTAAGAGGATGAAAATAATTTTTATTGGCACAAAAGAAAAACACAATTCTTTTTTTTCTACCCTCTCCCAAAAGCTTCTGCTTTGGAGAAGACCAAGCAGTCTATGTAGTTGTTCTGCTCTTATCTGCCATTTTAGTCTTGGACAAAGAACCTGCCAAAAAATGCAGTTTTTAAAAATTTCTCACTGCATCGCAAGTGAAGAAATCAACTACTGCTACTATGGAAGCCTAGATCTTTAGGTTTTGTTAAAATAAAAACTCACTCAATTTTCAAGGACTATTCATATGGCTCACATAAATAAAGTCATGGAATATCGCCCAGGATACGCCTTTACGGGGAAATGGTCTACTTCAACCACACAAACTCTTCCGCTACTGATTTTCTCACATACACCTATTTTCCCTCACCAGCCTGGTGCATCTGGTTATTCAGGGCTCATTCAAATGTTTGAAAAAAAAACTGTAAGATACTTCACTACATAAAATAATTTCATAAGCAATGTGAAAGTTCTCACTGTCCACTCAAATAGGAAATATCAGCTTTGGATTACTTTCTGCACAAGCTACTTTTTATTTTAGTATTCAATATTGTTCAAGAACACAGACTCTTATCACTTTTTGAAATACATTTTTTGTTTCCAGTCTAACCTGCAACAGGAGAGGTATAAAGGTTTCTATCTCCAGAATCTGAGCAGACTCTTCCATTAAGATGTTGTCATACTGAGAAAAAAAAGTAAAGAGATGTCCATAAACACAGTAATACAAATTAATGTATTTATTCAGCCTATCAAAAGAAAGCATCAATTTATTACCCATTCAGTTTCTGATGGGTGGGACAGTTACAGCAGGATTTCACCTTAGAGGCAGAGTATCCGTATTACCAAATGGGTGAAATCCTACTACAAAGGCAGATCTCTGTGTACCAGTCAGGACCTACATCTAGAAGGAATCAGCACTCAACTACATTACATGTTTCCTATATGCCATAACATATAGACAAGAGAAAAGCTTTCTGCAGTGGAGCAAACAATTTGGCATCTTTGCACTGAAGCTGAAGGGGAGCCTCTGATTTTGTGTCCAATAAAGTGTATGATTGGTGAATACCAGAAGAATTACTGGTGGCTGACTTCTGTAAGAAAAAAAAGGCTGCACTAAACTAATAGTTAAAGTTATCACTGCAGAGAGGAAAAAGCATGGCATCATAGTTCTTTTTCCTCAAATAATTCATTTTTTAGGTAAACAAAGTTCTAAAGGCCATGGTTTTCTTCCCAGTTCTGCCTCTTTTATTAATCCTATCACTGCTGTTTATCATGTAATATGGCAAAACTAACCTTTTTTGTAAATGCACTATTAAGCATTTCTTATATATACAGTAACGTAAAAGCGATTTCATATTTTACTTACAGAAGTTATATTTTTCTTCAATAAAATTACAAATTGAAACATACTGGTAAAAAAATGCAACTCAAAATAATCTAGCTGCCTAGATTTGGGGCAGGTAAAAAGGTTTATATCGGGGGGGGGAGACCAATACCAAAATCAAGCAGGACAGTAAAACAAGTATAATCATTACTTTGAAACCTAATTCAACCAGGTCACGCCGTTTCAGAGCAGCATGAGTACAAGTCATGGCAATGATTTTTGCTTCTTTCACCAACAGGTATTTGGATCTATCCAGGCCGCTGCGGAGAAGTTCAAATGCTCTGAATTCCTATGGAAGACAAAAGAAAAATCTTGAAAGTCAGAATACAAAAAAATATAGCTTATAAAATGTATCCACTCAAACTATCTGGCCACCCCCTTAATACAATTAAACAAGAAAGTTACAAAGGTATCTAGTGTTAACAATCCCATCTGAATAATTTACTGTGGTTTCCAAGTTTAGCACATTTCAAAGAACAGTCTTGTATAAACCCACCAAAGAATTCTTCCAACCTGTGTGCATATACAAATTTGCAGACAATTGTTCAATTAATTCTGAGGAACCCTCTCAGAATCCCCCAAAACTTTGTCTTACGACATCTTCTTGTTTCCTAACTTACTGCATCTTAACATCACATCAAATTCAGTATTAGAAAGGCCATTACAGTTAACATGACAAAATGATACACAAATTACTTTTACCCTAACTTTTAAAAGCCTCTCAAGCAATTTTGGCATAAACAGAAGATGATCTGTTCAAGCTACTCCTAGGTTATCTGATTACAATCAATTCACTGTAAATACAAAGCCCCTGTGAGGATCAGAGGAGCAGTGATAGGTGTACTAACCCTAGTAACCTGATCAGTGAAAATGGAACATGCAGAACGGCTGCTTCCCAAGATCAAACTGAAAGAGACTAGACCTTTGTCCCTATTGTGAAGCATATCTATATTACGCCAAGGTGGAAGCTCCCTCCTTGCAGGCTAATGAAGCTACCTTGAGGTATGTATTTCTTCTAGGATTTAGGGAAAATGAGACTTTTGGAACCGTGTAAAGTTTTTCTACAGGATTAGCCAGATCCACTGACCTTTAATAGTTACATGTCTTACCTCAAGCTGAGTAAATATTTTCTTAATATGTCTAAAACATCCTTCAGCAATTTCCATATCTTCTTCATAGGATTTGCCTTTGAAGACTGGTTGAGGAGCATTTGCAAAATACTGGTGAAAAGGAAAGAAACTGGAGACATCTGTAACATCTGGCAATTTTCCACCTTTAACTTTCACTTTGCTGATATACTCCTCCCAACGAGACATTACCTATAGCAAAGAAAAGTGGTTTTATATCATGAAGTTTTCAGCAATGTGTAGTCTTGCATACATAGCACTAAAAAAAAAATTATCACAAAAGTAAGGTATGTCTCAACTGGTATTTGACCTTGTGCAGGATGACATTTTTGAAGTTATGGAGAAAGTAAGATGGAAAAGCTTATGGGTTGAGATAAAAACAGGGAGATCACTTAACAAGTAGCATCACAGGTGAAACGGACTTGACTTGGGGAAAATTAATTTCATTTATTGCTGATTAAAAACCAAGTAAGATGGTGAGCAGCACAGACAAAACCAAAAACACCTTTCATTTCCACTCCCTGTTTCTTCCCAGGCTCAATTTCACTCCTTCATTGTCAATTTTTCTACCTCCTCCCCACCCTGAACAGTGCAGAAAGAATGGTGCTGTCATTCAAGTAACACCACATCTCTGCCACCCCTTCCTCCTCACACCTTTCCCCTGCTCCAGAATGGGATTCTGCCAGGCTGTGGCTTCCTTCAGGATATATCCACCTGCTCAGCATGAGGTACTCCATGTGCTGTAGTGTGGATACCTGCTCTGACACAGCCTCCATGGGCTGCACAAGGAAAACCTGCCTTACCACAACTGTCTCTGTGAGCTACGGGGGAACCTCTGCTCTGGTGCCTGGAGCACTTCCTGTCCCTTCATTTCCTTCTGACCTGGGTGTGTGGGGTTGTTTCTCACGCTCCCCTCTCTGCCCTCAGCTGCTGCAGAGTGGTTTTTGATCTCTTCTCGAAGATGTTTCCACAGAGGTACCACCAGTGTTGCTGGTGGATTCAGCTTTGACCAGCAGTGGGTCTGTCGGAGCTGGCTGTTCACAGCACAAGGCAGTCCCCAGCCTCTCCTCAGAGGTCATTCCTACAGCCACCTGCTACTAAAACCTTGCCACATAAACTCAATACAGAAGTAAACTTCTTTATTATCTCCACTTACATTACTTTGGTTTAAATATCAAGTGGGATTCATTTAGGAGGAAAATGAACCAGAAGATGAGCTCTAGCAGTGCTCCTAGCACTCTTTAACACCTAACGTTCACTTAATGTTAAGGCCCACTCTAAAGCCAGCCCAGAGTAACTTCTGTAGAAGCATATACAGTATGTGCATTCAGTCCTAAGTACCACTCTACTAGTCTCCTTGTGCTGCACTAATTGCTAATGTAGATCACTGAAAAATACATGGAGGGGAAATGAGGGATATACAATATACAAAAACATCACCATTCTGTACACTAAACATCTGATTTCACATTGGCATTTAATGCCATAAAAGCCTCCTATCAGGACCATCAAGTAGCTGCTCTAATGCTTGTCCAAAATGCAGCCCACAGATTTTCTTATGTGAAGGAGAAGCTTCAGGTTAGAATCTTTGCCAGCATTCATGAAGGGCAGCAATGACTTGGTGAGTCATCAGGCAGGATTTAAAACAATAGCAATACAAGCAAGTCATGTTGCAGTTTTAACTTTAGCTGTTATTGTACTGTGAACCACAAAGGAAAATGCTTTTTATTTTTACACTCAACTCTGAAAAATTCACTGCAATTTTTACAAAGTGTTTCATAATGTATTTAGGTCATACAGTCTCTGTAAAAGTATTTCTGTCCTTACTTGGTATAAGAAAAAGTGGCCAGCTGTTTCACAAGTGTAAGAAACATCTCCTGGGACTCCAAGACTCTCTTGTAATCGCCCAACTTCTCGTAGAAGTTCAAGTCTTCGAGCCAACACATAATTAACTCTTCCATACCTACAAAATGGATTAAATATAACACAGTTTTTATTTAAATGTAATTAACTCAAAACAGTATCTAATTATCACAAGAAATCACAAAAAACCCCAGCAATCCCCCAAAAACCCCCACAACTACTACCCTGTTCCAAAACCTAGGAATTTGCTACATGCCAACTATTTCTATCAGTTGAGCCCTAACAATTCACAAAATCATGCTTATGAGAAATCAGCTTCTCACGGTAGTGCAGCCCACATTCAAATATATTCCTCAACTTTCACCACTCCCTCTCAAATCGCCAGAATCCTTGCCAAAATATCTGGTAGGTCTGGAGTCACCTTGAAAAAGTATGAAAATAGAGCGTCTTAAAGAAAACGCCTTTTAATCATAAACACTACACTTCAAGGAATATATAAAACTATGGATATTACTAAATAAATATTTGCTATGGCATCATTTCACTAAGATTTTGGCTATCAAATTTCTGGAATAATTTGACTATGTCAAAAGCATTCACTTTAAAAGAAAAAAAATCACAAGGTATTTATTTTGCTAAATACTCAACTATGTATATGTGGGTAGCTTCTAGTGACTATATATAATTTTTACTACAGCTTTTGAAGTTAAAGTATTGCTATGATAATCCAGTGCTGGACAGTTCAGATATTTCCAGTGGACGACCATTATACCCCCGCTTACATTTATGAATGTGTGTAATCCTACTGACGTCAATAGGACTAACACGTGACAAACATACAAATATTTAGAAGAACAGGTTCTTAAGTCTTTGTACTGATACAGAGTTGATAGCTTTCCTAATTAATGTATGTATACTTCAAAATGTGCTATCAATGACATAAGCAATTTTGAGGTTAAATAGTACCTGAAGAATCCAAAGCAGAAAGTTGAATTAATGTTTATTAATGTAACAATCACCATGACAGTAGAAGTGATATCATATCTGTACAAAAGAATTGTAACTCAAAAGACCCACCTTATTATTCTAATTCCTCTCACAGATTAATTCTATAAAAGGTATATGGGCCCCAAAAATATAGTGAACTACTTTTATTCAAGCAGTTGAGTTTGTGAACAAGCAACTGCCTGATTCTGCCTTTAGATGCTCAAGAGAGCACAGTTTCTGTACAGAGTAAGAACCAAAATTACTAAATCCTTTATTGAAAACTAGTGCACTCCATGTTACTGGGGTTCAGTAATATGAGAAAGGTAGAATTTGCCAAACACAGCTCATTTACATGCGAGACAGAGTGGATTCAACATACACATCTTGTTATTGTGTTTATGCAAGTCAGTTTAGCATTAGCATCTCCTTTCTCACCTGCTGAAATCTTTCTCTGTCTCTAATTCCTCTTCGCCGTGACCCAGACGCAGAAGGTGGCGCTCATCAATGTCCAGAGCCATGATTTTTTCGAACAGCTGGTTCAAGGCCTAAAGATTGACAAGAGCAGGAGAAAAGGTAGTTTTTAGAAGTTCAGAGGCTCTTGCAGGGGAAAACTGAGGAATTACTCGTAAGAAAGGCAGGAGATTATACCTATTGTAGCATAAATGGAAGTCAAAACAAAGTTAATACTGAAACTCTTAATCTTGACAACAAGGAAGTTAGCCTACAAACACACTTTTATTTGCATACTTTAAATAACAATTAGATTTCATTTTACAATTTTAAAATTTAATTCTATCACAGTTAACTTCGTTGATAAAGCTATCAGTTTACAAAACTGTCTCAAAAGGCAGACTTCACAAACACCGATTTTTGTAAGATGACTTTAAACAATTTAACTTTTACTGTATGTTAGAAAAGTATAATCTGGTACTGTCCAGTGCTGTGACTCTATTCCATTTGGATAAATAAATTTTATCTAAACTTCTAGGTGTGCTACATCTTCTGCCTTAAACTCTTCTTTACTCTAACAGCTTACCATCAACTGTTTAATTCAGTTTATTTCAAAGGACCAAGCTTGTAAGCACTGGATCATCAAGCAAGCTCCACTTCCAGCTGGAAGGCATGTAAACATCTTAATGTGCAGCATCATCAAGGCATAGGAAGTGTACCCTGCTGAGATATAGATTATTTCCCGAGGTACAATTCCAAGTTAATGTCCTCATAGAAGTCTTGTCTGGTAAGAAGAGTCTCCTACCGGCCTCAAAGTATTTCCTTCCTTTTCGCCTCAATGGACATGCTCTCAACCCCTTTTTCCAACTTCAACCTGCCACTCTTCTGCAACCCACTGCAGAGTGGCTGTATCATTCGAGGCTGTAACTCACCAAAACGATGACCCCTCAACCATTCTTTGATCTTGCTTTGATAAGGAAAGATGAAATGTTTTCCAATAGAATGTTCAGTTAAAATAGCTCGTAACTTAGAGCAGGACAGGCTAATTAGGGACACAAGGAAACAGATGACCCTGGTTTCCAAATAAATTGTTCCAAATCAAACGCAGATTTCATGGAATCAGAGAATATGCTGAGTTCGAAGGGACCCATCAGGATCATCAAGTCCAACTCCTGACCCTGCACAGGACACTCAAAGAGTCACATCATGTGCCTGAGAGCATTGTCCAAAGGCTTCTGTCAGGCTGGTGCTGTGACCACTGCCCTGGGGAGGCTGTTCCAGTGCCCTGCCACCCTCTGGGTTAAGAAACTTTTTCTAACATCCAACATAAACCTCTCCTGGCACAACTTCAGGCCATTCCCTCAGGTCCTGTCACTGGTCACCCGAAAGAAGAGACCAGTGTCTGCCCCTCCTCTTCCCCTCCCGAGGAAGTTGTAACTGCAGTGAGGTCTCCCCTCAGTCTCCTCTCCTCCAGGCTGAACAGACCAAGTGACCTCAGCCACTCCTCATACGGCTTCTCCTCAAGGCCCTTTGTTTTCCTGCTTTGGATGCTCTCTAATAGTTTAATGTCTTTTCTATTTTGTGGTGCCTAAAACTGCACACTGGACATGAGGTGAGGCTACACCAGTGTAGAGTAGAGCAGAAAAATTAAGACTCTTTAAGACTTTTAACATTATTATTGGGTTTTTTTAATAGATGCTTGAGAATTAGCAGTTAGACCCCACCTCTTATGAATGGGAAGCAAACATTCAGCTGAAGAGGACTTCCCTTAGGAGCATGAAGCACAGAGCAATCAGTGTCTGAGAAAGCTAATTAGCAAAAATCTGGCATGCATGAAAGGAATGTGCAACTGTAAGAACTGAGCAGACTTTCCCAAAATACTTTCTAATTTTATAACTCCAACCAGCTAAACACATTGAAAACTTCTGATAAACAGCTTAGAACCACATACGTGAAATTAAAAAATTTAATTTCACATTATGAAACTGGCAAAACTGCACACAAGCCAACTCAAATTTTCATTAAGAGACAAATGAAATCCACGAAATACTGATCTCAATACCTACTGTNGTTAAGAGACAAATGAAATCCACAAAATACTGATCTCAATACCTACTGTTTTTCTAGATTGTAATTACAGGAAAGTTTCACACGATTGACACTTTACCTGATTAGAGTGGGTAACTATAAGAGTTCGTTGTTCTGGGAAATTATGATAAAGATTGGATATTATCTGGACTGCTACATCAGTTTTTCCAGTACCAGGTGGACCCACTACCTAAAATCAAACACACACACAAATTACAACAAACAAAAAAATCAATACACAATTCATCAGAATACTGCAGAATAAAAAAAAATAAAGTCAGCTGGGGAACAAAAAACCCAGAACAATCTCACAAGACACTGACATTATATGCATTGCTTCCTGGCTTTGGCAAATTTCCAGACCAGATACAGTATCATAAAAGACTCATTCAGACTAGTTAGGCAGAGTCCTGACTAAAAGGACTCTGGTAATCCAGCAAATTAAGTACTACTCGGATTCACAATCCATGAAAACAGACCACCTCAGAGAAAAAAGGTACTTTAGCCTCAGAACAGCCTAAACATGGGAGAAACGGTGAAAAGAACATCAAGACACACAACTGAAAATGAATGAGACCGACATAAAGAATAGGAAAATTTAAAAAAAGGCAATTCATTCCTTTCATTTACTCAGAAATCTACAACTGATACAGACATAATAATAACAGTTAACGTTTTCACAGGTTAAATTATAACAACAGTCCAAAATCGACACCTCAGACATTTTAAAGGTATCCAAGTATTATAAAGCATCTCAAAATACTTTGTTCAGCATTAAGAAGCACAGAATAGCAGTCTTCATAAGAATCTACACATAAAATTATGAATTGCTATGGAATCATTCTTTATTTTTAAGACTCTCCAACCACTGAAAAAGTAAATTCAGTTGCTGTGGAAAGCCTTCAGCCACTGAAACACAGGATACAGAGATATGTGTTGCTGTGTGATTTTGTGAAGATGGGAGGATGTTGAGCCTTTGCAAGTTAATTTTTCATATCTTCAAACTATTAACAGAAATTACCTCAGCAAGGCTATGGCAAGGGGCATTACTAGTATTTCACTGAACGTACCTAAATCCAGAATCAAATAAATAAGAGTATAGAATCCTTAAATACATTCTTACCATACTCAAAAATATTCTTACCATAGTTAGTCCAGGCTGCATTCCTGCACGTATGGCTTCAATCTGAGTATGGGTAAACTGAATAGTATTGCTGTAACAAAGCAGAACAAGATCAGGTAATTGATAGATTTTGCCAAGAGGTTTGATAAAAACAATTGCTTTAACAAGTTTTATTTTAATTAATTGGTTGTATCTCTCTGAACTACACATTTGAAAACTTTTGCATAAATTAAATCAGAATTACATCTTCTTTATAGATAAAATGGTCTTGTAATCTCTAAGCAAGACAGTAAATCATGCCCATGTGACAATAAATTCATCCCATCTAAAAGACTTTGTCTTTAGTTATTATTTGCAGAGAATGCTGTAAAATTATTTAGATACGACTTCACTAATATTAAAAGTCCTGAGACAAAAAACACTAAAAGACAGTATTTCTCACAGTTCTTCAAGGACTTTTTTAACAGATAGCAGAGAATAGAATAGTTTGATTTAAATATAAAACAAACCAGTCTCATTTCTGAAAATGAACTGCTATGCATGTGTTACCATTTTAAAACAAGTTCTCATCCATTTATTACCGCTTTGGTTGATTATATGGATATGGTCCCCTGTTTGGAATAACATGAGGCTCTACAATCAGTGTTTTAGCTTCTTCAGGGTTTTCTTCATTTCCATCCTCTTTTCTTTTTGTTCCTTTACCTCCCTTTATTGGGAAAGTTATCCTGTAACACATAATTTAAGATTACACTACAACATGTTCACTATGACACAGACTGTCTTAAAAGTGAGAAAGATTTTTTCTCACCATTAAGACAAACTTTCACACAATAGGGAAACAAGTGCTGCAAATGACAAAGTTTTAATGAGGATAAAGAAAAGAAACGACAAACAAAATTGATGAAGCTGATTAGACAAAAAATCTGCTAAGAACACTCTTTTCACAGCCGGAAAAGTCAGGAGCAGTTCTGAGAGCCAGCTGGAAGATCACTGAAGACAAAAAGTTTGTCAGTGAAAATGGAAGGGATAGGAGAAAAGTTATTGTAGAACTTAAGATATATCAATGTTCTAAAATGCTCCAACACATGAAGCCTTTTATCCTCTCATTTCAATTTTTACAGCCTTCTGTATAAATTAGAGAGCTTCTATAATTCAGAAACAAATCATAGGTGAAGGAATCTCAATGCCTTTGCAATTAACTTGAGACAAAAATGCAGACACCTATAAGAGTAATAATCTCTTAGTCTCTTTACAGGACAAATGCAGCAGTAGGAAGAGTAATAAGTCTTCGTAAAAAGCACTACCAGTCTTAATCTATGAACTGAAAATGAACAATAGGTTATCGAGGAAAATTGTGTGAGACCTTGTCTTGATACCTTCAGACTAATTTTATATCATGATATAGTGTTAGTGCCTTCTCCACACAAATTCTCCATGCAGTATTTCCTAAAAAGGCTTGGAAGGTTACCTTCCTGCTATTCAAGATTCAATTTAGCCATGATAAGAGCTGACTGGTGCAGGGGAAAGCCATCTTTTCCCTCCCCAGATCTATTCCTTCAAAAGGAAAAGATATAGTTTCTTCAGCTGAAGAAACTATTCTCCAATATTACGCACTTGGAAACTCAGTTGTCAAAGTTCAAGGAAGTGCACCAGGAGGGACAGAACTGTCAAGTCTAAAAATGTTGGAAAACAGCACTACTGAAAGAAAATGGGTAAACCTCATTTAGCTTCCACAAAGGTAGGCATCCTGTTTCAGAAACCATTTCTAAAATAAAATAAGCAATATGGGATTTTAGAATTAATCCCTTGTGTTGACTGAATGGTGCTTCCAAAAGCTCAAGTTTTAACTGACCTTGAAATTACTGTTCTTAGCTTGTTTTAATGAGAGTTGTAAGGAAACTATGTAATTAAAATTCTCTTGGCTGACCTTGAGGAGGCTAAATGCCATAATGCAGAAGTGTATACTACGTGTCTTGATTCTATCTCACAGTTTTGATTTACCTATACATTCCATAGGCTCATCTACAAGCAGTGCCCTGATGCATTTTTGTACAGAATAGAACAGAAGTTGGTCCTGGGTCTAACTTCGGTACAGTTAACTCTACTACGTAACTATCTAAATCTTAACATATCCCCATCTTTTCTTAAAAAGCATCTCCCTTCAGCCCCTGAACAGAACTCCAGCGGACAACACATTTGAGCAAGAATATCAGACCAGGAGTACTTGAAATACTGAGATCACCTGAAGGGGGGTACGTGCAGAACTGGATTGTCAACAGTGACTTTAACATTGTATCCAGGAAAGCTAGCTTTTAAGTGATCAATGGACAGGAAAGTGTCATTAAAATCCAGAGTTGCAATTTGATTTGGCATTTTTGAATAGTGTGCACTACTTGGGTCTCCATATCCAAGAATGATGTCATGCAGCCAGTCAGGAACCACACAATCTGTGTTCATCAAATTCCTAATAGTCTCCAGAAGAGCCTGTAAAAGAAAAAATAGTACTGGAGAGACTGACTTTTACCAAGCAAAAATCATACCAAAGATCAATCAAATTGTTATAAAATGATAAAACTCTTTAATTGACAGATGTTTGGTTAGATTGAGTCAATATATAAAGTGTATATACGCAACGAAACACCAGTATCAAACCATAGAATTCTTAAACTAACCTGTTAGTAAAGATGATCATAAGCATCAGTAAAGTTTTTACTCCAGAACACTCACAGCAGGGGGACAAGGCATAGAAAACCCTCGTGCATCTTAAGGTTTCCTCTTAATTCCCTACAAATTTCATCCCTGCAGTCAGCTTAAGCATCCCTTCAAACATTTCCTCTTCTCCTCTAGATTAATTTATCTATTAATCTGTGGTTATGTCAGTTTCCTCTCCCTTCCCCTCTCGTGAAAATACCAGTGCTCCAGACCCCAGACCTGCACAGAGGGTGTGCACTGTAACTGTGAGGTAGCTGAACTTTAGCCTTCCTGTTAAAGGGCTACTTTCATGGCAAGTCTTCAACAACCACCTCACTTGAAACTTGGTATTAGAACACCATGCATTTGCTCTTCAGCAGCAGCAATAAAGGATAGGAGACCTGCACTGATTTCCATATCCTCCCACGTACCATGCCAGCAAACATGGATACAAATGGATGGCAAACACAGTGCATCAGCAGTCCACACCAGAATATAATACAGAACCTCCAAAAGCCAATCTTGTACAAGAATAGTCAGTCAAATCAAAGTCCAGAATTTTATTCTGATGGTCTACATTTACATATCCATCTCCAAAGGGTAGGATGCTCTACCCTTTCCTTGCTCATGTTGTATTATTCAAGGAATCAAGTAATGTGATCACTATCCCTGCTTAGTCAAACTCCATTAAGGTCCTGACTCTTCCCCTCTACTCAGCATGGGTGAGACCAAATCTGGAGTGCTGTGTCCAGTGTTGGGCTCCTCAGGACAAGAGACACGGACATACTGGAATAAGTCCAGCAAAGAGCCACTAAGATGATTAAGGGATTGGAGAACCTTTTTTATGAGAGGCTGAGAGAGCTGGGATTGGTTAGCCTCAAGAAGAGAAGACTCAAGGGGTGGTGGAGAATTTTAGCAGTTTGTATTAAAAAAAATGATAATGGGAGGAAACAAGGCCAGTGGAATGAGCGTCCTCTCAGTAGTGACCTGTAAAAGGACAAGGGGCAATGGACACAAACTGAGATACAGGAAATCCCACTTAAATACATCAAGATGTTTTTACTGTAGGAGTAATAGACCACTGGAACAGGTTGTCTAGACTGGTTATGTAGTCTCATCACCAGACATATCCAATGCCAACTGTACAAAGTCACAAGATCTTGAGCAACTTGCTCTAGCTGGCTATGCTTTAAGCAGGGCTTGGACTAAATCATCTCCAAAGAGTCCTGTAATTTCAACCATTCTCTGAATCTGTTCCTTCCAATCACAATCATGCTGTGGATTCTGGCACAGCCCTGTAAAGTTACTAAGTTGAAGCCTGAAGGTCCTGCAATTACTTCAAAGATATATGGATGGACAAGTCACATATTAACTAAGAATATTTATGTTTTTGTTGCAAATATAGAACAAGTACTTCTGGCTTAAATCTGTATCAAGCACAGCATAATATGTTTGTGCTAAGAAAAGCACAAGGAAATAAAAAATCATTGCTTTTTCAGGTAGTATTTCTAAATCTAGATGATCAGTTTCTCAGAAAAAGTATGAGAAATATGTCCCTAACAGCTAATATGCTGCTTCTACATCACAAAAACTTTGCTTCAGCTTTTCAAAAGTAATTTTTCATGCATGTAAAAATAGTAAGATTAGTTCTTATAAGAACTAACACTGCTGACCAGTTGTAGTGACATAGTGGTGTCACCTCCAGCAAACACATTGCATTTGCACTTTCTCTGCTGTCTCATCTGCTTAATTTACTAGGACTGCACAAGAGTTCTCTTGTCTTCTCTCCTACAAGCTCAGCTCTGAACTTCAAGCTGCCTTCTATCTGCTCAGTACACTGTCCACACTAATCACAATGTTATCTTGTTTTCTTTTATCCAGCTAAAGCTAGAAAGGTTTGCAAATAACATGGAATGCACACACCTGAACTGGTAGCAATGTGATGAGAGTGGAAATACCTTAGTTTGTCTTGAAAAATGAATGTATGAGACTTTAGTAAAAACCAGCATAGAATGGTTTGCATTGGGATTTGCCTGTAAATTAGCTGCAAGAACACAGTATGAATTTGAAAGCTACACTCACATCTAACAGCAATGCTGAGTGAACTTAAACATTCACTGCAGCACTTTCCCACCTGCTACACTGAAGTGTATATGTATGTGAATAAAAAATGTCTACATGCTTCTACCCCAAGAGGCTTTGGCAGAAGACGTTTGGACTTATAATGTAAAAGGAACCTGCCACAGACACACAACATCAACAATCAGTTCTGGTGGTTCTTCTTAATGTATTTATAAAGGACTCTCTATGAAGTACTTTCAATGTATCAACCCACGGGAGGATGGCACCACAATGGTCTATGCAGGCTGCAAGCTACTGTTTCACACCAGAGGCATCTCTCTAGATACAGAAAAAGTCTTCCTGCTTGCCCCTTTATCCATCTACACAGCACTTGCTACAGAATCCTTTAAAATGAAAATCACTTCAATTATGCAATGCATGATTTTAAGGCACCAAAAGAAAGGTAGTTTTTCATTCATGTTGCATTTTCATAATGGAAAACTCAAGGAACATTAAAAATTGAGAGGTCTAAAGAGCAAAGAAACTGAGTAAGAAATACTTTTAGGTGTACAAAATTATGCACCCTCACAGTGAGAAAGGCTAACAGCATCTTGTGCTACATTAGGAATTTGCCCAGCAGGTCAAGGGAGGTGGCTCCTTCCTTTCTGCTCAGCACTGTTAAGGCTGAATCATAGAATGGTTTTGGTTGGAAGGAACTTTGAAAGCTCATCTAGTCCAAACCCCTGCAATGAGCAGAGTATCTTCAACCAGACCAGGTTGTTAAGAGCCCTGTCCAATCTGACCTTGAAAACTTCCAGAGATGGGCCATCTACCACCTCTCTGAGTAATCTGTTCCAGTGTCTCACCATCCTCATCATAAAATATTTATTTTTTATAGTCTGCATCTATCATCTTCCAGTTTATAAACATTACCCCTTGTACTATCACTGTTAAAACGTTTGTCCTCATCTTTCTTACAAGCCCTCTTATTGAAAGGGTGCAGTAAGATCTCCCTACATCCTTCTCCAGGCTAACCAACCCCAACTCTCTCAGGCTTTCCTCAAAGGAGAGGCGCTCCATTTCTCTGTTCATCTTCATGTCTTTCCTCTGTACTCACTCCAACAGGTCGTTCTTATTTTGGGCACCCCAGATCTGGACATAGCACTCCAGGTGGGGTCTCATCAAAGCAAAGGAGCAGAAACACCTCCTTTGACCTGCTGGCCATGCTGTTTTTGATACAGGATGCAGTTGGATTTCTGGGCTGTGAGCATACACTGTTGGCTCAGGCCAAGCTGTTCATCCATCAGTGTCTCCAAAAGCCTCCCAGCAGGGCTGACCTCAATCTGACATACTCCAATGCCCAATACGAAACTGGTCCAGTGATACTCCCAAAAAACTGACAGGTTCCTCTGATTTTCACCTTTTGACTGGCTACCCCTTAACCTACAGTTCACTGTTACGTCAGGTAACAAAAGCATTCCACATACTCCCTTAGCTCAAGAGGCTAAATCTGTAAGCTTCCTGGTAAAAAACTTAAATTATAAACTAATGTTTTATTACATACTCCAGCAAAGTAGCAGTGTTCTGATTTTCAGTTAGTTCAAGTTATCTGCAGGGGAAGGTTATCACCAGCTGACATACTCTAGCTTCCTGAAGGGATGCAACTGCCACCTAAAAAGCCTAACTACATGCATCTAAAATAAACATGTCTCAGGACTGATGCCATATTCAGACAAACTCTTAGGTAAGCGTCTGTAAGAAAGTATCTTACCTTGAAATTGTTTTCTTTTGGTTTTCTTCTCATTATTATATTAAATGTCTCATAAACATCTTCTGCTCCATTTTGGATTGTATTGGTCATGTCTTGCTGATACTGGTTTGGGTCCAGAAATACTCTGTATGTTCTGCAATCACCTTTAAGTCTTGGTTTGGGTTCAGGTCCTGCCCATAAGCAAACAGCAAGATTAGAATTTGACTTAGTACTAAAAACAGATTATCATTCAAATAAGTGATTCATAATTGCTCCTCAAATAAAATTTAGACAAATTCATATGATGAAATGAATTTCTGAAAAGCAGTAGAAAAAAATCTTCATTGCATTATTCTAACAGTTTTTGAATATAATTTATTTTATTCCTAAAACCAAAACATAATGGATTTATTTAATTAATGTAACTACATCAGATTTTACCAGAGGAAACTAGTTAACCTTTCTCAGGCTGCTTATGGAATTGGTTTGTTTTTTTCCAAGTACGTAACTAATTCAATGAGCATTCCTTAAAAGAGAGAAAAATTATCAATTAGGCTGCTAAAAATAAAAAATAGAGAGAGAAAAAAAGAGAAATCTTTTGAAAAAGCTTTGGTATGTCATACCTTCTTCAATAACACGTCCTTTCTCATCCAGCATGCCCTGAATTTCACAGCCTCTGACATAGACCAGGCCAGTTTGCTCAACAAAAGGTTGTCGTCGGTCGAACTTGGTGCCGTAAGGTTGCATGGGACGTACAGTAATCAAAAAGCAGACATCGTGCTTGCGCAGGCCTGATCCCCAAAAGGAACATTCAGTGATTCCATTGCATGGCATTCTCCTAATCAATTCCTTAACACATACGTAGATAATAGAATACACTAAAATTTCTTTTAAATAAAAGCCCACTGTTTAGAGAATAATGTGTTCTGTTTCAAAATACACCTTGACCTTAGAAGATACAGAACCATAGGCTGTTGTCACATAATACCAGATATAAAAAGCAGAAATTGAATGCTTTTTTCGTAAGAACAAACATATTTACTTCAAGACTATTCTTCTCCCAATAATCTTACTTTGGTTACACAACCTTGATATTTTCAGTCATTTCAAAAGAAGACTGTCACTAATCTCTTAGTCTCATTGCCTTCTTCTGGAGAAACCTCCAATACTTTTTTTTCTAACAACAATTTAAGTGCGGTGCCTAGAACTGGGCACAAAGTCCTAAACCAAGTTACTTTAGCTATCTATTTAATAGGATAAAATGTCACCTACCCAAATTACTTGTTTTCTGTGCTACATTCTAGTTTATAAATCCCAATATGACTTGAGGTTTTTTTCTTTTTCCCTCCATAGTAAGAGAATGTTGGGGAGTCACGTTCACGTATGACCAATGATGACCTCGGATCTTTCCATTCTGCAGCGGTACTGCCTCGTAAGTTATTCCTTCAGCATACATTTGTGCAGTGACTCGTTCTTGCTTAGCAATTATCCCTGTTGAACTACATCCTACTTTTAAAATGCCACTTCTCCAGTTCTCTAAAGCAATTCTGAACACTACAACTTTTCCCCAATATACCTCCAGATTCTCACAGATCTAAGATACCTCAAAATTCAGAAAATACGCTGTATTTTTCAGGAGACAAATAATTTCTCATTATGCACCAGGTATTATCCAATAAAAGGCAATTTCATCAAGACCCCATTATGTTAGGTAATGATTCATGAATTCTTCACCTCAGTTTTGATTAAGTTAGAACATTATTGGTTTTGAAATCAGAAGCTGTTTTAGTATTTAAAAAGCAGATACACCACTATATAGATACCTCCAGTATAGTGAATTCTCTGCCATCCTTCTAGATTTTCTACTTTAACAGAAATCTACAGTCCCAAACTTGTATCTGCTTATTTATCACATAGTCCAGCTTTAGCATTTGTGTTACATGACCTGTAATCACACTATGCAGCTCCAGCACATTTATCAGGTTTCTCTAACAAAACAGAAAGGAGTGACATTTACTGATAATATAAGTGCATGCTTCTATGTCACTTGCCAGCACGGTCAACTAAAGTTCAAATCCCCAAGCAAAAGAAGTGTCGCCTGTGGATACTTAAGAAACAGTACTTGGTAGAGTCAGCACTTCATAACAACTTTCAAACATACCGAAAACTACTGAAACGAACTGAATTAAATCACAATCTGTCCTCGCCACTTGTGTACGAGACAGATATCACATTCTTCATACTTTTCAATATGACATTATTAGTATACATATTATTTAAAATGCTAAGTTAACTTTCCACAGTCTCTGTAAAGAACAGAATTCTACAGCTAGTAACTCAATTACATCAGTCTGAAATAGTAAACATTCTGTCCCCAAAGAATGACTAAGTACTTTAATAGTTTCAATCTTCACTTGAGGAAAGTATAAACTCCTTAAACTTGAAATTTTAGTAACTGACTTTTAAACAGTGTATTAGGACTGATAAACCTGTATCTTGGATAAAACTCCCTTTTCTTACAAGTAAGATTAGATCAAAATATATTTTGATGAACATCTATTTTGAGCACTTTACTTGAAAGAATGTAAGTACCTTCCCATTCATCTTTGATGTTATCTCGGACATTCAAATTAATTGTAACATCTGCCCTTACTCGCATGGGCCAGTTTTCACCAATATTGGGCTTGGCTACCTCCACCACTGTGAAAGAGACAATGGGTTGTGCCATCCTTGCCCATCCACCGAAGACCACACCTCCATATTCTGATAACCTGAGAAATAAACACCAAAGTTTTGTTAGTCATTATCTGATAACAGATTCAAGTATTTTTAAAACTGTGAAACAATTTACCAAACAGTAAGTTCTAAGACAAAAGTAAAATTCTTAACTTTAGGTGTTACTGAATTAGATTCACATCATCCTGCATTTTAGAATCGAAGCATAACATGAACTGATTTATATTTCAAAAAACAAAGGCAACTTATGCCAGCATTATAAAAAAAATCTCACAGAGACAGAAAAAAAAGGGAAGATAACAAAAAGCAACTACTCAGTATAAAAGATATTACACCAAATAAACCCTTTAAATCTGAAGAGGATTAAAATGCGGCAGATGGCAAATTCAAGGATACTCAGTAACATTTCTCACAAACCAGAGAAGTTGATGGTAAGTTTCCACGTTTTGTAATGTCAGCTAAGGCTCAGTACTCATGGAAAACTAACTCATCCATCTTAACACAACAAAGGTTGGTTTCTAGCATCCAACATACTGCCTTTACCATACCTACAGGGATACATAATCACAAATCTTTAAAACATTATCCCTTGCAATGGCAACAACTTATGGAAGGAGTAAGTACAAAACACATGTATGTAGTAATTTTAAACACATTTGTTACTATGTATTTAGTATGCACACATTATCAATTATTCATTCTGAAATGCACTTTGATTAGAATGGACCTGACTGGTTTGCACCAGTTAATAAACATTACCATGGTTTCATCCTACTGACACTATCTTCAATGTCCTGTCTGATCTCATAGGTGGACTCTAAGCGGAAAAGATTGAAGTTCCTCAGCAGGTAATCATGGAGAGTCAGAAACTGCAGATTCAATTTGGGAAGCGCAAGACAGCCTAAGGGTTTAAGGGCAGAAGGGAAGAGGTATTTGACGGATAAACAAAAAGATGAATTAATATACTGTTTCTATGAATTCGTTCATACATACACACATTACTGTACAACTCCCATAGTTGTTTATCCTTAGAGATTCTAAAAACTACCCCTTTTATCAATATGCACCTCTAAAAAGCCCATATTTTTCAGGTTCTCTCTAAATGAACCTGCACAAGATTGAAGCAAATTTCATCCTTCTAGCAGTAATACGATGAACTACTTAAATATTAAATCCATCCATGCATTCACACTATAACAAAATTGATTTTATGAAAATTACATGCAAGGCAAAGTAATGGTCTTTGGAAATGCGACAATTAAGTTAGCAGTAAATAATGATGAAAAAGGCTCATAACCTAATAAAGCCCATGCAATATCCATCAATTCCCCAATTCCAATGCTTTATGTTTATTAGATGCCACAAAAACCATTAATGTAGAAAAAAGCTTTAATTCAAGAAATCAATTTTAACACACAACTCTAAAGTTTCTGTTACTGGCTTGTTTTTTTAATGAGAATGAAAAACACAGGAAGATTAAACCTTACTAGACAAGGAGTATTGAAACTCCTGCACAGGTCCTAAAGCTTCTATCACTTTAGGACAGTCGTAATAAAAACTCCTGTAAATTACTCATTTAAAATTACTTGACTAGTATTCCAATTTGATGTCTATGTTTAAGACCTGTGAAAGCATCTCACTTTTGTAACTTGCAATATTATTGTTGAAAACTTTCACTGGTATTGGTACTACATATTGACTTCCACTTAGATACAACAGCAGTGAAGAAAGGCAGCAGAACACAGTAATTTCTATTCTGGAAAGCCTGATGGCGATAAAATACTTTAACACATTTCTCAACATCAAGTAACAAACCCTGTCCTGTAAAGCTAGTTATATGCACAGAGGGCAGGGTGTGAAGCAACACCTCTTTAAGGCTGCACAACATTTATCGGACAGATATTCTTCTTGTCTTTTATTCTAACAGAAAATAGAAACAACACTCCTTCTTGGATTAAATTACTCTTACATAAGCTTTAGACCAAAACCCTTCAAGACCACAAAAACAATACTGTCTTGCTTGAAAGCAGGGCTGGAGAATACATGGAGATAAAAAAGAGAAAGTGTAAACTAAACTAAGAGAAGCAAAACAGAAAAAATAGTTGTAACCATCTGACAGCAACAGAAATGCTTCACAACAGCACCATCAATACAATAATTGCGAAAGAGTTCACCACAGGAGGAAATGCTTCCACTAGCAACCACTGTTACTTGACAAAATTACATTTCATCATTAACAGAATTCCTTTAATGCATTATTAAAAAGTCACAAAACAAGTGTCATGAATTGCTGCAGCCCTCTCCTCCTGCAGCCCTTCGCTCCCCCAGTGTAACAAATATATTGCCATTAACATATTTGGCTAACAAAACATAACCACACAGAACATTAAAATCAGCCTCCCTATACAGTCTGAATGACAGTACAGCTGCCCTGACTTGTATTTAAAAACCTGAAGCTTTCAGAGCATTAGAACAACCTATGTCCTGTTCATTCAAATAAAAAGTAAAATTTAAAGAACAACTTGTTATAGATATTAATTTTCTAGAAATTACAGCAATCTCCCTGCTTTAGGGTTTTTTTTTATTTTCTTTGTTTTGGTTTTGGAGGTTTTTTTGGGGAGGTGCTACATTTTTTGTTGCATTTTTTTTTAAAGAGTAAACATCAACAGCAGACCTATACTTCAGAAGAATTGGAATCAGCTTTTAACTAATTGCATCATACTAAATACAGTATTTTTTCTCTTCTTGGGCCAATATCTAGACAACATTTGTAGCGTATCTGTTTAGAAAAAGATCCTTTGTTGTCTGTAATAACCCTAACCATATAAAGGGGTCATCTCTTTCTTCTCATTAATACCTGTTTCACAGAGAATTTATGCAAAAAGACTGATTTACGTGAAGTAGCTGAACTTAAAGCTTATACTTATGCAAAAAAAGCCCTCCGAATCAAAACTACGTGGAGAGAGGTATGGAATACACACTTTACACTAGTCTTTGAAGTAAATGTTGTTATTTAAATCTTCCACATTCCAGATTAGATTTTTCACATCCTAATAAAATTTCTCATGATCTACATTAAAACACCAGTTTTAAAAAGTACATAGACAAAAATAAAAGTACTGTTTATTGCAAATCTTAAAATTATGTAATTCCTGTTTGCAGTACCTGCAGTTTCCTTCCTTGATCATGAGCACATTAGGTTCTCAATTTAGTCACCTTTCAGTGACTATGTGTACACTCCTACCTTGAATTTGGAGTAAGATAATTAGTGTTAATTTCCTCCCACTACCACTCTTCCCCCTGCTTTTTAGAAAGGCTTTCTTAAACACACTTAAGAGCAAAGCACAGACCAGCTTTTCTGTTGCCGTTTCCAATCTGTTTCACCTCACAGTAACTACCTGTGCCTCAGCTGGTAGTATAGCACATCTGTTATCCAGAAGGAAATAAACATCTTTGTGCAAAAATAGACTTTTGGATTTTTCTTTAAATCCACTATATCATTGCTAACAATTTAATCTCAGAGTTCCTGATTCATAACTGAAAAAAACCCCCTAATCTTACTCTAAGATACTGGAAGATGTCAAAGTACTGTGCATAAAGTTCTTGGACAGAATAAACATATCAGAACTGCTTTTTTTATTGTAGCATTTGCTGTTCTGTTCAGCATTTACTGAAGCACTAACCATACCTTCTCCAGAGTAATATTCAGTTGGTACAATATTTTCATCCCAAATAATCTTCTCTGTGGGATAGAGGGGCATCTGGTTGAGTTGCTGAATTTGAGATATTCGTCGCTCATGACGGGAAACCTAAAGAAAGGGTGCATTTCAAACTTCTCTAAGTCAAAAAGGAACAATAGAGCTATTTTTGAAACATATTAATTCATAAGACTGCTGGTGGTCACCTGCATTTTCTCTTTTAGTATTTTTTTAAATTAAATATTTTAATATAACTAAATGCACACAGTGACATTAGAAGATGAACAAACACATAGTCCAAAAATTGGTCATAGTACTGGAATCAAACAATAATTTGGCTATTCAGCAGACCTAAAACGGCACACCTGAAAATATTCAGAACTTAAAATATTTGGTCAAGGCTTAGCAGAGAATCAACTTCAAATAAAACTTATTTTACTTTCTATTAAACATATGGTCAATAGCTAGCTAACACTTCTCGTTCAGTAACAGTTACTCTTCATTCCCTCTTCAGGACACAAAAAATCTATCCAATACTACAATGTGTCATCTGAACAGGTGTCTCTCCATGACATCCATACTCATCACATCACTACCCTCTAAACCTTAGAAAACTACATGAACGATTTTTTAAGACCTCAACAACCACAAAACAAGCTTATGAAAGTGATTTTAAAAAACAGCTATGCTATTCTAACACTGATACAAGATTAGAAGCCTACAGTAATACCGGCATACCTTGAATATCCAAAAAACCATGATGTGCATCAAAGAATATTTCAAATTGGTTTGTGGTCCCAATAGGTACTGAATATCTAGGTCTACTTTAGCAGATCTTTTTTTTTAACAGGACAAAAAGGTTACTAAATAAAGAGCAAAAACTCTTCCAGAACAACTCAAAACTCTTGCCAGGACTCTCCTTATTGACGTTTACAACTGCACCAAAAAACATGCATTAGTTTATCATGGAAACTGTATTTATAAATAGGTATTTTCAAATAATTTATACGGTTTTAAACCCCATCTTAACACACCATTTACTGCTGTAACACTGCTGTGGGTCACACGCGGTTCAGCAAAACGTCGTAAGTGACTACTTCACCGCAGTGCATTTGGTGGATATAGCTGTGCCTTGAGTTTTCCAAAGGAAAAGTACAAGCAGCATTAACCATGTTTTTACCAGCAATTCCAGCAGAAACTCCTTGTCCTGGCTCGTGTCCTCCCCTTGGGCCAGGGGCGGCAGCAGGCACAGGTACGACGCCACCTGGTGGAGAACGTTGGAGCTGCGCAGCGAACGGAAAAACAGAAGCCTCGGTCACACGGACACCAGAGAGGAACAGCACTTACAGCAGTCACCTTTTCCTTAAAAAAAATTCCAACTGCCTATTTTGAACAGAGACCAACAATTTCGGAACAGTCTTTTAAGTGTAGATTGAGTGTAAGGTGTAAGCCGAACCTCTCACCTACAATAAACATGGCACGGTATGAATATTTTTTATTGTGTCAAGATGGGTACCTGACACAGAACAGAACAACAAATCACACATTGCCTTTGTCAAAATACATATTGGTATCCTCTTACTCACAGCATTTACAATACAGTACAGTTAATACAGTGGCATACTTTCATGATTTCTGTTGTAGTTCTTGTACAGAACAAAAAAATGAACTAAACAAATTAGAGGTTAACTACTGCAATTACTGGTACAACTACTTTAAGCAGCTAGCTTATTTTCCAGGAAATTGGTACTTTCTCACACTCATTAGAATAAAAGAAACATAAAGTTATTTTTCACTACTAGTGGACCCAAACTCTCCCTGTCTCCCTATTTCAGCAGATGTAAAGAAACCGTGAGAAGTCAGAAGGAACTAATAAGTTATGTGAGAACACACATGGGAAGTCAGAAAGAAAAAAAGGCTAGAAATTCTTTAAATTAAATCAAACTGAGAACAAAGAATTTAAATTTCAATCTGATAACTTACCTTAGGGGTCCAAATAACTTCACCAGTGCATCACGAGTATCTACTGCAGCTACATTTGAGAGTGCAAAGTCATATAACTCTGGGAAGTGTGCAAATGCTGCTCTCTACAAAAGATCCATGCACAAAAACTGGATGTAAGCATATTAATGAAACAATTTAATAACAGTTTGAATATTTAGACAAAAGTATGGCTTCTTCTGATTCATAACATGCACCACCCTATGGACCCTACCAGGACAGAAATAAAAGCCAGATGAAATCTCCATTTTTCTCCTATTTGTTACTCCTGGACTTCTGACACTGTGTCTCTCATACACCCTCCTATTAGCATTTGTTGACATTAAAATAAACGATAAGGGACCAGACATGTAGCTTTGCAGGCAAAAGAGAAGAAGAAGGAACAAGTTACATTTACCATGCTTCCCTGAATTGTTTTGCTAAAACTGATGGGAACAACTCTGAAAAGCATGAGTTTACTTTGCCTCTTACATACAAGGGACGTCTGTTGCCACGCATGTGAGCACTGATCTTTAGGAAATGCTGCCACCTACTGCACCATCCCAGGGTCCTACAGCATTCTGCTTTCCCTTCTTAACAGACTTAACAGGAACAGTAACTTCAAGCACTTTAGTAACTCCAAGCCAAAGTGCTGATGTTTTGCTAGAGCATATTATTTAGGCATAGTCACATCCACCACACTGAAGCATTACATGTCTTCAGTACGGTACAGGCAGTCAAGCTAAAACTATTCCTGTACCTCAACAGGGAAAATAGGGGGGTTGGTTTGGGAAATAACCTCATGCCTATTCCAGATGAGAATTAGACTAGAACAACAAAACCAAATCCTTTGTCTTCCATAAGCACTTCATCATCTGCCTACCTGTAGAGAAGTAATTCTGTCGTAGTGAATTGTTGTCATCTCATTCTCCGTCAAAGCATTTCCAGTCTGATCATTGATTTCAAAGCCAGTGTAGAATTTAAGCATATCTAAAAGCTGACATATCATTAATATAAATTAGTGGATTAACAATAATAAACACCCTGCTACAAATGAAACCACAACTTAAGAGGACAAATGCACAAACAAGAACTCCTCAAAGTCCCGGAAGAACTGGACGAAGGAGTGGTATCTAAATTTTATACTTGGCTGACGCACAAAATAATTTTGGTTAGGTATCTCATCTGCAAATCATTGCACTTACAGTATAGTCCACAACCAATATGGTTTCTTTATATACTAGGACTTGAAACTGAAACTAATCACACTGAGGTGATCTAGTCAGAGGCTCACTGAGTCACTGAACCCAACTCATAGCTTGCTGCTACCAAAAGGGAGAGGCCTTGTGCCCTTTTGCCCTCTCTGATGGCAGCTCTGAAATTCATCCTACCTTTCAATGAGATTATTTAACTTGGGTGAAGAAAATTATTCAGATGTGCTGCTGGCTTTGTGTTCCATCAATACTGACCCTCAGAGAAAATGAACAAGTGCCAGAGATGGGGGACAGCAAGCAGCAGGAAAAACAGCTGAAATGCAGGAAAGGGGACAGATCTTCAGATCCTGCCATAAAAAAACAATATACTATCTATGACTGAGTAAACTGAAGGACAGGAGTGAAAAACAACTTCTGCTATGTGTGTGGTAAAGCATGCCAGAAGCTGTGCTGCTTTCTAGTTTGTACTTTTAAGAATTTTCAAAAACAGAAGCAGAATTATTACTCTGGTCCTGTGAGACCTCACCTGGAGGTCTTCTGGACACCTACTGTGTCCAGCTCAGGGGCCTTCAACACAAAAAAACCCCGTGGACCTGTTGCAACAAGTCCAGAGGAGTTGACTACAGGACTGGAGCACCTTTTCTATGACAACAGGCTGAGAGTTAGCACTGTTCAGCCTGGAGAAGAGAAGGCTCCAGGGAGATCTCATAGCAGCTTTTACAGCACCTAAAGGGGGTTACCAGAAGGCTGGAGAGAGACATTTCACACCACATGTAGTGATAGACCAAGGGGGAATGGCCTTAAACTGAAGGAGGGCAGGTTTAGATTAAATATTAGCATGAAATTTTTTGCTGGGAGGGTGGTGAGGCACTGGAACAGGTTGCCCAGAAAAGCTGTGGATGCCCCATCCCTGGAGGTGTTCATGCCCAGGTTGGATGGGACTTGGAGCAGCCTGCTCTAGTGGAAGGTGTCCCTGACCATTGCAGGGTGCTTGAAACTGGATGATCTTTAACGTCCCTTCCAACCCAACACATTCTATGATTCCATGAAATATAAGAGCAGTCACACACATAGGTATAGGTGAAAAAGGACTACTGTCTGAAGGATTTAAATAAACATGTAGTTTGCATCCAGAGAAAAGCTTGTCTTTAACGAACAAATATAAAACGAAACAATTGCAGCATTCAGAAACACAAGGAACGAAAGTTATTTTAAGAACCTTGTATCTCACCTGGCAGAAGAGATGACCCTCTTTCTCTCTTTTAGCAAGACTAGACAGGTAACAGTGAACAACAAGATGGGAATCATCCAACACTGTATTAAACCAGCGCCGTGTGGGAAGCAAAGCCTGTGATAAATAACCTCACGTTAATACAAGCAACTCTTCAAAAGGTAAGAACTTCTAGCTTCTCAGAATTTTCCATTTTAAGAAGGCATATTAAGATAGGTTTTTGCAGTTATTTGCATATCTAATACCCTATCAGAGGTATTAAAGCAGCATTTATGTATGCCAAGACACTGGTTTCATGCAGGTAAGCTGCATTGAACACAGTTTTTTATGTAACTGGGAGCATGGCACAAACTTGCCATTAGTGAGAATTCACCCTGCCAGTAAAAAAAAAGGAAATTAAATAAAGCAATTATTCCACTACTGTCTACATAATGACTGTGTGCCACAAAAGATATGCCACCTGCTTCAGCATTGCCTTAAATGTTTTCTAGACTAATTTCATTAATTTTAAGCTTGTCTTTCTCAAAATTGCAAATTGTTTCTCCTAATATATCTTCTTTCATTTGTAAAGTACTCAGACTATCAATTTTTCAAATCTTCAATAAAAACAAAAGAGAGACCTTTTCTTCTCAATGTAAATAGCTTAAGCTGCTGTATGTAGCAACTGCTCAACAGCATACAGTAATACACCACAACAATTTAAGAGAAAAATTAGTTGTTCTCTACAGACTGAATTCAGAAAGCCAAAAAGCATCAACATGGTGTTTAGAACTAAGATGACAAAAAATCTGTAGTAGAAAATGTTGATTGCCCTGCACAATAATTACAAAAACAAACTCATAAACCTGTAAGAACTCTCCATTGAATCATTATTTTCAAATTATCAAATCACCACTTTTGATGGCAGTGCATGTGTTATATGAAACGGTAATATTTTGAAAAAGGCTTCAACACAACTAAAAGGAGGCCATTAACACAGTACATGCTACAAAGGCAAAAAGACTTGGATTTACAGTTAATTTCTCATTTCCTTGTTCCAGTCACTTAAACAGGCTTTATAACCTGTCTGAATTCTAATGTTTCTGTAATACCTAGAGAGAACCAACATTAAATGTGCTGCTTCTAAGCATTCTGGCTAACAGACAGACTTTGGTTTACCTTTCAATACATATTTTCTCTTATAAGAGTATACTACATACATAATACAACAACTTCTAATTTAAATTATACATTCCATTGTAACTACATGCACAGACTACTTAACTGATTTAAGGGAGGACAACCTGCAGAAACTAAAGACAAAGCCATTTAAAAGTTCCCTGTGATACTGTTTCAGAAAACTGTTATTTCAGAATGCCTTCTGAATCTGAAGTTACTCTAAATAAATATCTACTCATGCAAGAAATTGTAAATGACTGCCTTTTACTTTTAATACTGGTACTGTGATGCTTGAAATTGTCTCACTTCCTCAGAATCTGACAAAAATTTTCACAAAACCTTGGTTCACCCCCTATTACTCTGTAACACTGCAGGTCACCAGACCTGGTACTTCTAAATAATGAATTCTAGCCAAACAGAAATAGTTTGCATTTCAGAACTACTTCTGCTTTCTGGGATTTAACCCTGTAAGACAAAAGATACTTTAAATGACCTGTTACACATTGGGAAGAATAATTCTGAGTCGCTCCTAGAAAATGAAAGCATCACACATTTTCATCAATTGCCAGGATTACTAACACTACTCCAATCAAATCCCCATCACAGAGCACTTTAGTGCTTTAGTGATCCTAGTTTTGTCTAACAGTTCGTTTGGCTTATCAACATTAGTGGTCAGTTCCCAACATGGATGCATGGCCACAACCTCCTACGTACAAACGGAAAGCCACTACCAAGCAACTGTATGCCCAGCTGTGGCATAACCACTTGCCATTTGGAATAAGGCTGTAATAATTAGTTTGTGCATTTAAAACCTAGGAGAGTACACCTGGAAACTGGCTGAAACAATTTAATAACTTACCTCAAGGTCTAGCATGAGTTCAATAAACCTCTCGCAATAATGAACTTTGTCCATAGAAATAGGACCTAGATTAAAAAACGTATTTTTTAAAATTGATCCACATAACAATGTATTTACACTTGAACAATTCTTTAAATATTTAATAAATGCTACAAATATAACAGTATTAATTTTAATCTTATTAAAAGCTAATTAAAACACTCTTCTCTTTCTGAAACAATCCTTTCTTACATTCAAAATTATTCTGGTTAGCAATGGAAGAGTAACAGAACCAGAGCTTCAGGAGCGATTTTATCAACTTTGAAAAAACCTTGAACATGACATGCAAAAATGCACCCTTCCAGGAGGTATCAATGGCCCACCAAACTTGTTAAGAACTTTTAATGCCAGGTACTCAAAAATATCTATTTGAAAGCTGCAATCAAGGTGTGTGCAAAAAGCCATGACCATATTCAAAGGTACTTAGTGGTGACTACTAAGGGGCCTTTAGGATCATGTCAAAACACACACTAAGGCTGCTTTAATGACTATTTAATTCTTACAGCCACCAGGGAACTGTTGAAGTAAATCTTCCTGAAACAGATCTAGGCGAAGTAGGAAAACAGAGGGGATAGGTATCCTTTCTGAGGAAGTCACAATACACAAAACTTACCCTTACAGCTTCGGTAAGAGTTGAAGTTTGCTAAGAGTTTAACAGCAAAAGCAGAACTCTGGGAAGTGATTTCACCCAAATTGTGCTCTGCTTAGAGCATAATAACTCTTTTCTGTTAGAAGGCTAACACCTTCCTGTACAAACACTTTTCCTTTCTAAATCACGTAAGCAGATAATTTTGCTTGTCACAAAGACTTACAAATCAAGTGCAATCAAATCTTACAGAATTTCACTTCACTTAGGCTTTTGTTCTTACTGTAAATCAACTGTATTAACAGACAGAGCCTTATGATATGCATTTATACCACCTTTTTAACAAGGCATCTAAGTATGTATGAAATGCTTTAATGCTCTAAGGTTCTAAGCACACATTAAAGAATATCAAGTCCCAGAAATAATGTTTTTACTAAGTACATACTGAAAAGAATGGGGTTTAAAGTAGCTTTTTACTGTTTCATTTTTGAAGAAAATACAGATTTGAATATTAATTTGATATAAAATCCATGCAGACAGGCATAGATTTCACTACAAGCCCACCTGAGTAAGCTGCCCAACCTCAGGCTGATATCCTAAGGACTAGTTGCTTCAGCAACAGAAAAGAATTTAACACAGATTCCCATAAAACAAAGTAACATAAGAATCACAGTTACCTGAGACAGGTATTGACTTTAGCACAGAAATGAATTTCTGAATGAGCTGTGAAAGAAATCTTCTCTCTTGATATGCTCTAGAAATTGGACATAAGACAGAAAAATTAACACTCTTTAAATGCAGACTAGAAGTACATAGTAGCTTTCACTACAATGCTAGCTGCCTCAAAATTTATAGAATGGTAAGCAGGTTGCTTTGAAATGCACCTGAACTGTTTAGATGGTAACTTTTCTCTCTGCACTCAGGCAGACAGGTTAGCAGTCTACATTTTTAGGCACAGAACTGAATAACAACCTATGCTTCTTACTGTGCAAAGAGATGTATGTCACCACCTACACCTTGCCACATTGCAACACAAAGGCATTGGAACATTTAATTTTGATGACATAGACACAGATTTATTCAAATACTTGCATAAGCTATATGCCTAACACCTGCTAAAGGTCATGAAAAAAAGTGAGTAACTACATGAATATTCTTGTATACTTTCATCCTATAGCTCTAAGATTTGATATCACAAATTCACTGATCAAATAAAATCTAAAGTTATATAACAGTATTTTGCATCAAGACTACTGAAAAACAAAATAGACTCCAGAAAACCACATATGATCAATCCTGATTTGCCACAGATTTTTGAAAAAACAGCTTGAAATGATTTATTTTAGCTGAAACACAATGAGTGCATTAAGGACTGGATTTAACAGGAAAAAAGGGTTTCTGTAACATACTGCATTCTTGACTCTGCATCCATTTTTGCATCACTTTTCTTAATTAGATTCCAGAATTTTCTTAGTTTTGGTGTCTTTTTCAGTTCTTGTTCCAGTCGATTCTGAAATGTTAAAATGTTATTCAGTCACCAAGAAGCCTTGTTCTTGTGAGATAAAAATAAGATCCAGTATTTTTATCAAAAAAGAAGAAATATATAACAAACGGAAATAAATAATGTCTCTGGCTATTCTCAGTAAGTATCACTGCAAAACAAAATATCTAAAAATGCTAGAGAGAGTCCAGCCATGACTACATGTCAGCTCCACTGCCACCCTCTAACCTCATGGCCTTGTCTACAAACTATAACTTGAAGATAAACAACAAAGCTTAGTTTTATGGAAAATTACATAAAAATTATTATTACATGGAAAATAGCAACGAAAATATTTTACAAAGCACACAAAAATACAATTCCATAGCAATGCTGTAAATATTAGAATTCCTTAACAGCATTCCACAAGAAGTCACTTTACACGACTTGGATAATGCCTAGAAAATTGCTCTGCCAGTTAACAGTGTTATGCTTACAGGTTGTAGAGCCATCCACATTGGTAAGGAAATGAGCTGCTGCACCTGACCTCTGATCAAATCCACCTCCTGTTAGAAAGTTACAGATGAAAAAGTTTTTAGAAATTTCTTATGTTTTCTGATGTGCCTGTCTTACAAAATACATTACCATCTGACAAAAATATTTACACTTTCCTATTAGGACTTTCACAGTTTCCTAACAGGAAACTGGACTACAGCCCTACCCAGAAACACCTGTGTATTTGAAGTTCTTTTCATGGAGTCTGTCAGGTCTTAATACTTCATCAGGGACCCCATCCATGCAAGAATTTTTAGCACAGAAGCTGCTGAGAACTGATGTTCTTTCTTCAGTCATTTTTTATTCTTGAACTCAGCTTTCTTACGATGCTTTCTCTACTTGTTTTTAATCTTTTCTTTCTCTCCTGAAGCCCTTAATTTATCAAGTTTCTCCCACTTCATCTACACTTTTCCCATTATCTGAAATAAATAATTTTCTCGATGTTGGTTCAAATGTGCTGTCTCCAACTCTGCCAGTGATCTGGATCCACGAAGTTTTCCTTCTTTCCTAAACTAATGAGAATCTTCTATTAACATCTTAAGTATGTCTTCATGGACAAATACTCCATTCCCAGTATTCTGAAACTTCAAACTTCAGTGCTCTTCACTTAAAGCACTACTGTGACTATCCCATCCTGCCTTTCACAAAGAAGGGCAGCTTCTAATAGCAGTGTGCTTTTACAGGCACATTTTCACTGGCTTCCCTATCATGTTATATTAGAAATGTGCTCTACAAGAAGGATTCCACAGTCACCATCAAACTATTTTAAATGAAGATTCATTGTACCATGGCCACTACAGAAAAATACTATCTCAATAAACTATACGCATAAAGTTCAAGATGATTACCGGTTCCCATGATCATTCCTAATTCCAAAAATCAAATAATACACTTTCCAAATTGTTTAGTCTGAGAGAAAATTTTGGTTTTATTTGTGCTGACCCTGATTTTAAATAATACATCTCATGTGCAATCTAAGTAAGGAAAAAGTCCAGTAGCAAGACAGGTTAGAGAGCACTGTTTCATACAATAGATAATTGTAAATTATTCTCCCTGCTTGCTGTGTAGGATCTTTAACTCTGTTTTAACTATAGACTGAGAACACAAATTAGTCCAATGCTTTCTTAAAACTAACTCAGGAGAACTACAGATAGAAACATTATCTAATCCTTGTTTCGAAAGTGAAAAAAACCCCACTGTCTCTCTCAATAGTTAATGGAAGTAATTCTTGTGCTATTTCCTTGGCAAACTAAAAAGAACACAGTAGGAAGTCATCTGCTTTTAAGTGTAGAGCACCTTTCCACACATAAATACATAATTTTTAAAGTACCATTTTTAATACAAAAATTTATACTAAATTGTGCCTTTAAATTGCCTAAGTGCCAATACTCCAAGTCCCATCTATGACCTTGTGTGAGAGAAAAGTAAATGTGATGAGAGATAAAGTTAAGAGCCAAAACAGAGGGTAAAAGCCCTCCAGTACTGTCTTCTCATTGAATTGAAATTTTGCCTCATCTGCCTCGTAAGGAGAAATAGCTCCAACTTAACTGCTATTAACACAGAACAGCATAAATGCACTGGAAATACTACAGTTATTTTTAACATACCAAACTATTGAAGCAGTGATCAAGGAAAAGCAGCAGGGCTGTCTGTTCATGCAGAGAGTACTCACTCTCATTTTCAATCAGTGATGCTTCCAGTATGCGTTTGAAAAAGTAAGGAAAGTGTTCTGGCTTTTTTTTGAACGTCTAGGAATAGAAGAGAAAGTTAATTTTAAGTCAGGTTGATACAAACAATTTCTATTTCATTCACATAACAAAGCTTAAGTTCTCTAAATCCATTTAAATCTATAAAAGAAGGGCTTAGTTTCTCTCATTTTCATTTATTCTGACCAGGCAGCACAGGCAAAACAGATTAATGATATCCTCCTGACAAGGGATCCTCACACTCTACCTTCTGCGTACTCTAACACAGGTGATGCACAGGACAAACTGAATAAGAAGCACGAGTGAAGTGTTGTGGGAATGTTCAACTGGTGACTGCACAGAAATACTGTAGAATGTCCCAGGTAGAAGGTAAGTGGTAGGTTTTTGCCAAAACTATAGCAGCTCTAAGTGATCCGCAAAAAGTGAGCAGGTAAAAACCACCAGAGATTAATTATAGTCCTGAAAGTTTCATGCAGCTACCTCAGCAGGAAATAGATAAATTAAAAAATCATCAAGATAAAACAGTTTCTTTACAAGGACAGCCAAACAACAAATTTAAGCAAGCTGCTTGGAATATAACATGAACCTGTCATTTTGCATCTAGTACATATGCCAGAAGAAAAAAGACAGACATCATATGAGTGAGTTATTAATCCTTTGTGCTTTGCCAGCACTCAAGTAACAGCACATGTATTGAAGTTAAGGTGCTTCTGAAATAATGCTTGCATAGAATGTACAACTACACTCACGTTGTTGAGATGGCCTGTGAGAACTGGACTGTTTGTAGAAACCTTAAATAATTTCTAAACCTATTACTACCAATAAACAAAACAAAAACCCTAAACAAAAAAAAACCAACTAAAGAGTATACACAAAAGAAGAAAAAGTCATTATTTAGTATAAAGCAAAAAAGGTAGAAAACCATATTCACCCATTTTAAGCAAGACACTATTAGATAATATATTAGACTTCCAGTGGTGCCTTATTATATACATAGATATATAAATCCTTTTATTTCTTTCAATATCAGGGCAAAAACTTCTCTGTAAATACCCAACTTCTGTCAAGTGTCAAAAAAAGCAAATACTGGTGATAATGTACAGCATCTCACAGCAGAACAAGGGACTTCTGCACTGGAAGGAATCAAGTAATTTTTCATCTGTCCATTACTTTCTCCAAAAAGAACACGAAGTTTAAAACACCATATGAGATACTCCAGCTGAGGCACCATTTCCTTTTAACACTACAAGCTCTACTACCTTCTGTCACTGTAAGTGAGCACACCGTAAAAGCTGCAACTTGCGGATCAAAGTCAATTGCAACTGTAATTGAAATCAGTTACCTCCCACGCAGGGACATTCTCTCTGAACTTCTCATTCACCATACAGCAGATTGACATTAAATATGCCTTACTGGACACCTCTGGAGAATAATTCATCCATAGGTAATTTTCAAGGTACTGACTGTGAAGAGACAAAGAGTATTTCATTAGTTGCAGCCACCCACATAATCTGTCACTCATTTGAAGGAGCAGTTATCCACGGGGGTTTTTTTTCTCCTTCTCCTTAAAGCTATCTTCACAGTTTGTGAGCAGTTCCTCAAGCTACCTCTCATCTAGGTCACTGAAGCAAAACTTGTTAGACTCAGTAACTGCTACAAGAGACAGATGAGTTTTTTATCAGGAATACACATTCACCAGTGGGTTTTCAAGTGCAAAAAGTAGCCACAGCTCCATACAATGTCATAACACAAATTCATGTTGATTTTTCAAAAGAACAGAAAAGAAAAAATTTCACTTGTCTAAAGGACATCACAAACAGCATGCAAAAGACAACTACTGTAAAATTGTATCTGTATTTCTATATGACATTTTTTGTAAAAATTTAGGAATAATCTAGACAGCTTTCATGCTTCTCATCATAGAAAGGCAATAAAAATAGTGCATACTGTGCAACTAAAATAAAGCTTTGAATATTAAGGGAGTGATTAAATGTTTTCAAGGTGAAAAAAAATTGCTGGACACTGAAAAATCACAGCTTCCCTGCAACGAGCATTTCTTCTTCACTAATATCGCCCATTTCTCATAGAAGAAACTCTTAATACTAGATCTTAAGAGATGAGAGGCTATTTGGACTGTCTCTCTCCTTTACTTTCCTGTGCAAGACACTTATACCTGAGGAGGCAATCCCTAAATCCAGTTCTGCAACCTTTGCTATTCTATCAACTGCCAACAGAAAGTAGAAAGTTTTGTTTCTTCCCAAACAATCTGCTCATCCATTCCTTCCACTCAATGCCCACCCTAACACTCATTTAGCCCCTCATGAGACAACTCAGTTTTACCTATTTACTTTTTTCCAGCTCACTCTTGTGATGTCTTAGAGTAAGATAATTCAAGAAAAGACAAATGCCAGCGACAGTGGTGCAAAAAGGCAGTGAGAACTTGTAAGTAACCAGGAGCTAAAGGCTCAGTAACAAAGAAGGATTTACACTTCCTGGGGGCTCAGTCAGCATGCACAGCTTTAGATGGAGCTGAGACAAGTTCATAAGCATACACAGGATGAAATACATCACACATCCCAAGTGCTTGGATTTGCCAATGAAGGGGAAACTCCCCTCCAAAAAATCCAAAGAACTTCATACAACATCTCAACTAGGAATTCCAACAGACTTCAATATGTTTTAATAAAAATACTATGATGTCCTCAAGTGAGATGAGCAAGAATGAAGGACAGGAAAATCCCATAAAGGTAGAGACAGTAAGAGCTTAACAGACAAATCGGGGAAAGAGTGTGTGAAAAGAGAGAAAATTAGTTACAGGACAAATGACAGTAGATGTGGCCACAGATCAGAAAATACTACAGTTACATTAGAGACTGATGACATTAAGATTGTTCACAGAAAGGATAAGAACCTCTAACTCCATGCTATTACTGACGTACAAATTCCAGAAGTCCATTCCATGCTGTTTGTTAGTGTCAAGCCCTAAAGTGTAATTTACATTTTCTCTTCTCCGCCTTTTCTACTGAAGAAGCAGCAAACCCATGAAAGTTTGTCCTACTTTTAGTTAGTGGTACTAACTTATGTATTTGAGCCTTTTTGAAACAAAGAATCTACCTCAAACAGAAAACATCTCATAGCATTTGCTCTTAAGGTTTGAAAGATAGAAGAGTCAAACAGAACATTAAATATTGTGTTTTTAAATATGTACATATCGCAAATATTTACTTTACATCATTTTAGGCATACTCTCCAAGTTCTTCCAGGAAAGTCTGAAGTAGTTGTAAACTTCTGTTTAAACAGATTTCCATTTCTTTTCAAGAGAAGAAACTGTCAGTGATGCTGCTGCAGCACATTTCATTTTTAACCTCATAGTAAGAGACTTAATCCAAAAATTTCCTCTGACTTCAGTGAGTTCTGATTTAAGGTTTAATGACATATTCCAAATTACAGACTCAAGTTTTCCACTTCATTCATACCCTCTTACTCAGTGCTTCACTTACACTAGAAATTGAGTATCATAAAACCAGATATCTGAGATGTTACTTACATTTATGCAATTATTTCCTCTTTAAATTAAGTTCTCCTCACTTAATTTTCCTCAGTACGCAATTCAAGGCCTTATGAAGTAGGAACAATGAGTATACTACCTTTAAACTGTCTTACTGCCCTGCATTTGCTTCTTATCTTTACAGGATCCTATGAAAAAATAACTCAAAATTTGCCTCCAGCTAGCTTACCTGAATTCAAGAAGCATTATTTTTCTAATCGCAAACCTAAAAAGGAAAAAGTAATCAATTAACACAGGAAAGAAAGCGTCCCACACACAGCTGCATGGCAAATGGCTGTATTTTCCCTTATTTTATTATATAAGGAAACCTGTAGAAACACCCAGGAATTATTTCTGTCCTGACACTTCCATGCAATATCAACCACTTGAATGCAGAAGCAACTGCTGTAACACTGCGGAAGCTAAAGTTCATGCAGGTTCATTAAGCAATTAAATTCACATTAAAAAAAAATTCATGTAAGTCTTTTAAATATGAAAAACCACTTCCAGTAGCCTTGGAGATACAAATTGCTAGAAGTTGGAGTGTCTTCTGGAAAATTACAATTATGTATTTAATCAGCTCATAATGGTAATTTTTCTTAGTGACTGGAAATAGAAGCTTGATTTGATTCCATATGACAAATTCTTAGATTACTTTCATACAGGAATAATATAGAGAATTCTCTTCAGAGCTCAAATTTCTCCTGAAGAGCTTCAGCTACAGTTACAACTCTTTTTTGTACATAGAGCTGTAGAATGCAGTTTATCTTGGATTCTTTGTCTCCCCCATCTAACAGTACAATTCACTGGAACTAGACTTTCCCCTAATGAACCTGGTAACAGCAACCAGAAAAGAGAAGAAAGCTAGAGACAGCACACTCCTCAACTGCTGCTTTTTTTCTTTACATTCCTTAGTGACAAAAAAATGGATCAGCCTTCTATAAGCATCACAGCAAAACCAACGTAAACCACAACAACTACCAGGTAAAAGAACTGAATAATATTAAGTCTGACCATCACATTTAAGGTTTATGAGCTTAGGATCTTTCTTGTCACCACATTCAGACTTTGAAATACCATAATGATTAAATTACTTAAATGCATTTGAGTCATTTTCATCTGCTTTCAACATGTAGATAAGTTTTAAAGTATTCTGTCAAACATTAGAAACCACTTTAATATGGGTAATGTTGGAGTAGTTGTCAATAAGAGAAAGCAACTGGTGTACTTACTTTGACCTGACAATTTCTTTTGTATATACATCTTCAATGACCTATGGGAAAAATTTTTAAGATAATTTTATAAACTTAATAAAGTGATTAAAAATGCATTAAGGCACCTTAGTCTGAATTAGTTACTCTCTGCTTACTATTATTAAAATACTTTTAGCAAGTTTTTCCAACCAGAATGAAAGAATCTGCACTATCTGTTGCAACAGGCATACTCTGACACCACATGACACAGAGATGCAGTTCAGCTGCTTATATACATCCTAGTTCTAACAATCACATACAAATTCTATCTCAAATACTACAAAAAGACTGACTAAACTGAGGCTAAAAAGGGAGATCTAGGCAAACATCCACAAGGAAAAGAAACCTAATATTGAAGTACCATGCACTACACAAAACCAAACACACCATGCCAAATGACAAACATTCCAAATGCACATATCAACCAGAATGGCAAGAAAGTTTTCTGATTGAAGTTCATCAAAAAAGCTTTTAGGAAGAACATAGTTCAGTAATACCTGCAGCTTTCACCCTTGTTTGGTTTCTAAAACTAATATCCCCTCAAGCATCTCTTAACCTGAAAGGAAATGCTCAGAACTCTTTTGCACTCTTGGCCAAAATAAACTGAACAACTAGCACACTAATGAACTGCACTGCTACAGCACATCTTCCTAACAGTTCCTACATTTGTAAATTGCAAATACATAACAAATCACAGTGTCTCAAGAAACTGTTGACCTTCTAAGTAGTCTCCTATACTCTTATATAAAATAAGCAACATTGAACACTGGCACATCAGAAAATGGTTGATCCTCATTCTTTCACACCTCAACAAAATTCCAGTAGAAGTAATTACCTTTAAATCAAAAGACAATGTTTTCTTCACATGTGGAGCCCAGTATTTATTTGCCAACTGTACAAGAAAAGAATTAAAAAAATAGAAAGGTTAAATATATATATTTTTTCAGTTGTTATGATACAATATCTTTACAACACATCCCATCCCCAAACTTTATTTCACTAGTACCTTGCTTAATTTCATCTTATGCTTTCTGTAAGCAACAAAATTATGTTTTCTAACAGCAATGCTTATCAACCATTTAAGGTTTTATGCCTAAAATTTTCTCAACAGTTGCGATTCTCTGGAAAAAAATTCAGATGCATAGACAGCTATATAACAAACAATTTCTATTTGCAACTTACTTCTAACAAATCCATCAAAAATCAACCATGCTCTTTCAGGGACTCCAAATCCCCGACTGCAAGTGATTATGTTTCCTTGAGGAATCTTACAAAAAACTAGAGGCTCTATATAACTATATAGCATTTTACGGCTCTTTGCTGCAGCCATCACTACACCAAAACTCCTGAGCTATGATGACAAGAGCTTCCTATCCAACTTTATGCTCTGGAAGAACAAGAAGAAAAGAGCATTTTTTAAGAAGACGACTTGTAGAAAATCACTTAAAACGTTCAGCCTCAAGGAACTCTGGGCAGCTTTTCCCGTGTTAGAACATGCCTTACAGCAGCGCACATTGTATTGCACTGATGCGTTTCGTAGCGCTGCTTTGTAAATCTCCCTGGTCTGGAAGGGCTGGGGGAAATATCCCCTCGGACGTGACAGAGGCGTCACACGTCTCTTCATTTAGGGTAAAACAAGACCCTTCCCCAAAGCCCACGGCCTCCGAAGGCTATTTAAACACCCTTAAAAGGCCCCTCTCGCGCCGGCTCCCGCCGCGGCCCTACCTGGGTCACGTACTCCGCGTTGATCTGCGACACGGTGGGCGCCACGATCTTCTTCGGCGGGGCCGAGGACGCCGCCGCCGCCGCCGCCGCCATGGTGACCCCGCCGGAGCCGCCTGGCACAGACCGCTGTCCCCCGGCGCTCCCAGCCCGGGCCAGGCCGAGGGAGGGATCTCCGGGCCGGGAGCAGCGGAGCCGGGAGCGCTTCCGGGGCCAGGAGCGCCGGAGCGGCCGCGGGGCGGGCGGGCGGCAGCGGCGCCACCTGGCGCTCCCTCCCTGCCACTGCCGCTCCCTCCCGCCCTCCGCGCCAGGGCTGCTGGCGGCGGCGGGCGGTCAGGAGGCAGGAGGTGTGGAAGGGCTGAGGGAAAAGGTGGGGGACGCAGTTAGAGCACGGGCTTGCTGCCACACGCAGCCTTCCAGCGCTCAGTAAATCCGCTTAGGGGCACCCCTTCTGTTTTATGTGGCACTTAGGGCACAAGTTTCTGTCCATCTAATGTGGAAAAGACACACTCTTCCCAACATCAAACAATCGCCACCGAGACCTGAGCGTGGCTGAGCGCCCTGTCCGATCCACATGCCCGTAATTAAGGCCATTAACTTAGGAGTTGGACTCGATGATCCTTATGGGTCCCTTTCAACTCAGAATATTCTGTGAATCTGTGAAATCTGTGCAGGAAAGGCAAAGGTACAAGGGAAAACTTGCATGCGCGCAGAAGTCAACAGTTTGGTAATGCTTTAGAATGGTTTGCAATTAACTTATTCTATTTAGTAAACAGATTAATTGAGGAAGAAATTAACAGACTCCCTGGGGAAGTTACTGTGCTTTGTTTCTGGGCTCATTATCCAGCACCTGCCACTTGAGTACTTTAAACTTCCAGGCAGGTCCCATTGAAGTCTGTTTGAAAATGACCTCCTTTGTTTTGATATCAAGGTGATCTCCATTTCATTTCTTCAAGCAGAGGTTTAACTAAATATTCTTTTTGAAGTTGAATTACAATGTACAATGGGAATGGGAAAAGTAATGACAGCACCTTGGACAGGATCAGACAATGGCTGCATTCAAATAAATATTCCTTCTGCATGCCTTTACTTTAGAAGATCCAGAAAAATGAAAACTAATAAAATTTAAAAGTTACAAAAGTCTCAGTAACAAATTTTGTAAATAACAAGGATTGAACATGGTCTTGTCTAGTGACTGAAACCTTCAGACATCTGTATTGAATGAAAAATATGTAAATGCAAAGCACTTAAAATACCCTTGAACCAATGCACCCTATCTGACATGTAAATTTCTATGAAAAAACCAATGTATTAAGATGCTTCCATTTCAATTAAACAACTTAGAGATTGTAGCTTGTGAGTGACTTAGGTTAATCAAAATCTATGCAAATATAACTATTTATTTTGGTACTTGCCCTTTCTCCATCACTTGCCTTGCATCCATGGACAGGTGTAGAAAATACAAGTAAAATTCACCTGAGCTGGCTGGCCAAGCCATATAAGCATGTTGCTGCATCTTAGCTCTTAGTACTGTCTACAGCGTTCTCCCCAACTTACCTTCCACAATTAAGCTTCTTCATATTTGCCTACCTCAGAAATCAACATACATAGATTATGTTTGCCTGTATGAGAACAAGTAGAAAAGTAACTGCTAGTCCATTTGGCAAACATGAAAACAGAGAGTACTTATTGCTATCCACAAGTGAACTAGAGGGATAAATGGCAGAAAGGGAAGGAACTATCAAAGCTACAAAACAGTGATAAAAAAGAACAAAGGAATGTGAGTTCATTACCTATAAATTTAGGCTGAAAATAGGAAAGCTTCTGAAATTGGCTTTCAGATGGAAGCCAAAAGCTTGACTTGTGTTTAAGACAGATGATGGGACAATTAGGAGAGGCAAATGCATTTTGAACTTTGTAAATTTTCCAGAACAGCCTTGCAAGGTTAGCCTAAACCTTCTGGCTTCTGCTTATGATGGATCATCAGGCATGTCTCAAACCCCACAAATTACCATACGGTATCAAAGCTATGAAAGCTCAAGGAGGAATCCAAATTTACCTAACTTTTGGCATTTGGGTGTCCCAGTGAGGAGGTCAGTTTTCTTAAACCTCACTACAGTCAATGTGGAGAAAGAGGTCCTTCCAGAGGGCAAATCAGAACCAATTTAAGTGCTCTCATTTTCTGGAGAGCTTCTGATATCAGAAACTAATATCAGATGCCTAATATTAGGCAATATGATTACATCCCTTAGTGACAATGTCAAATAAAGTGATGAAGATGCCCTCCCTAGAAATAATACATTAAATTTTTCTCTGTACAGAGTATTGTTTATTTAGAGAGTCCTGGGGCAGTAGGAATACAAATGAATAGCAAAAGTATAAATCAGTGCTTTGGAAAAATACACTGCTTTCAAGGCTCAAGAGCAGGGGAACCTTTAAAGAGTTGTGGTGAGACCAAGCATAATGACATCCAGTGCTGTACCTGTGTCCCCTTCTGCAAATCTCAGCCCAGCTCACAACTGTCTATTAAGACTGGTCTCGCATGCCTACGCTCAGTTTCCCCCAGAGTGGAGGCACAGCTGACACTTTCTACTCCAAACCGCTTTGTAATTGAGTAGAAATAAAACCCCGTACCCCATCATCCCGGCAGCCCTCTGTGAAGTTCTCCGTCTTTCTGTACTCATTGGCTTAACGTGTCAAGAAAATCAAATATTCCTTTCAAAAACCTGTTAATTCATTCATGAAGATGTGTATTATTTAAAAGTCACACATTTGACTAGACGCAGTTTTCAAGACTATTATTCATTTCTAGGCTGCATGCAGTCCTGGTCAATTTATATTCTATGCTGCTTTCTTGCTTAATTAGCTCTTGTTTAGGTTGCTTCCCCTTCTATATTATTGTAACCAGGAAAAATATGCATTTCTCCTCTGTAAACTGTGTAAGCTGAGGTCATCACTAAGCTTTTATTTCAGGTATACACTTCTGGACACAGTTTCAGCAGAGCAGCAAGTACCTAGTGATAATCAGCAGGGGTTGATTCTATGTTCTGTCTTGTCTACATTTTAGATTATTTTAGATTCTACCTAGAGTCACAGAAAGTATTAATTCATAGTCATGAAAACTCCAAACAATTCATAGATAAAGATTTCCAATATTAATTGATTTTGTTTGTTACTGTTTTATGGTCATCATTAGGACCAGTGAAACTAGATTCAGCAGTGCCATACTTCTAATATAAACACTCATTTTTACTGTTCCTCTTTCAGCTTCTTAGACATAAATAAACCCTGCACTGAGATGGAGACTCGGTAGGGATACCATCTTGCACTTACGTAAACTCTGCTGGGAAAGTTTTGTACCAAAGCAGGTAAAAAATACCAGCACTGCACCCGGGGTGCAAAATGGCATTACCTTACCCATTCTAATCACCAGATTCCTTCAAAATTATGAACAGGCATCTTGTCTAATGGACAGCTGACTTTTTCTCCTGCAAGCAAGCACTGTGCTAGGGACAGATGATTCCTTGTGTGCCTCAGCCTCAGCCTGGTCACTGCAGCACAGCAGCAGTGACTACTCCTGGCTCTTAGATCTGGAATAATGTGGTGGCTACCATCACAACTCTACTGTGTCGTGTCCTGGTGGCCAGGGGAGCAGAAGTGACAGAAGTTCCCCTGATATAAGATGGAATTGAAGATATTGAAACCTTCTGTCCAGGGTGGAGACTCTGTTCCCTCACAGCTGAGGGCATGCTACCACCACTCTCATAAAAGAGGAAAGCAGCTCAATGACAGACAGCACTGTTGTACTGCTCCATGCTCTCCCATCCGGGGGTTGTTTTCTGCTGGTCCATCTGTACAATTTCAAGCTAGGCCTAAAGTTCCAGTGCATAACCAAGGCTGTTGAGTCTTTGGCCTCAACTGATTCTTGATACCGGGGTCTGATAGATAGCAACAATTCTTCCTTCCCAAATCATTGACTGTGGCTTTCAACAGGAGTTTTCACTCTTTTCTGTGTATATTGAATACCCTTAGTGTTTCTTGGACCCTGTGTTACATAACTCAGAGGCCAAGGGAAGTCTACATTCCCTTTTTCAGAAGCAAGCCGTGATTATTCTGACAGCCATGTTCTGTATGCAGAAACTCAAAACTAGCTAACTCTTACAAGAAGATTGGTTTTTCTGTGTACAACTTAGAAATATTGAGGTGGTCCACGTGGTTTTTAATAGAACTATGCTTCTCAGGATGGAGGTCAGATATATCTGAGATGCATCTCCCTGCACTGCTGCTAGGAATGTGTTATCTGGCCTAATATAATTGCATTATACTACATGTGTACACTTAGCTGTGGGGAAGTACCCAACTGCACGCTGGATACCTTAATTTAGGGCAGATGAATCTCAGCCTGGGAGACACTAAGCCATATGTTGGGTAGGCTTTCTGTGAAGCAAGGCTGTAAAGCTTAGGAGAACACATCACATTAAAATCGGCTTTTATCTTAGCTTGTTGACTTTTACACATACATATGAGATTTTTCAAGAGGCATCCCTCTGAAAAGCTCTGAAACAGAAATCTCCACACATGAGAATTTCAAGTCTCATCATGTATATATACAAACTTGTGCATATAGCTTTTCTTCTAACCAAAGGAGGAAAGTGACTATGAATATGCAATATTTTGAAATATTTCTTGCAAAGTTATATGAAAAAAGTTTTTGAAAGGGATGAGTGGATGAATGGCATATAAACAGAATAATACGTTCATTAAGCAAAGAAGATCTGAAATCTCTGTGTCTCTTACCTGTTGAAATTATGGAAGAAATATATTGATTTAAAGCTGCTTTCAGGTACACAAATATGGAAAAGCTTCTCAAAAAAGATCAGAGGAATCCTTCAATATGTAAAAAGCCTAGGCACAATGACAAGGGGTTACTCCTTTGGTTATTGCTTATCCTTCATAGCAGTTAATATTCATATAAACTAAATGTTCAGTCTGTTCATTACAGCTTTAATTCAATCATGTCACGTTGCTTTTACTATTTCATTTATGTGCATTCTTCTAGTCCAAGACTTTTGTCACTGTGTTCATCTCATTAAATATGTGTACTTCCACTCAGTAAATATGGGTACTTTCAAAAATGATGCCTCAGTTTAGTAACAGATGCTTCTTAAAATATTTAGAATTTTAAAGTGTAAAGAAGCCATCAGTAGCATTCTGATTTGTGTATAAATATTTATTTAGCACACATTCTGGCCAATGTTCTGCCCTTGATTTTTGTGCAAAACTTACAGTAACTTCAATGGATATTCTGAGCTCATGACTAGAGGAAAATATGGTTAATTCAGCAACCCAGCTGCTGTTATATCTCAGAATAGCAAGCAGTGCCTCTAGTGAAGGAGATAGTGAAATAGGAGACTTTGTGTCATTCTTAGCTTTCTGTTGCTGGGCTCACATTTGGGTAAGAGCTCAAATTAGAGCAGACTCTGGACTATTCTAATTCTCTTCAGAGACTTTTAGCCAGGTTCTTGCCTACTGAGGCAGAACAGTGGTAAGAAGCTGAGGCCAATGGTCAGAAAAGCTCTAGAAATATTTGCTAAAAGTCCTCTGAGAGGCTTTTATGTGTTAAAGTTTCTATACGGAAAAAATTAATATGAAATAAATCTGTTTGATGAAGGAACTTCATCACTGAAATGAGATTTTAAGGCAAATAATTTCCTTTCTGCTAGTGCTGGCATGAGAAATGTTATAGAAATTTGTGTTTATTTGCAGCATCATTGTAGAAGTAGATTCTTGATCACATATATTTTCTCACAAAAAGAAAAAAAAAAACAGATTGCAGACAAAACTGAAGCATATCTAATATGAAGCATAAAACTTAATTGAGACAGCAGTTCTATGATGCTGAGAGCTAGCTCCAGCCTCTAAAGCTTTCATCCTTGCTTTTCTTCATATTTTCTAGAGCTTTGGTAGACACTTCTATTAGCATGTCAGGATTTTAAGAGAGTATAAAATGGCAATAAAACAGAATACCTACTGAAAACAGCAAATTCATACCAGTGTAATACCAAAAAATAATGTATTGACTTTTAATAATTTCTTTTACTGAAAAAACCCTTCTACTGTAATATAAACTGCAATATTACACAACAAATCATTTTATCTTATTAGCAAATAGACATTTTCCCTCTGCTAATTGCACTAGCATCAGACACACTATTCAACACCTGAGGGAATTCCTATGACACTGTTCTCAGTACTGAAGTACCTGCTATTTTTAAGACCCAGAGTATAATACACAAGATATAGTACACTATGGCAAAGAAGGGTGGCAAGATACTAATCCAAGGTTGCTCTCAGTGTCATGAAAAAATTCTAACATGTTTTGATCTTAAAAATTATCCTCAAATTGGCTGCTACATTTGAGGTGTCTAGATAGCTTAGCAGATTTCTGCTTCATTTAGTAGGGCTGTATTGTCACTAACAGGAACCTCTCTGCTGTCCTGTATTTTCAGGATCATCTTATAATCAAAATAAACTAGAAACTGAGGAAATAATCTGATTTCTTGTTGCTCAGCAAGATACTTTTGCTAACACACTCTAAGGATTAAAATTTATACTCCAAAAAAATGCACAAAATAAAATAATGCCACTTTGCATCCACAAAGACAGTGTTTTCCTTTATGTCAATAGGATTTCATGCAGGGCATTAGCAGTACAAAGGCAAAACACCATGAATAGCTGGCTTCTTTAGTTTAGGCACAGTTTTTTACTTTTTTATATAGCAGTGGCCACATAATTCTGTTTCTTCACTAAGTCAGCGAGGCACATTCAAGTGCCACAGGCAAAGCTGGACAGTCACTAACAAGACCCATATGCTCTTACTACCCTCCACACCCAGATGACTTTCAGTGGAGAACAACAGGTCACAGTCCACATCATCACCAGTCAGCTTCTCACATCTTCATGCACTCACATCCTCAGGCATGGTTTTACGTGCCACGGCAGCACACGTGCAACAACCAGCTCCGTGACTCTTAGACTGGAAGTCACATATGGGGTTTCACAGGTCCATACTGATTGGCATCAGGGACACTGGAAGTATTCCAGTGAAGAGGGAAAGTTTCAGCTGCATATTCAAATCATGTCAGATGTGTCACAGTTAAGCCACACATTTGGATATCCTGAGAGCAGACAGGAACTGGAATGGCAGAGAACAGAAGTCAAACAGCATTCAGAGACCCATGATAACTCAGGACAGACATAATGACACTTTCACCTTAGAATAATAGTTTCTGAACAAGGAGATATCAATTCATTTGTGAGTAATTTTGTTGGCATAAAACTGATTTCTCCTTCCCTTGCATGGACTTTGAAGATTCACTGTTTTAACAGACACTTTAAAAAAAAATGCTGTTTAAAAGCTGCTTGACAGAACTAGTCATTATATGAAGAAACACAACTTACTTGCTTAACGTGGAGAAAGCATGCCATAGGAGAGCATAGAAAAGTCACATCTGTAAGTCCAATTTTCCTTATGATAACTGCCTCTCAGACACATCTCATCCACAGCCATCAGACCATAAAATTAGGCTATTAAGTTAAAACTTGCACTTTAAAAATCCACAAAACCTTGTGCTAAGAGTATGAACCGTTATCCCTTTAGTTATTTAGGAGGTCTAGGCATTTTCAACATTATTACAAGGGGCCATTAGAAGGACCAAATCCATAGTCTTTATTGATTTAAGAGTCATCCAACTCTACTTGGATAAGCGTTACTCAAATGAGCTACTATGGAGAGATGATGACTTTCAGAGTTTTCCATTTATACTAGGAGCCAGCCAGGAAAACTAAACATGAGATTGAGCATCTCAGTTTGAAGCCCAAGGTGTCATTAACTTCAATTTTCTTTTGTGTCTATCTCCCTTTTGCCTCGCTAACTTTTCTTGTTGGCTCTGGGTGTAATAGTGAGAGCAGACCACAGCCAAGTGAAAAACCCAGCACTCAGTGAGAAGCAGCTACAAAAGCAATTAAACAGTTTTTCTGTGGTTTATCATTGCTTTTTTCCCATTTTGAATTCTTCTGTAGACATATATAGGAATACTTACATATGTAAGTTTTGACTTTCTGCACATCTGGTGTGGGGGTACCACTGCTGTCCCCACACACACACCTCGGGCCACACTATCACCTCAGAAACGCTCCTCAGGCCTCGGCCTTGACAAACGGCACCAGGGCTGAGCTCCTCTTGAGCTTATCAGAAACAGTCTCTTCCCGGGAACTTATGTTGTCTAACAAGCTCCTGTTTTTTAACAAACAGCCTTGGAAACTTATTTTTCTTGCCTGCATAACAACCCGAGTAGAACAATTTTTTGTTACTAAACTTTCAAAGAAAGTTACTGAGCAGGATTGCAGCCTTTCCCATCCTTAACCTTTTTGCATCCCCTGTCTCCACATAGATCATTTAATGTTGATTTTAGTTTTATTTATTTTAGATTTTAGTCTGATTTTTCTCTGTGTGCTATGACCATCTAATAAGAAGCAGAGTGAACCTTGCCAACAAATTTTGTTGTGCTCACTTTTACATTAAAACTGCTTTTGACAATACCTCTGCTGGTGATTCTTTGAGCAACCTGAAACACTCACTTGTGACACATTGCAATGATAGCACAGCATAAACATTTTAAAGGTATCCATAGCTGCATTTCCTAGACAGAAAATGGATTATGTGATCAGTTAGTACTGCACTTGCATAATTTGTCTTAAAATTTTTCTTAAAATAACCCTTTATCCTTGTTTTAAAATATTTGATCCTTCTTCTGTTCCACATGGAACAATCTCAGCCCCAAATCCATGCTGTTTGCACAGTTCTCCTTAGCAGGAGTTCAATGCTAACACAGGAGGACCCACTGTTTTCCTCTTTAGAACATGCTTTGGTTCTGCATAGTCTCAAAAAAACCCACTCCTTCAGTAGTATCACATTATTAGTATTAGCCAACACTTCATTCCAACGAAATCACAGGCAATGTTTCTGCCACCAAAGATACTTACAACACTGATGGCTTGAACATGCCTTGAAACATTATGTAAAATGACTGACATACTAATAAACATGAAATGTTAACAGAGAAAACCATTCTAGCTCATATTCTCACTCATATTCCCAAAGATACTTCAAGAATTTTGCTGTTAACTGCAAAATACACAGGATTTCAAGCTTAGGTTTTTTCTCTCCTGACTCTTAGAAACCATTTAATCCCTTTCGAGCTAGTTTATGGAATAATCCCCTTAAAATCATGAATTTATACTGACACAAAACTTTTTATAAAGGGACAGAGAGCCAGATAAACACAGTGGCTCTGAAGTCCAAGGCCATAGATTTAGTCACTTTCCAAATTTATCAGACAGTAACACTTCCCACTAATGTCTATTCACCCCTCAAAAGTATTTTTCTGGATTATCTCCCTTCATTTTACTTAAGTTGGTATTTACAAAACATAAAAGTTTTGTGTTCTCTAAACGTTACTCATAGCATTTTTAAAATGACTGTAACTCCTTAAGAAAGATCTTATTATCTTTCAACATATTTATATTTTTTAACAAAAAATATCTGAAACAAATCCTATTGTTTTAACATACAAAGTCAGTTATTTTGATATGCAGTCTTTTCTGCACAATGTCAGCCAGTTTCAAAACTCTGGTTTGTACATAAAATATACAATGAAAGTACAATATAAATAAAATAGTTTATTTTACAAGTATTAAAAGAGATCTACAAAATGCTTTCAAAACATTTTATACAGTATTGTCTTTCAATATGAAACAATTCACATAGGGAGAATAAAACCTCAATATATATAACTACAGTCATTGTTAATGTACTGACTTTGTCATACCCAAAGCATAATAACTACAGATAGTTTTTGTGTATTTTTCCTGTGTTTATTCTCTCTGACAATGGAAAATAACATGTTTGAAAATAAAACTCCTTTTACCCTCCAATTCATATTCATCAAGTCCTACAAAGTTCATGTCACTTCAAAAACAAGAAAAATCAAATCCATTTTGTTTAAATAAATATGGATCTATTTAAATACTGACAAGTGTCATGTATCTTACATATATGTTAATTTAGAAACAGGATTAAGAACTTCAGGTCTCAACTATTCAAAAGTTGCATTACAAAGAAAGTATGCTAAAAGGTAGTTTTTTCAGCGGAAAAAAAGAAGAAACAAACGTTATTCTTGTTCATAACGTATGAAGCTCCACTGCACTCACACATCTTTGCCAGCCTCATTGGCACAATGAACAAAACCATCTACCTACCAGAAATTATAACTGCAGATTCTATTAATACAAAATCAGAATTATTTAATTTCAGCTAAAAGTAATTTTCAGTCTCTTATATTCAATGTAATGAGAGCATGACTTCCTGACAAAACTGCTCATCTGAGTTATTATCATATCTTAGAGAACATTTCTATGTGTGCTAGAAGGAAAGGAAACTGGAACAGATAGTAATACCATTTGTAATATTAATGATAATTTCTTGTCTTCTTTTCTTACAGAAAAATAGTTCAGTAAAGTATGAATTAGCCAAAAATGCTAGAGAAGGCAAGGGATATACAAGGAAGTGGAATTAATGAAGTGGTGAAATGGATTGATTAGAAATCCTAATATTATAGCATCATCTTGTATTTTATGTAAAAAGGGAAATTAACTAATTCAGTGATAGATCTCCAAGCACATTACAAAGCAGTTATTTTTTTCTATCCTACAGAAAACAGAATGTTCTATAATTAAGTTCATTAAACTTTCTCCCTTTTTTCTACTCTTCCTTTTTTGTATATTTTATCTAAAAATAACCACGTTTTTAAAGTATGGGATAAATACAGCACGTGTCCTTTGCTTGCAACATACAGGGAGCCAGAAGAAGCTAAAAGGACTTTTTTTCTTCATATTCCAGAAATTACCTTTACGTCTTTACTCTTCCGATAGTTAGCACTGAACATAAAATACTACATGCGAAAAGGTAAAACTTTTAAATTATCTTATCCATGGAATTCTGCAGATTGCTGCAACACTATTGATACAGTATGAATGTGTATTTATAAATTAATTTAGCCAAAGGAAATGCAAAGGGGGGGCGTTTATTGCATTTTTAGAAAACATCTTCTCAACATTAGTATCTCACAAATTGTATCAAGTAGACAGTTCAGAAGGCAGCAAATTAACTTCACCACATCATCTCTATAATAGAAAATATAATCCCCTTCAGTTAATTGTTTGATCTAACATAATTCTTTTATAATTATGCAACCAAAAAATTTAAATATATGATTTCATAGGACATTATCCAGTTTTGATAACACCAATATATTCTCCGCTTGTTGCTCAGTGGAACTAAGCTTTAAGCTCTCTTTAAAGTGAATATGGTGATGTCTTTTCAAATGTGGGGCCTGTCTGAATTTTCTTCCACAAACTAAACATTCAAATGGCTTCTGTCCAGCATGCATTAGGTAATGTCTTTCAAGCTTGGAAGGAGATTTAAAAGTTTTAAAGCAGATGCTGCATTGATACAATTTAAGGACTTCACTTTTTTCAGTACCTTCAGAAAAATCATGGCAACAGCTGTAACAGCCTTGCTCTGTTTCCAACGATTTACTGCACAAATATGGCTGTGGGTTTCTACTGCTGGTGTCAAGAACAAAATCCCCTGACTCGATCTCAACTTTGATTTCAGCGGCTTGGTTTGACTGAATCAGCTCAAATTCTGGAAAGCCAGATGGCTGTGAAGGTGTTTGAGAATAACTCGAATAACCCACAGGCTGAGAAGACTTAAATGCAATGTGATCTCCCTGATGATTGAGAAGTTTGTTCAGGTTTTCAAATTCTACCCGGCAAACGGGTCTTTTACAGGGTCTCTTTTCAGCATGGGTGAGCTGATGTCTTTTTAAGTGAGCTGACTGTCTAAATGTCTTCCCACAAACATTACAGCCAAAGGGCTTTTGTCCCGTGTGTATAAGATAATGTCTTTGAAGTTTGGATGAAGATGGAAAAATTTTTTCACATCTGTCACATTTACACACTTTGTGTCTGTTACGTATATTCTTAGCAGAAGCTGAAAAAGCACAGTGAAGTCCTTCTGGATTATCAAAGAAACTATCACGTGATGAACCATAAAAAGCATCATCTTTATGATCCAGTGAATCATTGACGTTTAGCATGCTTTCACCAGTGAGCACACCTTTTAAATTACTGCCGAAGTCAGGAGGTTGTGGGTACTCTTGCCAAGGCAATGGCACAGCAAAGGTTCTTTTCATCCGATTACTAACTGACTCATGCATGCCACACTTGCTAGGGCAATCCTTGGAAGGTTTAGTGGACATGTGCTGATCACAACACTGATCTCTAGCTGCAACCATGTCAGGACTTCTAATGTGACTTGATTTAATTTTTTTTCTGTCAGTCAGAGAAAAATCTGTTGCCTTTCCTCTAGTATGCTTCTGTTTCATCAGGGTCTTATTTCTCCTGTTGACTGTGTGTCTGCATGCTGTTGCACCATTATTTGAACTTCTGCAGTCTCTTGCATTACAACATTCATGCAAATTTAGAACATGCTCTGTTTCAAAACACTGCTCACACACTGGGCACTGAAAGGGTACAATATAAATTGAGTGCACATCATGTGGGTCATTCTCCTGTGACTTGTGTGTGTCAGCATTCTCAAAACTATTCCTCTTTCCTTCCAACGAGTTGTGTGGTCTGGGGTATCTAAGAGCCTTTGCTTTGCATACAATATTGGTGAAAGTCTTATTTCTGGCATGGAGCTGTTTATGCTTCACGAGTTTGCTCTGTATTTTAAATCCCTTCTGACAAAAACAGCACTGAAAAGGCCTTTCTTCTGTGTGTGTGAGCTGATGAATTTTCAAGTGTGTTGCCTGTCTGAAAGATTTGCCACATGAAGAGCACTGAAAAGGTTTCTGGCCAGTATGAATAAGGAAGTGTCTTTCTAGTTTGGATCTTGATGGAAATGTCTTGTTACATGATTCACAAGTGTGAGTCTTCTTCTTTCTCCTTCTGGCACCATGTAGATGATCTGACTTGAGACACTGATGCAGCATCCACCTCTCTTCAGTTGTAAAGGGTTTCCAGCACACAGAACAACGAAATATGCCACAGGTGACCCTGTCTTGCTCAGAATTCACACAGTTTTCTGCTTGCTTTGGATCATTCTCATAATTTTCATTATGAAGCTGCTGATGCTTTAAGAAAGTGATTACATTTTTGAAGTTTCTATAACAAACAATACACTTAAAAGGCAGATTATGGGTTAACTGATGCCTCTCCAAGTGGACTAGCTGCCTAAATGTCTTATTGCATACATGACATTCAAAAGGCTTTTGACCAGTATGTATGAGATAATGCCTAGCTAATTTTGATGGAGTTTCAAAGTGCTTATAGCACATGTCACAAATATATGGCTTTTTCTTGGGTATCTTGACAGCTGTTACACACTGCTGAACTTTTAACATTTTTAAAAGGCAATTACACCTCGCCTACTCTTAATTTCTTCAGATAGGTATTTCAAGTGAAATCATCAATTGCACACTAAGATGGAAAGCTGTAGAAGCAGCAAATTTTCTTAGGAGAGATATTCTTAAATCCCACAGGTTCCTAAAATAAGAAAGAAGAGTATTATTTAGCTTTTTTAATACATAGTTGCCTAAGTTTGTCTCTTGTTTTCTACATAAGAGACCAAAAGTATCTAGATTAGCATCCTCTTCCTTTAACTTAGCTTAAAATACTTTCCTTGTAACAGAGTAATCACTTATATGATACAGAAAAACTAGACTACTTTCCAGAAGAAAAACAAGTTTAAGTCATCCGTGCTGTAAATGCACCTGTACTTCCAAACAATACACAGTTCAGCTGCATTGTATTTTATGATATTTGCAAATAAAGTATATTCATTAAAAAAACTCAAGAACTTATTGTAATAAATGTTTTCCCTATAGCAGCAATACTAACACCCAAATATAATATTTATGAAGATGGGAGAAAAAGAGGAGAACTAGGATTTCTTGTGCTTCAGAAATAAGTTAAATGAATGCAGTGTTAGTGAAAAGAAAAACACTTAGCTTCAATATATTGTTAAATTTACTATTCACATTGCTGCATCTTAGCAACTGTATCCAGCAGTGTAATCAATTTTGATTTCTCTCAAAATGGCAAATGCTGGAGCCAGTCAGCAAGAGCAACACACTAGGAATAAACTACAACCAGAACAAACACAATTCCGAGATCATGGAAAAAACATAGGCTATGTTCCCTATCTCACTACAAAGCTAAAATATCAGAGTTGTGATACCCAATCATGCATATACTCATGAATACAAAGATAGTTACCATAATTCATTCATAATTGTTGTTTCAGTCTAAGCCAAAATAACGAAAGAGTTTTAATTTTCTTTGAATTTTCAACAGATTGGGCAAGCTACTGCATCTCAGCTCAAAGATTTACAAACAAGAAAAAATAATTTTCAAGTTCTTGAGTGCATGAAAAGTTATTAAAATATTCATAGGAACAGCTATAAAGTAGCTCAACCAAACATTTAGCCCAAGCCTTCCACCCTGAGGCCAACTCATGTCTAGACAGCTTCCAAAGTGGTCTTTAAAACTGCTACTGAGGGAGGTTCCCTAACCTCAGCAGGGCTCCTGCTCCTAAGTGTCACCTTCCTCCTGGCACTTAGCTGAGTCTTTCTTTACTACAATGTTATTGTCAGTGTTCTCTGTCACAACTTTATATATTCAAAGTCTGCTTTCTCTTCTTTTTTTTCTTAAACTAGGAAAATTCTGAGCTTTTCTAAGTCTTTTCAATCATCTCTGGACTAATTTCAATTGGTCACATCACTCCTAAATTGCAGCACCTTAGACAGATTAAATACTCCAGTCCACAAGCACAGTATAAGCAACAGAATAAAATTACCCCTATGGTATTACTTATATAAAAGAAAAGGTATGAAGGGAGAAAACTTTAAAGCAAGAGTGTAACAGCACTTGTGAGCTGTAGTATCAAAATACCACAAATCATAGTTAGTAGATATGTATTGTGTATCTCAAAGTTATCACAAGTTGTATATTCACTCAATATACCAGCAGAATAAAAAATTCATTTCTTCAGTGTCTCCAAAACCCCTGTCACTTCACAAAGAGTTAATGTCCTTCTTTTTAAAAATTCTGAAATATCCAAAATGTCTTTTCAAAGTAATTGCAAAGAATAAAAGCCTACTTCAATTTAAAGCAGGTTACAATGAGATTCAAGAAACATGCACAGACTGAAAATATCTCATGAATCAAGCTTTTTCTTAAGCTTAATGGAAAGGAAACATGATCCCACATGATCATGTGAGAGGACTGTTCACCCCTAACAGGTATATTCCTGTAAAACTGTGGGTCTTAGTAAGTGACATTTGGATGTCCACCTTAGATATGGCTGTCACTACACTGAGGAATTTCTTAATCTCACTGAAATAGCTCAGGATAGATAAAGCAGTTGAGAAAGTCAACTTTTCCTTTCCTACTCTCTTCTCCCATAGACTTTTAACAGCTACTCAGTTTCAGTCTCCTTTTGAAGATGCAAGAAAACACAACAGTTTTGGAGATTCCCTTTTCCTCCCAGTTGTTGTCACATCATGTGAAAGCTGGGAGTTTAGAGCGAGTAAGTGTGTAACACCAAATGCTTTCTAGTTTGTGCTACCATGAAGCTAAAGACAGGCAGGCTGAGAAAAGGAGAAAAGATTCTCTGCTATGCTGAGTTTCTGTGCAGCTCTAGGCAGGCTCCATTAGCAGGGAAAGAAAACCTCCTGAGGAAGAACTGTAAAGAGTGATGAATTTCAGTTAACATACTGTCATACAGATCTAATTTACACATCAGGAAAATGCTCAAACACTACAGTGACATGCAAAGAAAAAAAGTTCGAAGAAAGAGACAGCTGTGGCATATTACACAAGGGATTTTGTATTTAGCTTATAAATTTTTTAGGATTCTATCTGGTGAATGAGGAAAAAGCTCTGTAGTACAAAGTGTCAAAAGCAGAGTAGAGTCCCTTGCTGTGATCTTCTTGCCCCATGAAAGACTGAAGGCTCAGATAAAATAAACTAAGGGGATGCAGGCGAAGGAGAAGGGAGCCAAGATGGGCATTACTGTGTGGCCCAAATATGTTTTCAAATCCTATTTACTTAGGGCAGGCTTCTCCACATCTATTTCAGGGTGCTCTGTGCCTTGGAGATCTAAGGAATAAACATGCTGCTGCTAAAGATCAAAGAGCAAAAGACAAGCTTGGAATATTGCTTCCTGCTAGCCCTGGAAGTACACAGGCTTGTCCTAATTACAGCTAGAAAAGGTACCTCCCTATGTGATAAGGATTTAGTTTGTGGCAAAGGCCCAATTTAATATTAAACTGACATTGCTCTTCATCTTGGCTGCAAGGTCATGCAGAAAAATAGAATCAAGTTATGTAGACCACTGAGAGTTCACAGAGGACCCTCCTAAGTAGTACTGTTTAATGATTAACTGTTTCTTAATATTACAGATGGCAGCAAGCTGCAATAAAATGAAAACATGATGGAAGAAAATTCTGAATTCTAATCCAGTCTTTATTAATCAGAAAAGTTTGCATTGTGGTGGGTTTTTTTTTTTAGAAACAAAACAACAAAAAAAACAAACAAACCACCAGGAAGGACATTTTGATAAGAAGACAAGTAGGATTTTCAATTTAGGCCAGAATAATCAGCTGGAAGGGGGATACAGTGAAGAAAAGACCTGGAGTCTAAGTTGGAAGAGAAGGTGAATATGCCAAAGGCTACCATCCATACCAGGATGTGTGAACAAATGTAAAGCTTTGAGAGCATATAAATCTTCCTTATTACTTACTACTGTTTAGAATTCAGCTGAAGTACTCTATCCAGGTTTGAATATTGCCCTTCAAATCGAGTCAAACACATGAACTAATCGGAATGAATGAATTCAGAGAAGAGGATCAAGAATGATCCGAGCTTAAATGCGAAATATACAAGAAAAGATTAAAGTTACTAGGAAGATTTAAGAAAGAGAACACACATGCACCCTGCAAAACAAAGCGTAAGAATCACCTTTAAGGAAAACAGAAATAAACTCTTCCCCAAACCATTTATAGTTGTGAATGAAAATGGCTTCAGATTATAGTAGGGAGGATTCAAGTACATAATTGTCCTTACAGCTGCGAAGTTCTTATTAGTGAGCATACAAATAAGCTATGTGGGGAGATTGCTCTGCCTACACTGAAGGTCTCCAAAAAAGGTTGTACAAACACCTCTCAAATTCCCAAACCCATATAGCTGACCCTATACAAGATATATATTCTTGCTTGTTTTCTGACGACTCGTTATTGTAACTCAAAACAAGCCACGTAGGAATTGAAAATGCAATATATTTCAAAATTTGCCTTGCAGGATTCTTCTGCATTATTACTAGTATATCCTCAAATCCTTGAGGCACACTAATGCTTATAACTTCCCAGAAACAATTATATAAGAAAATAAATTATAATAATAGATGTGTGAAGAAACATAAGGTGCCTCTGGTAACACTAATGACAGAACAGAAGTGAAAATCTAGCTGCTGATTTATGAAACACAGCATGCAACAGAGAGAGAGGAACCTGAGCACTGAGGCAAAAACCATTGCCGGCTCTATTTCCTCACCAGCTCTCCCAAGAGAAAAGTTTAGATTGCTGCGATGGGGGAACTAATCACATCAGAAGTGGAACCTTCACCCACCAGTTACGCAGAAATCAACACCAGGCATTATGACCCCTCAAAGCTAAAACCCCTGCTTCTCCCGTATTTTCCTTGTAATTTTCCAAAACAATTCCTGAAGCAAAACAAAATAAAAGATGTATGGTGGGGAAACAGGGCTAGCTTAAGACCAAACCTACGTTCTGCTGCAGGGGCCTGAGACCTCTTGGACTGACGCCCACAGTCCCCCAACAGGACACACGTAAATCCACACAGAAACCTAACAGCAGGTAGCGAGGCGGCCCCTGCGGACAGCAGACGGCGCGCACGCACACGTACACACAGGCACACAGAGAGACACACACACGTACATACACACACATACACATACATATACACATCCACACACCCGCACACACCCCGGGGCGGATCTCCCTCGGCGCACACCGGGTCCCTGCTGGGCCCGCGGCCGCCCGGCCCCGCCGCGCC
>WBMZ01011371.1:0-49725 GCA_013400975.1 Atrichornis clamosus
TCCCCGCCGCGCCCGCAGCCCCTCCCCGGGCGGGCCCGGCGCGCCGCACACCCGCGGCCGGATGGGTGCCCGGAGCAGCCCCCGCTGCGGCCGGGGCTGGGGACAACGCCTCTGCTCGGCCGGGGGAATCCAGCGCCCCCCACGGGACCCAAGGACTGAGCCGCTGCCATTCCATCATCATCCTGGTGCATCCCACCAAGTGCGTCCCACCAAGCCAAGATGCGAATGGCAGTGTTTTCCAGAAAGCAGTGGGAGATCTTCATCCAAAACACCATCAACAAAGTTCATCAGTGCTCCCACCACGTGTTATTTCATGGCTCTTTATGTGCGTTAGGGCTTCAGCCTCCTGCGGAACAGGAGATCAATCCTAAAGGGATTAAATAATTGCTTTAAAGCTTGGCTGTTTGTGACAGCAGGCTTAGAGTGAAAACACATGGTCACTTGGGGAACAGGTTACTGAGCAATGACATGCACTTTGTTCTTGACATAGAATCCCAGACTGGTTTGGGTTGGAAGGGACCTCAAAGCTCATCCCATTCCATCCCCTGCCAGGAGCAAGACCTTCCACTATCCCAGGTTGCTCCCGGCCCCATCCAACCTGGCCTTGGACACTTCCAGGGATGGGGCAGCCACAGCTTCTCTGGAAAACCTGTGCCAGGGCCTCACCATCCTCACAGGGAAGAATTTCTTCCCAATATCTTGTCTAAGCCTACTCTCTGCCAGTTTAAAACCACTGCAGGTCATTGCAGTTTAAAGATATCTGCATATCCTGAACCAAGCTCAGCCCATGGGATGTTGCAAGACACAGCAGGATGCAGCACTGGCCTTGCTCTTCCCAGTTTTTGTGGTTTTTTACCAGGCTTGCAGCCTGGTATCACTTCTCTGCCTTTCAGAGCACTTTCATCATGTCCCAAAATCTCATTCCTGGTCACAGTTGACCACAAATATCAACTGGTCAAGGAGAAATCTTAACTTTCCCAGCTTTCTGTCCCTTTGAGGTTACCCGACCACCCCTTCAGTGAAGAAATCTTTCCTAATATCCAATCTAATCCTCCCCTGGTACAGCTTGAGGCCATTTACTCTGGTCCTGGATATGTGTTGACAGGTGTTGCTGCATCAACCACGTCAGCATTACTGAAACTTTGTGCTGGGAACTCTGTGTGCTTTCTCACCCCTTTCTTCAGCGTGTTGGGGTGGTGACAGCCCTATTACCATGTCCCTTCAGTGCCCAGCGTGGGCTCCAGGTGCAGCACTGAGTGGCTGTTCTGCTCACACGTGGCTTGTTCCTTCTCTCCCTCTTCCTGGTGGGGTAAGGATCTGTGCAGGCCTTCACAGGGAGGCCACAGAGGACCAGCACAAAAGGCAGTGCTGGAAACAACAACCTATTTTTATACTTCCTTGTCTCAGACACAACCCTTCGCCTCTGCCCTGCTCGGGAGCGGCAGTGCCTGCGGGCAGGCTGCTCTTGGCTGCTGAAGCCTTCACCTCCGGGAATGCCTGTCTGTGTTTTCTTATCCTGCTTTATTTTAAGCTCAAGGAATTTAACAGTAACTGCTGCATTCTTTCCCCTGCCTTAGGATCAGCAGTGACGCCAAGAAATGAAACCACGTTCCTCAGTTCCACCTCTGTGTCACCGGCCAAAATGGCTGTGTCCCACCAGGATGTTGGGGGAATCGCTGCTGGATGCAATCCTGTGCCATGTGCTCTGGGATAACACTGCTTGAGCAGGGAGGTTGGACCGTGGTCCCTTCCAACGAATCCCATTCTGGGATTCTGTGAAAAGGTGCAGGGACAAGGGTGGGGTGAGAGGCACAGTGTGTTCCCAGGCTCCTCATCCCACCTAATGGCCAGGCCAACTCCAGCATGGATCAGCTGGTTCCCTGCCACTGTGGGGTGAAAGGGGCTCCCTCCCCAAATAGCCCTGGCCTTGCTGAGCTGCACCACTGCGACTCAGTTGCTGGCGTTTATGAAACATCACATTTTTCCAAATCATCCAAACCTTGTTGTGTGTGGGGGGGTTTTTTGTTGGTTGGGGGCTTTTCTGGCTTGGTTTGTTTTCTGTAAATTCAATTTAATAAATGAATGGCTTTTAAACAATTACTTTTTCATCAAAGTCCTGGGAAATTGGAAATATTAGGCTGTCGCTTATACAGCTGAGCATGGCACATTTCAAACACCACATGCCAAAAGCAGCTTCACCGTTTCCACACTCTGACTGTGATTTTCCACCCCAAGGCAACATGATTTGCAAACCGGCTTTCTCCTTGGGACCCCCACACGTGCTGAACACACCCCTGTGTGCTGGTCCTGGTGCACAGCCCTGCAACACAGGATTTCCATCCCACACCCACCACACTGGAGACACATCTTGCCAATTCATCCAGACCTACATTGAGAGTCCTTAACCTCACCTGAGGATGTGGTGGATGCACTGCCAGACCCATCACCTCCTCCACCATTCTGTGCCACCAACCCAACAGAAGCTGCATCCCTGAAAAGCCCTGGCAGCAGATCCAAGCTTGGTAGTTTCTCCCTGCTGTCACCATATGATCCTCAGTGGAGCAGCTGCCAAGCCTGGGGAACCTGCTTTCAAATCCACGCTGCAAAAAGAAGGAGGGAGGCTGTTTAACCCATTCCTTGCGGAGTGGCAAGCGGGCTGTCCTATGGAAGGACAATGGCATCCTGGCCAGGGCGATGGCTCCTGCCCTAGGACAACTGGGCAATGGAGCTGCCTCATCAAAGATGTAGCTGCTTCATAGGTGGTCTGCAACATGGATTTCTAAGGCCAGCACATGCTTCAAGACAGTTTGGCAGCTCCTCTTGCAGTGACCTGCTTGTGTAGACCCCCGAATGATGCCGAGGCACGTACCTGTGCCTGCACGGTGTCCTGAGCCGGGTCTGCAGGCAGGGTGGTGGTGCCAGACCAGCACACGCCCACCAGCGCCCAGATCAGGTAATAATCCGAGCACAGTGCCCTGCCACAGGGAACCCGCTGTGGGACAGGGCAGAAGAAGGGCTCTGGCTCCTCCTCACCCTCTCACAGGCGGGGCAGCCACATGGGGCTGCGTGGTGCCACCCACAGCAACGTGTCCCCCCAGGGTCACAGTGGGCAGGCAGGACTGCCTTGGGGACAGTCTGAGCAGTGCCCAGCAACAGGCCAAGAACCAACCTCTCAGTGACCAACACAAGGCCAATTTTTAAACCATGAGCATCTAGAGAAGTTCTGGTCATGGCAGATGAAATGCATTGTAGGCTGGCTGTTACTGCTCAGCTGCCAGGCCTTGGCAGTGAGAGACCAAGCTGACCTTCTGTGGAACTGTGACAAGCAGAGGTCAAAAAAATAAAAAAAGCAAAGTTAACACTGGGAATTAGGAGAAGGAAAAACTGGAAGCAAGATCCAACAAGTGCTATTCAAGTACAAGAACAACATCTTTGTCTCAAAAATCCCAAGACACACACTGTGCAAAGTTGGAAAAATGTGTGCAAAAGGATTGCTTGAACTGGTTCACCACTTCTATTAGGCTGGTCACCAGCAGCAGCAGCACCCAGAGCTTGCCCCAGGTGCCTGCAGCATCCCCTGCCTGTCTGATACACCTGCATCACCCACTGAGCAATGATGAGCATCCCAAGTGTTCACTTGGAGCCCATGGCCAACATCAGGCATTGCAGACACCCCCAAAAGCAGCACGAGCTCTGCCTTGACACAGAGGGCCAAAAGGCAGGTGGAGGAGCACCAACAGCTTGTAAGAGTTAAGTGTCTCCCCACAGTAACACCTCCCTGCTCCCAAAGCCAGCGGGTTCACGAGGCAGGGATTGTTTGAGCAATGAAGTGGAAGGTGTTTAGATTACCCACCCCATTGGTGAGCAGTGATTACATGTATCCAGGACAGCTGTAAGCACATGCAGAAGTGTATCCAAAACAGCTGTAAACACAGCCACGTCCCCTCTGCCTGCCTGGCACCAACACTGCTTCCAGCTGGGGGCTGCCGGCACGGCTCCGGGCCGTGGATGTGTTCATAACGCCACCAGGCTGCCTGGGCTTGCAGCCCTCACAGCTGCAGGAGGCACTGACCCCCACCATGGCTCCGTCCCACTGTGGGGCTCTAAGCAGCTCCCCCCTCCCCACCCCGGAGCCTGCGGAGAGAAGGGTCCAGGAGCTGCAGCATCCCCCAGGGAAGCCACTCTTGTCACCTCTCCCCACACTCAAACAGTGCCTGCTAAAGCCAGACAAACCACACTTTAAATACAGTTCAAGTGTTCAGCTGAGAACGGTCTGTCCATCCTCCCGAGTTGGCTGAGTGGGAACGAAGGGGTGCCTGCACCAGGGTGATTATCTCTTCCTTCATCTCCTTCCCTTGGGAGGATATCCTGGCATCATCTGCCTTCACTTGCTCAGGGCATGACATTTGTTCCCTTTCCAGCACCTTCCTGTTTGGGACACTTCTTTGTCTTGGCTTCCTCTCCTACTTGTGTCACTGAAACCAAGTCCAGGGAGCATCAAGCAAACAAATTGTTGCACAAACTGTCAACATCCTCCGTGGCAAACTGCGTCCCACACAGTCATGGTGCCGACAGACCAGCAGCAAACCCCCTGGTCATGGCTCACTCAGTCTCAAAGAGAACCTGCACTAGATTAAACCACAGAAATGCTCAATTTATGGGGTCCAGACCCCACTCCTCACTGCCTCGGGGTAGCACCATCAGGGATAACCATGGCTCCTCAGATGTTTGGGGATGACAAGCCACAATGAGCAGATACAGGCAGACTTGTGTGGTTCATGTACAGATCACACTGAGTTCACACAGGGTCACCAACACACCCCATCTGGCACGAAACTCCGATCGTTAAAGCAGAGAGAAACACTTAGGTGATATTTTATGCATCCTACTTGGAAACAAGCAACCTGGAAAATCTCAGAGCACTCGGATGCAAAGGTCTCAATCTTAAAAACGGTGCTGGCAAGGCACCAGTGTTTTGTTTGCACTGTTTAACAGCTTCCTCGTAAGGAAACAATTGAATTGGTGAAGGAAAACACCCACCACAAAACTTCTCCTCCCACTGTTCAGCTGACAGAGCCCTGTCAGCAACGTCACTCCTGATGCCATTCCAGTCTGGGCTGCTGGAGCACCCAGTGAGGCATCAGGACTGGGCAGAGAGAAACCACAGAGCCACACACCGCTGCCTCACCCAGAGAAAGTGTCTGAACAGGATTAAATTGCTCATCAAACTAAAAGCACAAAGCCAGGTTTAATGCCTCACACACTGAAGCAAGCATGGTTCAGAGCACAATCAGCAGATCCCAGGTAATTATCACATTGGGAAGAGTCAGCACGCAGGGCATGATTTTCCCTTGCAAGGAAATGGTGAGTATGGAGATAAGGGTGATCCAATTAACTGGACTTTATGGGGATTTCAAAATGGTATGTGGCAATGCTCTTAAGCACTTAAAGAACACCCAAAAGCTCTTAGAGAAACTGAGCTGCCATGGGATAATGGGTAGACCTCTCCTGGGATTAGTATCTGGTGAAAGGTCAGGAAGTGAAGAGCAGGAGCAGGACTCTCAAGGGAGGGTCTGATGCATCCTGCACCTCCCTGAGAGCTCTGAAAAGGCCAGGACACAGCACTGTGACAGCACACCCACACAGGACGGCCACCAAGGGCATTGACACCAACAGACAAAGGCAAAAAGGCCACGGTGAAACCACTGCTTTTGGGCAGGGACAAGTGGGGCTGTGCTCAGAGGCACAGGCTGGATCAGGTGATTCACCCCTGCCCCTCTCTTGTGCAACACCCTGATGAAAGATTTGCTGGTGCCAATGTCATCAGCTTCCAAAACCATCACACAGGTCGAATTTACATGCAGTTGTATTTCCTCAGGTTCCCTGAGGCTGCTCCTGCAGGAACACACCTCGGGTTGGTTTCAGAGGTACCTATGTTGTAAATAAAGGGCGAAAGTAACAGGTACCAGTGTGGGAAACGTAAGGATCAGCCAGGGAAAAGGGCATCTGAGGGGGGGAAATAACCCCACAGAGGGAAAGTGCTCTCTGCACATGCTGGAGCATGAGAGTGGCAAAAGATCAGAAGTGCCAGGTCTCTGCTCTGCCAGCCACATTCTGGGCCAGAAGAAGCAGGAGACACTGGAGCTTGAAGTCTCTGGAACTCCCTGAGTGCTGGGCCAGCCACCCTGCCCGCAGTGGGGCTGCTGAGGACTGTCACCATGGCTAGAGGGGTCTGCTGGCACCTGCAGCCACGTCCCTGGCAAGCTGCCCCAGGCAGACCCTGCTGTGGGCTGGGGTGTGACTGGCGATGTGCGAGGTTAGGGAAGGGTGAGGAGTGCAGGTCTGCTTCGTGAGCTGGGAGACACCTCCTCACCCTCAGACAGCAAACCAACCCCCATGACCCACAGAGGCTCGGACTGACCAGTGGCTGTGGTGAAGACGTGCATGGGAAGGGAGTCAGGCCCAGCAAGCCTTGGCCACGGAGCAGAGGAGAGAAACCCTACTGCAGCAGAGACCCAATGCTTCCAACATTCCCCCTGCTCCTCACTAGCTGCCACTGGCACACTAAGTACAGTGTAGCTGAGGGCTGCAGTTGCACCAGACCACGGTGTGACCCAGGGCCTGCTGCCAGCTGGTGGAGAGGAGAACCTGGGAGTCATCTCAAGGAGCACGTGGCAGCCCCCCAGGCAGCAATTGGCACCAGCCATCTGGACCCCAGCAGCCATAAGGTTTCCCTAGCAGCTTGGGAGGCATCCAGCTCCGCCCCACCAGTACCCACAGCACCAGCACGTGCCTCAGTGCCAGAGCTGGCAGGGGTTTTGTTGGCAAAAGCTTTCACACGTGCTTGGCTCTAGGAATAAAAAAAAAGCCATGGGCACAAGGCAGCTCATGGCTTCAAGCAGAGGGTAAGCAGAAGTGCTCTCCACCAGGCACAAGTCATATTTTCCACAGGCAAAGGGGATGGGGGAGCTCACTTGTACAAGGTCCGTAAGGAAAACTTTCCAGGGCAGACAAGGCAGCAAGCGGAAGGAAGGAGGGAGGCTATGTGCTCACGACGAGGGATTTCCTTGGGTTAGACCAAGGGCTGGGACTGGTCTGTGTGACTCACTGTGCCTTTCTAGGCCGTGCTGCTGCCCCAGTGCAACCCAGCTCCAGCAGCAACCAACCGTGATGGGGCATCACTGGTACCACGGAGAAACGTGGGAGTAGCAAGAGCTGCTATTAAAAAATATCCCTGCACGCCAACAGTACTACCCGTGAGCTGCTGGGAAGGGAGAATCCCCTTCCACCCACTGCTGTGAGTGCAGCTGAAAATATCCACCGGTACCAGCAGATGGACAGGATACCCCGCTCGTGCTTTCAGACACAGCTCTGTGAACAGCCTTCAAAGGAGGCATCACCAGCAAGGAAGAGAACAGCTCAAAAAAGTAGCCCCAAATTTCTCCAGTCCCGAGTTTGTGGTGCATTCGCTGCTTACTCACTCACTTCTTGCCAAGTCTGGAGCTGCCGGGTTGGGCCCCCGCCCTCCCCTCTGGCACAACTACTCCTCACAGCTTGGAAGCTATTTTTTTCCCACCCCGCTATCTAAAAAAAAAAAAAAAAACAAAAAACCAGAAAAAGAAAAAAGAAAAAAAAAAAAGGCGTGAAAGCTTTTATCATCCTGAAAACATGCCAACTGCGAGGGCGACTCTGTGTCTCAGACGCCTGTTTCCTGGCAGATTTTAAGTCCTTTGCTCAACTGCTCGGATGGCGGGGGCAGGAGATGCCTGCAGCAGCAGGCTGTGAACCGGAGCTCCAAACACTCACATGTTTAACTGCTGCTAAATTCCCGGGGGACCAACAATTCCAAACAGCGGGCTAAGAGCTGCACACACGGAGCCGAGTGGGCGCCGGCCCATCCGGGGTGAAGGGAAGGTGTGAATGTGTTGCACAGTGATGCTGTGCAGGCACACCGAGGGACACCAGCCTGGGTACAGCAGGTACCCAGGGGGTCGCCGCCTCAACACCTCCACCCCTTCACTTCCCAGGTCATGAGGCTTCAGCTCTGTTGGTGGTTTGAAGGGAAAGGATGGGACCCAGCAAGCAGGCTGAGCAGAGGAAGAGTGCTGCATGCCTGCAGTGTTGGTGCCCAAATTTCCAGCGACCAGGGTTGGCTGTAACCACCTGCAGGTGCTGGGAAGTCCACGTGCAGCCTGAGGAGTGGGGACAGCCCCTACCCTGGAAAGAGCTACGCACACAGAACCCTTCACGTCCGTGATGCTTCTTGGGGCTCCAAAGTGCCTGGAGCTTGTCTTGCACACAGAAATCTCCTTTCCAGCCTCAGACTGCAGAGCCTCTTAGAAAAAATTGCACAGGATGAGAACAGGATGGAGTCCCATCAGGCTTTACTCTTGCAGAGGTATGTCCGAGTTTTGGCCAGGACCTGGAGGTTATTCCATACCCCTTCACGTCACTGCCAGGGGCACTGGGAAGGGACTCTCTGGCTTTCAGTCAAAAAATGGGCAGCATAGTCCACCATCATTCATTGTCTCAGGGTCCGGGTGAGCATTTTTGCACATGAATCACCCTCTCTTTTGTACACTTTCGTTATTGTTTCTGTTCCTTATCTCATTGCTGTTTTCATTTTTCCATCCTCCTTTGTACTTGGAATCATGGAATTGATAGAATTATACAAAGAAAGAACCTTAAAGGCCATCCAGGTCCAACACCCTGCCCTGGGCAGGGACACTTCCACTGTCCCAGTTTGATCCAAGCTTTGTCCAGCCTGGCCTTGGACACTTCCAGGGATGGGGCAGCCACAGCTTCTCTGGGCAACCTGTGCCAGGGCCTCACCACTCTCACAGCCGAGAATTTCTTTCAATATCCCATCTAACCCTGCCCTCTGGCAGTGGGAAGCCATTCCCCCTTGTCCTGTCCCTCCAGGCCCTCGTCCAAAGCCCCTCTCCAGCTCTCTTGGAGCCCCTTTAGGCACTGGAGGGGGCTCTATGGTCTCCCTGGAGCCTTCTCTTCTTCAGGCTGAACAATTTCAATTCCTGGATGTCTTCACCTTCTCCATCTCTCACCTTCTCTCCATTTCAGCACAAGGATGGCTGCAACTGGGGCTGGACAGCCTGAGAGCAACTGGGTGGAGGATGGGACACAGCATCTCTCTGGGGCTTCTGCCAGCAGGAAGCTCCTGCCAGGCCCTGTGGGAAGAGGGGTGGCACGGTGACATTTCTCCCACAGGCAGCATCAGCGACAGTGTCTGCACTGCCAGAGCCAAGAGGAGCCAGGCAAAGTGCCCATGTTCAATGTGCCAGCCTGGAGAGACAACAGCAGCACAGCATTCCTGATGAGGCAAGAGACAGGTATCACCAAGGTGACAGCCACCCCCACTGCAGCTGGGCTTAGGCACTAACCTGGGTCAGAGTCAACTGCAGCAGGCTGCTTTCTCAACGTTGAGAAGCATCAGTAAACTTTTGTTATGGTTCACGAGACAGCACTGGTATTTTTGGGCATCAAATCAGGATGACCTCCAACAGGGAATGGCCCTGTCCTCAGTTGTCCTTCATGAAAATTCACTGGGGTTCTATGAACACTGGTGTTCGGTAAAGGAAAGGGTTCCTCCCATTGCAGAGGTTCCCAATCCCGAAAATGACCAGCTGAAGTTCACAGCCTGCAGGCAGGACATGTTTTGGGATGCTTCCTACGGTGCAGGCCCAACAGGGAACACAAAGGCCAAATGGGATGAGCATCAGCCACAGGAAGCACGTGCTTCCAGGGCAGGAGGAAGGCAAATCTGTGAGTTAGATGTGATCTGCAGTCATTTCTCATTGCTTGTGCTGCACATGGCAGTAGCAGTCTCCTGATACACTGTAGACATGGAAAAAACAATTATTTAAAGTCATTTTTCCAGTGAAGGAAATAAACTCGCATTTCAATCCTTACTTACCAAAACAAGAGCCAGACAAACTCAGTGCTGTATGAAAGAATGTTTATTCCAAAGCTAAATTTCTCACAGAAAACAGTATCTATGAACAGCAGCGTTGGTCTTACAGAACTCCAGCAGCCTCCTGAGCTCCCAGGCTTGGGGTCCCAAACCATCCCAACAGAGCAAGCGGGAATCTCTTCTCCGAGTTGTCAGGAAGGGGAGGGAAACGACAGAAGACAGATACAAGGCCACTGGCACAGTTTCAGAAATCGTGCCTGCTCACAAGAAGAGCAAATGTATCAAGACACTTTGCAGGGAGATTAATGCCTGCACAAGGATCTCACAGAACACCCTGCTCCGTGCAGACTGCCTGCAAAGGAGCAGCTGCCCCTGTCAGGAGAGAGCTGCGTTATTCCCACGGACAGAAAGCAGGGCTGTTGGATTTAAACATCTGCTGAACTGCTTCCAAGGACCCAAGTGGCTGAGAGGTCGTGCCAGGGATGTGCTCCAGCACAGCCCAGAGCCCTCGTCCTGCTGTGAGAGACCTCTGGGCCCCGCTGAAGCTCTAAAGGGGTTCCCCTTCTTCCCCCTGCCTCAGCCTCTTGGAGAGGTGCTCGCTGATGGCCAGGAGCGGGTTGGCTCTGTACTGGGGGTCGGTGATAACCTCATGAAAGCGAGCCACTTCCTCCTCTCTGAGGAAAGAAAAATAACACACCAATTCTCCAAGTGCCTCATGCGAAAGGAACTGAGCAGATAAGGAGCAAACTCACAAAGCAGCGGGTTTCTGTCGAGACAGAGTGATGCTGGGTGTAAATCTCAGAAAGAGACAGTGCAAGAATAAACCTAATTTAGCCAAGGGCAAAGCTCAAATTGCTGCCAGCTTCATGGGAGCCAGAGACTTGATCCCATGCCACAGAGACACAAACAATCATGTTAGTGTCCAGCATCACTTGGGAATGGGTTTTTTTAGAGCTCTTCCCTAGTAAACCAGAAATAAGAGACTGTGGATCTGGTCAATCACTAGGAATGAAAATTACTTCAGATTACACCAGCACAAAACCAGATTGTCTTTCGAGAGCTCATCTACTGGCTCTCTTTATTGCTGAACATGGAGGCTTGGTAATCCTACATGCAACACTAGTTAGACACCACAGGAAGAGCATGACAGAATTACCTCTTCTGCTTTGTGTGGAAATGGTCTTGTCTTAAAAAGCAAGCAAGCAGGGAGGAACAAGAACAGAGCAAGAGTGTAAAAGAAAACCTGTGAGCTTCCACATAGCCACATCTATTGCAGCATTCCCCATCTCCCTCAGACTGCCAGGCTCTCCACAGCCTGGCCAGACACACACTTGGTAGTGCTCAGCTACTTCCCTCCCAAGTATGGCCCTTCCCTTCAGTGCCCCAGCCAGAGGAAGAGAGACTGGAACCAAACCTGAAGCTTGGGTTGGGTTAACCTGGTGACGCTTAGGGAACCTCCCATCCTAACTAATCCTCTGGGAGAGAAATACCAGGACCTTCCTCCAAACTTCTCCCCTCCCAAGAAGCACATGTTTCCCAGACCACCAACAGTAAAGAAAGGCAGAACTGAGCAAGAAAGACATCCCAGCACCAGCACTGGCTGGTTTTGGACAGAGAAGGGTATTCATGGAGAGCAGGGCTGGGATCTGTAGCCTGACTGTTCAGCCTCAGTTTGAAGCTGAATGGCTCAGAACTGACAGAAATCCTGGAAACAAGAGAGCAAACACTGCCAGATCACAGAGCCAAGCCACAGGAGACCCATGTTAAGGGAAAATGAAGTTCTTGATGGCAGTATAAACTATCCAACAGATTACACAGAGGAATAAGGAGTTGCCAGACTAAGCCCCGGAATTATCTGAAAACATTCAAGGTCTCCATCCTTGTTGATATTCAAAAGCCATGTGGAATGGTCCCGAGCAACCAGTTCTAGGTGGCCCTGCCTGAGCATGAGGGTTGGACCAGGTGAGCCCCAGGGGTCCCTTCCAGCCTCAACCATTCAGTAAGGCTCAGCAGGGACTGCACATGGATAACTGGGTACTTACAGGAGCTGGCGTTTCTGAGCTTGTTTCATTAGACAGAAGTCTGCTGGTGCTGCCTTTGCTTTTATGTGGCTGTGGAGAGAAGAAACAAAACAAGTGAATGACTGTTAGAGAACAGTGGTAATTTAGCAATGGCTGTGGAGATGGAAAGAGTCCAGGGATTCTGCATCTGTCTTCCCAGAAAAGACAGGTAATTGTCCTGCATGGGAATTGTCCTGAGAGGCAATTATTTCCACAGCCAGGCACTGCATGGAAATGCAAACTCCTTCCGCCCCAGAGTGACAGAGCAGGAGGCATTACAGGAACACTGCACCGCTCCATTCCAGAACTGGTCATTAGCTGTCCATGCCCAGATCACTTGCTCCTTATCACTGACCTCCAGGTCAAACCGATCCTGTTGCTTAGAGGAAAGATTCCATGAAACCTCCCCTCCCCAGCACACGTGTCACCTCTGCACAGCTCACATTCCCTGCTGACGCCGCGGAGCTCCGGCCCCGGCAGCCATCCGTTACAGGCAGTGCCACGGATACTCAGCAACAGGAGGGGGCTGCCAGCCCTGCTCTGGTTCCTGCAGCGGGATCCTGGGATGTAATCGTGTCATGCAGGATGCTGCACAGTGTGCAGCAGAGACACGGCAGCAGATACAGATCTGCCCTCTCTGTACCCATTCCTTATTCCTGGGCAAAGTCCAAGGAGACCAGAGGTGTAATCCCATCCTACATGGTGCCCGATGCCAAGCAGCAGCAGAGATTTACCACAAAGCCAGCACTGAGACCCAGCAAGAAAGGACAGCAATTGCTTTTGGGCTTGAAGTGAACAAGGGGAGCTGCTGGTAGAACTGGACATGAAGGGAAGGAGCAGAAAAAAATTTCCGTTCTTTAGGAGTACACAGACACAGAAGTTAACAGGAGAAAAAGTTGGGAAGAAGGTCTGCCTACATGGGACAGCTGCTCCCTGATTTGCCCTAAGGCTGAGCCCCAGGACAAGGGGAGGAAGATGGTCTGCCTCCTGCCCCTCTGTTGGGGAAGGGATGCAGGAGGAATATTCCCATACTGACTGGTGCCGGGGGCTATGCCCACCTCCACCCGGTCTGCCCTAGAGATTAGGACACACAACAATTCCTCACCTTCTCCTCACGACATTAGGATCTGGTCTCTTGTTACAGTGACCTCCTCTTCCTATTTCCCTCTCTGGCATACTACCCTCCATCCTTTTATTTTGCCTTTCTCCCCCACTCTTCCTTTCCTCCTTCCCCCCTTGCCTCACATTCCTTCATGTCACTCACTTCCATCACCTCTCTCTACTCAACCAGCTCCTGCTCATTTTCCTTTCCTCTCCCTCCCCTCATTTTTAACAGCTCAGCACAGGAACAATTTCTGGTCCCCGTTTGCTTGGAACACTTACAGAAGCTCAGGAAAATCCCTTCTCACACGGCAACTCACAGTCACCAGAGCAGGTTTGCCAAGCCCGTGTTTGCCACCAAGTCACTGTGGCAGCACCCTCAGAAATGAGCAACTCTGCAGAGGGTGACAAAGCCTAAAGGAAGGCTACTCTGAGTACACCCCGGGCTGGATTTCTCCCCAAAACCACCAGCACGCTGCCTGTTCACTCAGACCCTGTTAACAGCCCAGTTTCATTACACTTCATTGCCTTCATTCATTATAAAACAGAATAAAAACCTCCCTGTAATGCGCTTTTACCCTGCAGGAGATCAAATTCCTGGAGAATCTAATCTTTTATTAATAATGCTGACAAATCACCAGAGTATTACCCTTCCTTTCTGTAATGATTCAAATCCTATAAAAGCCTCCTCTGATTATTTCAAACACTTCTGCACAGACGTCCAGGAAGCCAGAAGCCAGCAAGGGGACCAAGAGCCCTGCAGCTCCTCCATGCCAGTACTGGGGGCTGGTTTTGGGTTGGCATGTCACAGGTGACATCAGCCACTGCCAAACTCCCATCTCCACTGTGCCGACTCGGGCTCCCAAAAGGAGAGACCAGGGATTCCACACTCCCACAGGAGGTCTGGGATGGGGGAGAGGCGGAGCTGAGAGCGCACAGGGAGCAGTCAATTCAGCCATGCTCTTGGCCAAAGGCACACGGCAAGACAACAAAGATTCTGGCCACAGCACAAAGGGCTCTGCTCAAAGGGCTTGAATTGCCTCAGGAGAAAGCCTGGAAGAAGGTCTGGAAGCACAGAATGTCAGGCTGCAACACCACAAGCCCAGACTATCAGATGAGCTCAGCAGCATTACACTCTGGACCCTTGCATGCCACTCCTGCAACTCCCAGGACATCTGGATGCTCCCAGCCTGTCTCATGCCAAGCCTCATCTGAGCAATATGGTTCCCCTCTTAGTCGTGGGTTCAGAAGACACATTTCATCTTTTTTTCTTGTGTCAAGTGAAGCATGGAAAGGGGTGAAACAGAGTTGAGAATGAAACCCTGTTCCCCTGACTGCTGCCTGTAGCTACGAGCCGAGCTGAAGGACACTTCATCCCACAGGAAGAAGGGGAATACACAGCCCCTCCCTAAATGGCACATACCTCTTGAGTGGCTTCCTGCCCCTGGCACCTGTGGTCAGGTCGGAGAGCTCAGGCAGGGCTTCCATCAAGGGCTGCATGTCTCCCACCACAGGCGTTGCCTTCCGCTTTGCTTCGGCTTTTTGCTTCTGCTTGGCCATCTTCACACTTTCTATTTCTGAATCAGAAACAAGGCATTACTGGAGGAAGGGGAAACATCTGCAGGAGATAACCCTTGAACTGTGAAATTCATAGGCTGCTTTGCCATCTACAACAGGCCAGAAGTGATTTAAACCAGGGAAAGACCAAACAAAATGCAGCTGGGTCATTCCCTCCCTTGCTGTCTTTGCTTGTAACTATATACACCCCTCCTGACATTGCAATGGGAAGTGAAATTCCCGGACTGATTTTTTTCTGAACTGTTTCCATCCCTTACACTGCTCATTGCTCCCAGAAACATGGCACAGGAGTCCTGGCACGGCAAAAACCACACCAATCTTGCATGGAATTGGGAGAGAGAAACAAGAGGGGAAGGGACAATCCAAACACAGTCAGCTCCACATCTGGCCTGACACTGGCACAGCCCCATCTCTGCGCTGCTGTTGGGACCAAACAGTGGTCTCCTAGCACAGGCAGAAAAGATGGACTTAATTTCAGTTGTTTACTTAACTTGGAGCGAGTCAAGGTTCCACCTTCATGACTCACGGTGGAGTGCAAGCAGTCAGATGCTGGATAAGCTGGACCCTTGGAAAAGCACTGCATCCAGCGGCCAAGACAAATGGCTTTTCCTCCGGACCACGCTTCCCAGTCTGCCTGCAGCAGCTCCGACAAGGGTGTGGGCACACAAAGCCCCACAAATGTTACATCAGTCTCCCTCTGGGCCAGGGAAGGTGGGCATTGAAAGGCACAGTCCTTGAGGCTCCCTGGTGTAGCAGTGAGTGCCACAGCTGCCCAAGCTTCACAGAGCCAGCAGCTTCCAGGGTGAGCACGAGCAGAACACGTCCTTTAGGACAGCCCACATAAGCCCAGCACTGCTGCAAGCCTCCAGCTGAACTCCAAGATGCCCCAACCTGACCCACAAGTCCCTTGGACAACTGCAAGGATGAGCCTCAGTGCTGAGCTAGAAACTCCTTGTGTGGACATGACAGTGCCAGGAGCTGTGGGGCCGAGCTGGTGACACAGCGAGGCCAACAGCTCCCAAGGCAGCATGGCCACAGAAGCCCGAGTATTTTTGGTGGGAGCACAAAAGCAACCAGTCCCACTTACAGACCACAATCCTCAATCTAATCCTGCTCTCACACTCAAGGAAGCAGAACTCAAATTCACTGGCGGGCTGCTTCAATACCTTTGCCTTGCTTGTTCTCCAACTCCGCTGAGTCGAAGAGCAACAGTTTTTCACGAACTGCAGTTCTGCTGTATGTGGATGTTTGTGACAAATCTGGATTGGAAACGCTTCTCCTCACAGAAACCCCTGCCAAGAACACAGCTTTCTGTTCTGCATCACTTCTTTTTTTGGTCTGGCTTTATGAAGCTGACTACTTCGGTGCTTTCATAAACAGCTCAAAATTTTCAGACACCTGATTCTACGCAAACATCCCAAATTCTTTTCCTATGAAGTCTTCTTCGTCTGTGGAGCCATGCAATATATGTATTTTTAAATGTGCATACTTCTAATGTCTGAAGCATTACATAAGTTTTTTCCCTCTCTAGTCTCTGCTAAGATTACTTATTGGAATGGAAGAAAGCTCCAAGTTTTGCCTTTGCACTACTGGGCTGAACTTTGGTTCCCAGGGTCTTGGCATCCAGTGTCACAAAAGCAGCCCTGGGACAAGAAGAAACAACACAAGCAGATTTAGGAAAACAGAGATGTAGTGATAACTCCAGCAGTCCAAGCTGGGTTCTTTTTTTGGGAGAAAAGAGTTCTTTCTCCGCAAAGAACTGGCAGAGTTCTTAGGTATTTCTGTGCCTGTAAAGCACTTCTAACACCTAATATCTCCTAAGACAGATAATTTGGCCTGCAGTTTGCAGTCTTGGTGTTCTCCTCAAAGCAAAGCCTCTGCATTTCATTTGTATTCCCTCAGCTTAGTAATTTCAGAGCCAAGAGAGAGGGAAAGAGGCCACAGCAGGGCCAAAATAGCACACATGATCTTGGGAAAGACTGGTGCTACGAAGGCATCAAGGAGGGCAGCAGGGAGGGATCCAGCTCCTGAGCCTTTCTAAAGCGGCCGACCTTGACTAGCACAGCCATGTGTGCTTTGTGTCTGTCCAAGGGCTGCAGATGTCAAAGGCACCGGGCTGTTGTTGGCTGGGTGACTTGAAGGAGGTTTCCTTCACACTCACGGTCTTAAATTCTCAGCTTTTCATCTGAGAGGAGCCAGACACACCTTCAGTGCTACAGGTGAAATCACAGGTTAATGGACCTGAGCTCAGAGCTCAGGCACAGAGAGCATCTGGAGCAGCAGAAAGCCACATGTTTGCCCCAAACACAGTCTGTCTCCAACTCTGTTGGGCAAGGTGTTAGGGGAAAAGCCTGTCCCAAGAACAGCTTCAGGTGACACAAGGAATCCCTCTGCTACACTGGGTAACATAGCCTCTTACTGTGCTGAGACACTCAGAGCACAACTACAGACACTTCCCACAGGAAGCAGAAGCATTTCTGCCATGGGCTGATTTTGTTTAGCTTGTATTTCACAGCCTCAAGAAAGACCAGACTGTTTGGTAAGTGGGTTCACTGACCTGTAGCATGTGGGAAAGAGCAGTGACACAGTCAGCAGTGTCCAGAGTCCTCCCCTACTGAGGGGCAGGAGGGCCCACTGCAGGCTCTCACCACAGAGGTTTGGGACTAGCTGGTGGCAGCATGGAGCTCAGCCTGGCAAGGAGGAGCTCCACTACACAGCCAGTCACATCTCTACCAGAGCTTTGAAAGATAGAAAAATATGCTCAACTTACGTGGGCACAGTGTCCTTCTGGATAAAGAAAGGGTTTATGAAGTCACATACATTACACATGGAAAAAAATCAGAAGTAGAACATAGGCAATGACTCAGTTTTGGTGCTGAATACTGCGAAACAATATCTGGGACTTCTACCCCAGTGCTGGGGAGCAGGTGAGAAGGTTTCTGAGAAGCATTCAGCCTCTCCCAGCACTGTCACCCACACCCAGTGTACAGAGATCCATCAGAGCCATGCTCCGTGATGCCCTGTGTCACAGGAATACTCACTCTGCAGCCATCTTTCCTTCCTCAGCTTCATCTTCTCTTTTTTGGAAAGAACTGTTTTTTCTTCCAAACCTAGAAGAGAAGAAACACAAGATGCAGCCTGGCTCCTGCACAACAGATTTTGTTCAACCTTTGATGCTTTTGAAGTGGCTGGCAGGGCGGGCAGGCTGCAGGCATATCCAGGGGCTATCCTGCACCCCAACTTTTAGCCAAACAAATCAAACCTGCCTTGCTGGGAGTTAAAAAAAAAAAGAAACGAGCAAGTGGATCAGATCATCAGCACAGAATCCTAGAGTGGCTTGGGCTGGAAGGGACCTTAAAGACCACCCTATTCCAATCCCCTGCCACAGGCAGGGACACCTTCCACTAGCCCAGGTTGCTCCAAGCCCCATCCAACCTGGCCTGGAACACTTCCAGGGATGGGGCAGCCACAGCTTCCCTGGGCAGCCTCTGCCAGGGCCTCACCACTCTCACAGGGAAGAATTTCTAAAGTATATCCAGGACAGCCCTAAGGAGCAGCTGATCACTCCCAGTTTGGAAAAAGGACTAGTACCTACTATTTACCAAATTCAGCATTTGGAAAACAGCTGCTGAGCACTGATATACAATACCAAGTAAAATAACATCACATGTATTTTTACTGGAGATCTGCTGCAGGTGCTGTAAAATTGTACCTTATCTCTGGTGTTTAAAAAAAATTGACTTTAGTCAACTTTTCTCCTGAAATGTGCTGGGAATACAAAATGCCAATGGAGGAACAAGATCTCTGAAGATCACTCCTTTAACTTTGCTTATTCTTAAGCCTGGAGAAGAAAAAATACCCCTTTTATCCCCAAAAGAAACAGAAGAAAGGAATTCAATGTAATTAGGAAAACAACTCACTGAGGATAACTTCTCTGAAACTACAAATCTTTTAGGATGATTTAAACAAAAGCAGGATTATCTTTTAGTAATTCCTTAAGTTCAGAACAAACCTGCTGGGGCTGGGGGGACTTCTCCTTAAAACCAACAATCACCACCACGTTTTGAGTTTCTAAGGACACAGAGAATGAAGCTGGGGCTTCCACAGCCTCGTGTGCCAGAAAAATAAATTCCCCAAAAGCAATTAATAAAACCACGTTTGTTGTGCTATCAAAGCAGATGCTGAAACAACCAATTGCATGTTCCAATAACCAACTCTGAGTTATGCCCACCCTGATCACCCCATGTTTCTGCAGTTTCAGGGGAAAAAAGGATGAATTAAGGTCAATTAGCACATGAGTATTATTATTGTGGAATTATTATCACACCCCAATGCTGTCCAGAAGGCTGCCTGTACAGGACGCCCCAGCTGCCCCTGCCTGCCCATATCTCAGCCATGGCAGTGCTGGGAAGAGCGGCCCTTCATCTGGAAACACGGTCATGACTTCACTGGAAAAACGGCGCCTGGCGGCATTTGTTAATGAAAATCAAAAAAACCCCAACAATTCAGCCAGCTGGCCAATTCTAGAAATAACAGCAATTCAGGTTTGGGTTGGGTTTTTTTTCCCCCCAAATGGTAGCGGAATATTTAAGGAAACACAAAAGCTGTTTTCTTGGCAGGAGCCCAACCTCGCTGCTGGCCGGGGATGGTGGGCGGCAGCTGCCGAGCACCAGAGGGTGCCTGGGGGAAAGGAGCCCGAGCCCTCCTCTGCCAGCAGCCGGTTCCTGCCCTTTTCCATCACCTGACTCCCCGGACACTCCACTTTCCACATCCCAGCCAGGCCCTCAGAAGGCTGTTCAGCTGCTGGAAGGTGCAAAGCTGTGTTTGGCAACTTCCAGTTGTGACGCCGAGTGCCAAAACCACTGGAAACCCACTGGAGAACAGTGGAGGAGGAATTTAGCTGGTTAATTAACAGCACAGACTGTCCCCAAGGTAGTCTTTTATTTTTATTTAGCTCGCAAGCACCTCCGAGATCAAAGCCAAACCGCAGCTCCACTTTAATTATGTTCCTGTGAAACCAGAAGGGTTTGAGTCCCCCCGTCTCCAGCCCATCCCACAGGTAGTTTAACAACACTTGCCTTTGAAACCCTGTGCGTGGAGGAAGGGTGAGCAAACCCCACGTACCTTAGCTGAGGGTAATTTCCATACTGTAAACTTGACAATTATTCATTTTAGTGAGAATGTGTTTTTTGTTCTTTCTTCCCTCTGATCTGTGCAGTACAAGACATCTCAGATATGAACAGATTAAAAAAAAAACACAATAGCTTTTTGCCACCTACATCAAGCATTTGGTACTACTCCTGGCAATCCTCAGGATCCTGCTGTCATGGCAGAGAAGCAGAATTTTTTTGAGGATGGCTTCCTCAATTTCAGAAATCTTGAAGGTTTTTTTTGGTAACTGACTCAGACTAAAAATAAAAACTGAATTTATCTATCTATATATATACACACACACACACATATATATATATATGACTTTTCATAAAGGACTCCTTAGACTAAATATATCTGTAAATCTTACCATAGAAATTCCTATTTTATCCCAGGCATTCAGAAAGAAGCTGGACTGAGTTAAAGCTGTAACACTACAGGCTTCCCTGCCCAAAGACCCCACTATTTAAGTTTGACTCTGCAACCAAGAAGGTTTGACAGTTCCAGGAAACTACATTACTTGGAGGATTTGGCCATAAGAAACATCCAATAAACCTGTGCAATGCCACATGGACAGAGGAGTATCCTTCTGCACCAGGCATCTGCTCCCCCCTGCAAAGCTCCATCTTGGGTATGAGATATTAAGAAACAACATGTAACATTAATTATTATTCCCAGAACCCTGATGATACATAACAGTAAAGCTGTTGCTGCTCGAAACATAATATTTTGGCAAACTGAAGTTAAATAACAACAGATGTGTTAATTTTAGCCTCGGTTGTATAACAGCAAAGAATGAGCATATGCCTACAGCTGTGGGATGAGTTCATGAAAGAAGTCAGAGTACATCCAAAAGCAGAAGCCTGGGTGTGGTTTGGGGTTGTTTTTTAAAATCACGTAGTGTCACTTGTAAATGGTGTGCTACTCTTGTCCAAGGAAAGGGCCTGGGAAACGCTAACCACAGTCTCCTGGGACACAGGCAACAGTGGTGTGACCTGGCAGCCGTCAGTGCACAGCCCCTGAAGGTGTTCTTATTCCTCTAGGAAGAGAGCTGAGGGACAACATAGGCCAGGGAAAAAAGCCAGCCAAGATGTCCTCCAGCAGAGACGATGCTCCACAGGAGCCAGCCCTGCAGCTCCCTGCCCTCATCCCACCAACAGCTTCCAGTGGTGACCTCCAGCTCCACTGCTCCTGAAAGCATGGATGCAGAAGGGTCACTAGTGGGACCAAGGCTTGGAGGTGGCAAGGACAGAGGCAGGGGGTTGGCTGCCCCCCCAGGGACAGCTTGGTACCTCTCTGTGGGCACAGAAACCACGTGTTTGGGTTTTACACCCAGTCCAAGCCCTGCCACACCCTGAGCAGGCTGGGGAACCAGTGTTGGAGGAAAAGGTGCCAGCTCCTGCTGGGACAGAACAGGTTTCACCATGGATACAGCATTTGCTTTTCATGATCTAAAACAAGCTGCATTATTTTTGTTCACATTTAATCACTACAGGGGCACGCAAGCTCTCCTCCTGCCCCAATGTGGAAGGCATCCTACATAAAGTGGGATCTGCATTCTCAGCCCCTCCGGATCCCCTGGCTATTTAAAGCAAATCCTACTTCCAAGCCTGGCTTCCCACTGGAAACCCAGAGCAGCAGTGCAACTCGTGTCCTCACAGCAAGGTCATGGCTCCGTCAGGCCTGGTAAACATCCCCAGGCTCCGAGCAGCCCCAGCAAGGGCACGAGGCTCCCCTCACACTAGTGCACAAGTGATGTTCCATCGGAGGCAGGAGCACGTCCCCTCAGGAGGGGACTGGGAAGCCACAATCCGCACAGCAGGCTGTGAAAGGCAACTGCAGAGACAAAGTCCGTCTTTCCAAGCAATGTCTTAAGCCCTGCTTGGCACACTCAGCCCCTCCTACGAGGTAGAAGTACCTCCTTCTCTTCTTCCTCTCCTCCTCCTCTGTCCAAAGCCTTTTCCACTCTACCTAAGTCCTCCTCCTTCCCACCTGCACCCTCCCCAGCACAGAGGCTGCCCTGTGAAGGCTCAGTCACAAACAGGAACACAGAGGATGCTCAAGGTGGCCCCGCGTGTCACTGTCCCTAAAGCCACTTGTGCAGCTAAAGGTTCTTTTTATAACCAAGGCTGAAATGCCGCAGGGAACCCGGATTTCTGAGCCAAGCACGCCACGAGGACTGCGGAATGCCTTGTCTGAGCCAGGCGCTTGGCACTGCACAGAGAATGACAGGCATCACAGAATGGTTTGTCTTGGAAGGGACCTTAAAGACCATCTCATTCCAACCTCCCTGCCATGGCAGGGACACCTTCCCCTAGACCAGGTTGCTCCAAGCCCCGTCCAGCCTGGTCTTAGGGGAGAAACACCCACAAGAAGTAGTGCTGGGGAACAGCAGGACAACCATACGGCCTCTGCTTTACTTTGTTCAGGAATCTCCATCAGTACCTCTTTTCTGTGACCTCCATCCTGCTCCCAACACCCTGTGGAGGCAGCAAATCAGCTCAGACCCGTTACTAGTCCAGGACACTGAAATGGGGTTTTTTAACATAGATTTTGCTGCCTGTGGAAAACTTCTCATTAAAAAGTTGCAAAAAACCCCATGTATTTACTATCAGCATGTCCTGCAGAAAGCATCCTTTTTGGGTGAGTATTTTTTAAAAGTAATTTGTTCTTATTACATTGCAAATGCACAGTTTTGCCTGAATATCCCACTCACCATCCTTTACTCCTCCTGCTTGCACATGTGCCTGTCCTTTCCCTGGGAGTCCTGCACAATTATAATGAGAGGCCAATCAACCTCTGTGCTCAGCAGATTTGCAGATACCCTCGGTTCTTCCACTGAGCGTGGAAGCAGGAAATGACAGGACAAGGGAGAATGGTTTTGAACTAAAAGAGGAGAGATTTTGATTAGGTGTTACAAAGAAATTCTTGACTATGAGGCACTGGTACAGGTTTCCCAAAAAGCTGTGAATGCCTCATCCCTGGAAGCATTGGATTACTTTTTACTTATTTCCCTTCTCATCTCTTCTGCACCCAGATTTCATGTCAGGGACTTTCCAAGACAAGGTGTGATTTCCTTCACGAAACAGGGTATTCCAGCTTTGGGAGAATGAATCTGCTTTTAAAAAGAGACATTTCAACCCTCTCTGCCCCTTTTCATGCAACAAGTGTGGGTACATTTCTTCAAAAAAAAAAAAGTTCTCTAAAAGTATCCTGAAGTTCCACAGCACAAATATTCCTCAAGGAATAGAATGGCCAGGAAAGTTGACTTTTTCTTTGCTTTTTCTGGCATATATTTGCTCTCTGTGCAGCTCCATAAACATTTTAAATACCTGTGATCACAGTGAATTTAATTTTATGCCCAGAAGCTCTCGGGAAGTTCTGCTGCAGCTTCCAGCCTTCAAAGGGTCACCCAGTCCCAAGAGAGGAGCAGCAAAGGCTGTGGCATCAGTGCACCACTCCTGCAAGTGTCCAAAAGGGGTGTGGATGTGGCACTAGGGGACATGGCTTAGTGGTACACCTGGCAGTGGAATGGCGAGATTCAATCTTAGAGGGCTTTTCTAACATTAATGATTGTATGAATGGCAAAGCCTTCTTGCAATCAAGCTGATCCAAGGAGCTATAGGTCTGCAGTAGCCAGGGATTTCCTACACTCCGCCAAGAAACCTGACCATCCCAACATCCTGACTTAAAATGCAAGCAAACCCCACCAGTGGCTTCTGAGGGCCACTTCATGGCCCCAGCCCCTCAGAGGGGAGAGCTAACCATGCTTTCTTTGCTTCCACCACCCACGTATAAGCCCAAGAGTTACATTTCCAAGTTCAGACAGTGGAGCTGAGGCCAAATGCTGCTTTAGGCAGCACCAGGCATGCCTGGACCCTCCCTCACCCAGGGGAAACAACACTGATCAGCTTAAGATATTCCTGAAGAAATATGGACCTCTCAGGTTCAAAAGTTGGTGAGCTTGTACAGTGGCATTAAGCATTCCCACCCAGTTAGAGCTGCTTCCTCTGCTGCAATTCAGACACAGGGAATATACAGTGATACAAATATATATGTAAGGATATATATTCAGACATGAGGCTGTGCAAAGACCTCGAGACCAGACTCTCAGGGGAAGGCTCCCCTGGGAGCACAGGCAGCCCTCGCTTCCCAAAGAGATCAGCATTCCCACGGTTGCAGCACCCAGCCCCAGCAGAAGTTTTGCACATAAGCAACACATGACCCTCCCTGGGAGTACACCCACCACCCCTGCTCCTGCAAGCCCTACAGGATCTGTAGTGCCTCTGTTTCACTGCCAGTTCCCTTCTTTGTCTGTGGAGACATAGCAAGCCACTCGTCTTCCTTCTAACCAGCACTCACACTATTTCTGGGAAGCAGCACCCAAACTTGGGGTATGAAGCACCCATCCACCAGCTGGAGAGCATCCTTCCAGGAAAATCCATGTGGGATCCAAGCTGAACATGAGCCAGCCATGTGCCCTTGCAGCAAGAGCAGCCAATGGTGGCCTGGGGTGCTTTCGGAGTGCTGCCAGGAGGTCAGGGAAGGTGATCCCTCCTCTCTGCTGAGCATTGGTGAGGCCCCATGGGGAGCAATACACACCTGGGGGAGTCAATCCAGCTAAGGGCCACTGGGATGATGAAGGCACTGGAGGATCTTTTACTTGAGAGGAGGCTGAGACAGCTGGAGAAGAGATCTCAAGGGAAATCCTATCAATGTCACAATAAATGATGTGGAGGAAGGAGCAGAGAGAGGCAGACTAGTCCCAGTGGTGTCCAGTGACAAGAGACAAGGAGCACACATTGAACCACTTGGTTTTGGGATAATTTTTTAACTTTCAGGGGGTTATGGAGCCTCCAGGTCTCCATCCATGGAGATACTCAAAACCTGACTAGACACACTCCTAGCCAACCTGCTTTACCTGACTAAGGTGGACCACCAAAGTAGACTCCAAGGAGTGTGCAACACAGTTTGGACAGCTGGCAAGAGTCCTTTCACACAGGATGAAAATTTATATTTTAGCAACAAAAATACATGCACCAGAGTTACTAGTGTGGATGTTGCAGTTTCAGTAAAGAGCAGTGAGAAGAACAGAATACCATTTCTGTAAAAGCTGAAACAGCAATGAATCTCTGGAATGAAATTTTTTCTGAGACCAGGAGTAATTCATGTTTACCAATGGGTAAATTCTCTCCTTAGGGCTTACTAAGGGAGGCAGAACACTGAAACATTCCTATGCTTTTTGACAATGCCTTGCAGGCCTGCAAGAGATTGAAAGAGATTTTCCCCAAAATATCCTTTCCTTTCCTGCTAATAGGACTACCTTCGACTACACTGTCCTTTGAAAAGTTTAAAAAAATCAGTAGTTCGGTATCACTGCAGTATTACACAGTGAAAGATCTAGATTGAAATAGTTACACAATTGGATTTTACCTAGTGCTTGTGATTTATGCAGAAAGCAAGAATACATTAGTCTGCCTTAATTTCCTTGCCTTTTAATTGCATATTAGCTAGCAGACAATTAAATTGGCATTCCTTAGGGGAGTTTTCCACCTCCAAACACTGGTTCCTATGTACAACCCTTCTTGTACTGTTTCTGGCACTTGGCATTTCTTTTACAAGTACATTCTTACCTAGCCCTTCATATATGCTCTTTCAATTCCTTATGGGAGCTAGCTCTGCTCAGCTGTACTTGTTACTACATTCCCAGTGGATGGATTCAGTGGAGACACTGCATTTTATCAGAGAATCACGGGATGGTTTGGGTTGGAAGGGCCCTTAAAGATCATCTAGTTCCAACCACGCCTGCCACAGGCAGCACTTTATGCCGCATTTCCCCTCAAAGCCAAAGCAGTCGCCTGATGGGATGCTAAGGGAAGGTGAGAGAGCAGACAAAAACAGGGAAGAGAGGGAATAAAATTAAGCATTTAAAGGTGCTCATAGGACAGAGGGACAAAAGCACCGAGGGACAGACTTCCAAGGCAGACAGTGACAAATATGTCACTGTCAGGTGCCACTGCAGCACTGGCAGCAGACCAGCTGCACACAGGAGGAGGCATGAGACAGCTCCTAGAACGAGTTGTGCACTTGTTTGCTGTTTCTCAGGGATTACAGCAAACACCACAATCTGTTAAGAGCAGAGCCCCACCTTCCCCCCGACTCCTACACACAATACATTTCATGGATTCGTTGGGTTGCTGGTCAAAGTACTGAGTTTTCCTCATTGCTTTGAAGGCTAAACCTGACTCAAAGCCATTTCCCTGGGAAAAGCAGGACGTGGAGGGATTCAGACAGACTATCATCTGGAATGGTTTCTTTCAGCTAAAATGAGGAAGGACAGGCAACTGGACCACGTTCACTGTGCAGCCTGGTGAAACAAGTGCCTGCAGGAACCTCTCCCTTAACCATCTGACAAGGCAGGGATGCAGCCAGGAGGAAGAGCTACAGCTGGACCTTTCCTCAGATGGACAGAGAGGAAAAGAGGCAGGAGGTATCTCAGGGCTCAGCCCTTCCACCTTCTAAGCAAAGACTTTACCTGACAGGAAAGAAGAGACACTAATAAAACAAATAAATAAAACAAAACAGCATTGCCAGCCAGCCAAAGGAGGGGATTATCCCACTCTGCTCTGGGCTGGTGTGGCCTCACCTCGAGTCCTGTGTGCAGTTTTGGGCACCCCAATATAAAAAAGCTGTTAGACAGCATCCAAAGGAGGGCCATGAGAATGGGGAAGGGTCTGGAGGGGAAGCTTTATGAGGAGTGGCTGAGGTCACTCGGTCTGTTCAGCCTAGAGGAGACTGAGGGAGACCTCACTGTGGTCTTCAACACCCTCCTGAGGGGAAGCAGAGGGGCAGACATGGATCTCTTCACTCTGGTGACCAGTGACAGCTCTCAAGGAAATACCAGGGAGCTGAGTCAGGGGAGGTTTAGGTTGGATATCAGGAAAAGATCTCTAAGATCATCAAGTCCAACCATTAACCTACCAGTGCAGGTTCCACCACTAAACCATGTTCTTAAGCACCACAGACGCCTTCCGAACCAGGAATGGGCTGTACCACTGTCCTGGGCAGCCCTTTCCAGAGCCTTACCACCCTTTCAGAGAAGACATTTTCCCCAATATGCAATCTAAATCTCCCCTGGCACAACTTGAGGCCATCTTCTCTTGTCCTGTCCCTTGTTCCCTGGGAGGACAGCCCAATGCCCACCTGGCTGCGCCCTCCCGTCAGGGAGTTGTGGAGAGCCACAAGGTCCCCTTGAGCCTCCTTTTCTCCAGGCTGAGCCTGCCCAGCTCTCTCAGCTGCTCCTCATTACGTTTGTGCTCCCAGACCCTTCCCCAGCTCTGCTGCCCTTCTCTGGATACAAGAAGAGTCTCCCACCACACACTGAGGTCAGGCTCCGTGGTGTTTCACACCAGCTGTAGCACAGGGGAAGCTGGCAGGGATCTGCCAGGTTAATCACAAAGCTTCAGGTTAATCACATAGCTCGTATTAAAAGCTGCCTCTGGCCAGAGGTTCTCAAGGATTTTTGATGGACAGAATCTAATGGGAACGGGTAGCAAGACTTTGCAGCAGAGAAACATTTTTTTGCCATATTAAGCCATGTATCCACAATGGATCCACTCTGCAGGTCTAAGGCAGGGGTGGGTATGAGAGCAATGATGATCAGGGAGCAAAGAGGACAAGGTGAATTTATTTGCACTCTCTGTGATGTGGAGGCCTGGCAGAGAGAGGTATCTTCCAGCTCCTGAATCAGATCAACACTGACAGATACTCTGAGTAAGGGAGGCACTGCCATTTCCCAGGAAACCCCCTGGAACTAAGATGTTAACTGGGAATCCAGCCTGGCTTCCAGCAGATTTTGCAGTAACCACTGAGGTCATGTAAGGCTTCTGGAAATTTATGATCAGCAGAGAACAACAAGCAGGAACAGGCAAGAAACAACAGCACCAGCAAACAGCAACGCCAAGACCACCACTGGTCAAGGGACGCATAACTACTTCAAGGCAAAACTGAAAGGATGCCACTCCAAGGTCCATCTACGCCCTTCCTATCAACACATGAACACACTATGTCAGCCAGTAGGTAACAAACATTACTGGAATGCCATACTCTTACACTTAATTAATATATTAACTCATTTGACTGCTGAATGCCCCGTGATCAATACTTAATTATATTTCCAGGCAATACAACAACATCAGGCAGAAACTGCACTGAGTAGACTCGGCAGATACGGAACTTCAGGGTAAAAGCAAAACCATCACAAGACCAGCAGTAAGTGGGAGTTACATACAGGAGCTTCAGCAGTGCAGAGTGGAGAGAAAAGATCACATCACAAGTGTCTCCACAGCGAAGGAAGAAGAACTGAGCCATGAAGGTCAAGAGAAGAATGTCAAAACTGGCTGAAGTGACAGGTTCAAATGACAGGAACGTAAGGATGAAGCTCTTGCAAAGCCTGATCCCTGCATCCCACCATTTCCCATGGCAGCAACTATTCCAAGAGCAACATGGACTTATACTTGCCCAAACTAGAAAAACGCTAACCAAAATTTATTCCTGAAGCCCTCCCTTCTTCACAAGAGTCCAGAAATAAAAAGATACAATGAGAACACGTGTGAAACTATTAGAAATCCCAGGAAAGCTCTTGAAGATCCACACAAGTATTCTTCCCTAACAGGTTCCCTGTTTCTCCTTGGGAGATTTGCTAAATTAGCATCTAAAGGGTGTGCTGCACTCTAGACCTGAGGAAAGGGATTTGCCGGATGGCCCTGACTGAATGCACCCCTTTAACACTGGCAAGTAGATATCTGAGGATACTCTATCAGGGAGAAGGACCACCCTGCCACCATTGTCCAGAGAGCTGCATAGCCTGAGGCTCAAGGACAAGGAAACTGAAATGTCACACCTCTGCTTTACCCCCACTTCCTCAAAAAACCTTGCATTAAGCAGAAATAATGCTTTAGCATCTATAATCGAGCTGGGATTTCACCAAAACACATATTCCCAAAAAACACGTCAGGCAGCAGTCAAACAGCCTGAAGTGTGGCCAGACACACCTAAGGCAGGCAGCCCTCAGCCTTGGCTGAGCCATGCATCAGGGAAGGAGCTCTGGGTTCATTTAGTAAACTCTCTGTTCAATAAATCTGCTTTCCTGGCACACTGGCAGCCTCTCCCACTGCATGCCTGTACAGGCAGCATCTCCAGAACACCACTCCGAGGTCTGTGTATGCCAACATCCCACCTACTGCTACAGGGATTGCAGACACACTCTGATTCTGCAGTGATGCTGGCAGGATGCTTGGGGGTGGTTTGGGGAGCAGGGAAGAGGTCTGGAAAGTGCTGACCTGCTCCAGGGAATACTGAATGCAATATTGGATTGCTTGTCTCTAATGGAACTAAAGAAAAAAAAAATCAACCGTAATCGACTTCTGTGTTAATGACACAGAGCCAGGGCTGTTTCCTCTGGAAAGATCGACATGGAATGTGAAGCAGTATCAATACCAGGGGCAGTATCAACACATGACATTTGGAAACTTGGCACAGAGACAACAGCGGGCAGACTCCAGAGCAGCTTAGGGTGCTGGTAAGTGAGAGCTTAGCTTTGGCTTAGTTTACCCCAGCACTTGCTGCTGGTTCTTCCACCCTGCCTCGCCCAGGTCCTGCATACAAACCCAACCTCCCTGCACCCAGGTCAGCTTTCCTGCTCCTTTAAGGACCTGAGTCAAACCAAGGGAGACACGTGGTCAGGAGCACAGGGAGTTGGACTGTGGACTGATCTTTCAGACTTCAGCCCGAGGTCTAAAGAGCCCACAGTCTATTTCAGACAGAAGTTAAAATTTATCAGTAGCAACATGTCTCCAGGCCAACTGCTGCCCTTATTCCAGCCTGACACGAATGAGCACACGAGCACTCCCGAGTGCCCAGGACAGGTTCACAAGCAAGGGCAGAGGGAATGTCTGCAGAACCTCTCAGGGCTGGGGGAAAAGGGGAACCCAGTAGATTTTGCATTGGTGGTATCCACAGCTTTCTACTTCTGGAACTCACTAGTTCGTTTTTCTAAACAGTTATTAGGCACTGAAGTTTTAAGTGCCCAGTTAAGCATTTTGAGGGAAGTGCTGCCATATTCCCCAGGTTCTCCCTGCTGGCTGCTGGCAAAAGATGGGAATGCCCCCAACTTGGATACCCTTTTGTTCTGACACAGCACACCAACTCTATGCCAAGCCTTGTGGGAAGGTGGGGAAGACGTTGTCACTGTAAGACATTCAGCAGTGACAGCACCAACCAAGCCATGAAAAACAAGAGAAACGTGAAAATCCTTGGTTGACCCACCCCAACCCTCACCTTGCAAGCACAGCTTTTCCCCACACAGGAACCAAAAAGAAACACGTGTCTGACCATCAGACACAGGAGGGGAAGAAACAAATCCCCTGATCAAACATCCCAGCACCAATTCCCACCCTGATTACAGCCTGCAAGTACAAAAGAGAAGCAGCTCCAGAAACAGCTCAGGGGTCAACATCAAATGGCAGTTTCTGACCTGCTTTAACATCAGCTCATCAACAGCCTGAAAAATCTTCCTTCCTCCCCAGTTTCACCTTCTCCTTTAATATTTCTAGCTACAGATTTCTTATAGCTGGGTTCTGCCTCTTCCCGAGGACCTAATTAGAAGAAGAGCCAGCCAAAATGCAGCGGCCACAGCTCCACAGGGGAATAAGGCAGCATGTGGCATTGGAGAAGGGAGGTGATCAGAGGCAGGACCTGGAGTGACACCGCAACTTTGATTTTTTGATTTCCCAGCCACACTTAGTCATAGGACTCCAGAAGAGCCCTGCTGTTAGACAGAACGTAAAGGAGGGGAGCAACAGGGAGAGGACTCCTAACAGAGAAACTTGGATGCACACTCTGAATTAAGAGCTTTGGGAGTGACCCCTGGCTGTATCTCCCACATCTGTCTGTTAAAGAGTTATGATGAACACTGCTACAGGATCTCTTCCTTCTCTTCTTCCCCACAGAGTTACAGCTGTATAGTCTACCCTATCATGCCACAAATGCCTCTCCTCTCCTCCTAAGCTCCCATAACTGTCCCAGGCATGAGCTTTCCACCATCCCTACAGTTCCCTCTTACTTTCCCACCCACTCTTTAGGGGTACTGGGATGTCAACACCTCTGCCTGAATACCCAGAAGGGAGATCTTGGTAAAAGATCAGGCCACCAAGACTACACAACACAAGACTATCAGCTCAAGACTGTCAGGAAGCTGGTGGTGAGAGGCTGTGCAAGCCCTCCAAGGATGCAGCAGCTTTCAGACACACATAACAAGGAAGAAAGTGCCTGGATTGGCTCTTGGAGTGCTGCTGACATGAAAAAAATCAGGCAGACAGATGTCTGGACACTAAACTTTCACCCACACGGACCTCAGGAAAGATGAAAAATATACAGCAGATATGCATCACATTTGGAGACACACATAGGCCCACCTCTGCATCCTCACTGCCACAGTCCTACAAGTTACATGTTTTGTGTTTGCAAACAGCAAATTCCTAACCAGTCCCAGGCACATAACAGAGAATAGGATACACATAAAACCGGTGCTACTGCCTCAGCCACTCCACCTGACCAGAGCACATACCCAGAGAGGAGTACTGCCTCTAAATTAAAGACGCAAACATGACAGAAACTTCCCTTCAGATGGGCACGTGGGAATTTCACAAGGAACAACTTGCATTGTAGAATAAGCACACAAACAGAAGAAAACAGAATTGGAAGAGGACTAAATGCTCTGGTCTGCTTTATGAATTGGCACAAGGTGAGAAGGAAGGCTCGGGCAGAAGGCCACAGGATCCAAGACTCTGCAGCGTGCAGAGACCAAGCTCCAAACTCCAGGAAGGCCCAGGCCAGGAGGCACAGACACATCCTTTGCTGGGATAAAGGGGCAGGGAGAAAGTTCCAGACTCTTCTAAGGAGCTCCCAGTGCCTGATCCTGATCCTGGGCAAGACTAAACAACAAAGAGGAGTTTAAAAAAGCCTTGCCCCGCCTTATTTTCTTCTTGATGAGTTTTCAGTGCTGCCCTAGTTAATCCAATCAGTCCCTGCCCTTTCCAACAGATCCCTTCTTCTGCTTCCAAACAATGGCTCTCTCCCAACCTCCACCCTGTGGCTTTCAACCACTTGGGCTCAAGTTACCCAGTTTTGAGGACAACAGAGTCAGTATTTCTATTGCCCACTATATTGTTGCCCTGTTTGCTTGTTTAACTGTAATCTCTCCTCTCCTCCCTAGTGCTAAGTAGCCAACATTTCCAGTCTTGGCCACAGCCCTTATTTTCCAGACAAAATCCTATCTTGAAGCAAGAAACATGGAGCAGATGCCTGGTATCTTAGAGAAAGGTGTGTTATAATTCTGTACTTCACCTGAGATAGCATTGCCAGCCAACTCCTGCCACGTGCAGTGGACAAATTTCTTTCCCTGCTCTTTTTTCCTCACCAATTAATTCCATGATGGATCTAAAGGACAGCAGGAAGCACAGGAGAGAAGAAAGTAAGTACAGACTAATGACTGCAAAACAGACTGGGAAGATACAGCAATTTTCAGCCAGTTACAAAAACGCTACAGGCAGAAAGGACAAAAAAACCCAAAGCTTAACTTGGGCCCCGTATTTCAATCAGCTGCCCTCAGCTCCAGCAGGTCTGGCACAGAATTGTATTAAAAGCATGTACAAGGTCAGATTTTAACACTTTCATTTCAGTTTTTAAATTGCAGCTTGAGGAGACAAAGAAAGGCCACTGAAACTGGGCTGGAAGGAACACCCAGTGGAGCATCCACGGGCAGCCCCCTGGCCGTTCACCTTGTCTTACACACCAGCCCCTCACAGAGCATTAACAGAAGGCACTCTGAGGACTTGAACTGGAGCCCTGTGTCCAGCCTCACCACTAGCAAATAGCACCACTGGGCTAAGAACATAGCAGGCCTGACCACAGCTTCATGTCATGCCCAAGCCTAGAGTGTCTGCACGTAGTACCTCCAATGTATTTTTAGTTTGGGGGATCTGCTTTGAATCCAGAAATTCCAAACCACGTGCAGGGAGTCCTGTAACTTAACTGCCATTTTCCTGAAGGATCTTTGTCCACCTTGAACCCAGCATCTTCTAGCTTGTTTTTTCCCCCACTTATCTCACTGGAAGAGATTGGGAACAAGTTTAGTCTCTCCTGACCTCTGTGACAATCCTATTTTACTTAACTTCATCAGCTCCTCTTTTCTCTTAGTCATTTTTTCCAGGCAAAAGAGCTCTGATCCCTTGAATCATTGCTCATATTCCACACCTTTGGCATCAGTGCTGAAAACCTGATCTACAGATAAACATGAATGCTCAGGAAGGACAGCACCGACTGCAGACAGTGCTACAGCTTTTTCCTTTGAGGTGAGTCACAGGTGCTTCTCCTGCCCCTGTGCGAAGGAAGCTCAGTGAACCTGGCATCACATTCACTCAGGCAATGCCTACACACCAACAGAGGGAAAAGCAGAAAGTTTCTAGAGACACTTCCTGACTGCTCCAATCAGTTTTTTTTAATGAAGTAATTACTCTGAACCTTTCTCAGAGCTTTAGGACCATGGCAAAATTTCCACTGGGTTATTTTAACTGTTGATTAATTCTCCTCTCCTGGCACTCCCCCTTGGATTCCTTAGCATGTCTGGTCTCAGGTTCCCCGTGGCATGGGTTAGTTTCCCCACTCACAACACTCCACGCACTGACAGGGAAATGAAAAGAGTAATCACATGTCAGAGCTTGCCCTCGATTGTTAGGTCTGTGTGGCAGATTAGCATAGTGTGCTCCCCCTCCCCATGCTGCCCTATCTATTGCACAACCATACGTCAAGGAGTTAATCCCACCATCTGCAGCTGGAGAGCTCCTACACACCAGGAATCCCACACACCTACAGTTTGGGAGCACTGAGGAAACACTAAGTCCAACCACATCTTCTACCACTGAACATATACTAAATGTAATCATATTAATTTATTTTACCCAATTGTCTGTTTAGACAATATATACAAAGTGATTTTAGATTTAGACGTGGAGAAGAGCTCCACAACTCAGCCTGTATAACACCAACAGACTTTCATTATTTACATAATTTCAGAATTGTTAGCTCAATCCCAGTCATACCCTGATCAGTCAGTTCCAACACCACTTGCACCATAAGTGGCTTTATAAACTGCTGCACACACAGACTACTAAAACACTAACATAAATAGGAAGGAGGGTGAGAATACCCGGGAAAGCTTCCCGAATAGCTTGTGACAGGCATATGTTTGATCTCCAGCCCCCAGCTTGGTTGGGCAACAACCAATCCCCAGGATCGGCAATGCAGAACACTGCCCGTTCCTCCCCTCTTCTTGTAGGAGCACAAATAACAGATTTTGAAATTGGAAAGTATTTGAAGAATGGAGCTGGAAAAATAATCGCCTGGGGAAGTACAAGGCATAAAATCCATGCTGCTCTGGTCTGTAATTGGGGTGGAGTGAGAACTTGAGCCCACTCTCAACATCTACTGCAGCTTAACAACTGCTGCACCCAGGTACCCACTCCTGCCCCACACAAGCACACAGCCCTCCCAGCTCAAAGGACTTTTGTCCAGACCAGAAACAAGCTGACTTTATCACAGCACTGTATAACTGAGCACCATTAATAAGAAACTGTTTCACTGCAAAGTCACAACTGGAGCTGCCAAGGCGAAGCCCCAAAAGGACATCTCAAGGTGATCCTTTATTTGCATGAAGCCTCTGTGTGATCCTAATGGCCCTTTAACCCTGAAAGGGTCTTACTAGTTCTAGCATTCAAACATGACACAGTGAACTACCGATTTTGGTGGTGTTTTTTCTGTGGTGTTGTTGATTACACAGTTCAACAAGTCTAACCCATGAAAACACTAATTCCAGGTGGTGCCCAAGCACGTCAAGTCTCTTCCTTCCTTCCGGGAGCACAGAGTGCCCTGTAAGTGGAACTGGTCCAAACACTGCTTCACCACCTCTTCCAGCTGCCACTGTCACTTCTGGTGGCTGCTGCTTTTGTGCTGTCTCAACTGCTCTTTCGCTTCAGCTGACAATTTAGAGCTCTCAAAAGCCCTGAGGCACCAACAGGATCACCAGCTCTGCCATCTTACACAACACAGACACTCCCACAGCATCTTCCCTCCTGGCCAGGCCTACGTCCACACTCCCCACCCGCTCCTGCTCTGCCTGGCTCCAGGGGACACAGGGCACCATCCCACACAAAGCCCCTCGACAGACCCCTGTGAACATCACCTCACTGCAGACCTCCCGCAGCATTCCTCATCTCCTGACAAAGCTAGGCTGGACTACCCTGTCAGGGGCTCTTTGTCTTGCCCGCCATCATCTTCACACAAGGCCTGTGTCTGGTGTCACACAAGACTTGTTTGTCAAAAGAGGTGTTACAGCAAGCCTCTCTACTCCAATATACCCATTTGGCCCACTTAAATGTAGATGAAATCTTTTAAAAAGAAAATTCAAGATCAGTGCCCGTCTAGGAGAGGCAAAAACTGTTTCGTTTTTTCCTCCAGCCCATCACCTATTCCCTTTTTATTTGAAACTTGCAGGGCAGCATCAGTCACCCATCATGGAATGTTATTTTCCTGGTACAATCTATTTTAAAGCAAGCAAAATTTTTTTTAAATGACAGGGCTCTGCCATTCTGTACTTGATGCTCTCTACCCCGCTGCCAGCAGCACAGGCAGACAATAAAGTCTCATTTACACTGTCTGCACCAGCACAAACGGGTCCAGCCCCATCCACCCAACACAGAGATGAGATCAGCAGCTGCCAGCACAGAGCTGTGGTGAGAACACCCATGACGTTAAAAGAAATAACAGGGGATGGGAAAAGAACAAACTATCATGAGTAGGTGCTTCTCTGACACTCCTTGCAGTCAGCCTTCAGAGCTGCCAGACATCTGGCATGGCCTTGATCTTCTCAGGTCTGGGACTACAGCAACACACCTTGAGAGCTGCCCGTCCCCTCACCTCTCTCGTTCAGCATCCCCACGCTTACAGGGCAACAAGGACTGGCATCCTTCCTGTGAACAAAGTGTTCCCTGAACAAAAAAGCTACACACCCCTTCCCAAGCAGTATCTTGAATATTTAGGGTCACCATCCCCCCAAAAATACACCTGAGAGCACGTGCATCCCCAACAAAATGCCACATTAGTTCCCAGAAGAGAGAGACTTTCACTGTAAAAAGGGGGCTAGCAGATCTTTCCACATTGCACGGAAGATGCTGGCAGGAAGAGCATTTCTCTGTGTGAAGAGGGCTGTGGCATGAGCACTGTGCCTGCTAATTTCCTAATATGGATCACAGTCCAGTGGGTTTAGATCCTCGCACCCACAGACTCATCATGTTTCTCACTTGCTGTAAGACTGAGTTTAATCTTTTTACCCTGCTGACAGGATATTAATTTTACCTAATGGCCCAAGAGCTGCCAAGAGCTATGAGCCATTGTTCACATTTTTCTGGCTTTGTTCAGCTTTCCTCCTCTGCTGAGGAGCTCCCCATTAGTCCCGCCTTTGCTGAGGTGTCGCAGCACGACGTGAAGAAATGCCAGCTTCACAGTGGATCCCAAAACAAGAGTGCAAAGCACAATCTGGACTTCTCCAGGAGGTGGGACTGATCCAAGCCACTGTGCCAGGGACAACGTTTGACACTGTCAAGAAGGCTGTTCCATTTCAGCGGTTTGTGGGTTTGGATATTGCCACCCTAAAAATAATTCAGGGCAGAAAGCAGCAGCCAAGTACATGGTGCTGTGCTAGAGTCCCCACATGTGAGGAACACTTGGCACCCACCAAATCCTGAGGAATCTGCCCCTTTGGGTGGACACATGTACCTTCAGTAGGGGATAGGGAGATAAGGAAACCTGCAGGATATCGGAACACCCAAAACATTGTGGGTAAGAGACAAAGGTGTTGTGTCTCCCCCAGACAATCCTCACATGTGCTTCACCACGCCAGGCCTGGGAGCAAAGATTAGTTAATGAAGCTTTGCTTCCACTGAGGTTCTTCCAGAATCAGTCAGCAGTTGGAAACCAATGGCTAGTTCTGCTAAAACTGAAAAAACAATTTTTTTCCGGCTATTCCAGCTGCCATGAACCAGGTTACCTCCCCCAAAAGTCAACAGCACACAAAATATTGCCAATAAGATGTACACGGCAGATGTTAACTCCTAGCCAGGATTTGTACACAGCTCTTCCCGAAGCCAGAAACAAAGTCAGTGCTACAGCCTTCTTCTATGAATGTTACATAATAAATAATGCATTTTAAGTATTGTGAAGCTGGACTCCAAATCCCAGCCTCACGTAGCCTTTAAAGACAGTGCCATAATTATTTATGGTATTTGCATTCCAGAGGATGGTGGGGGGTGTATTATCAGATCTCATTTAAAGATTATTTTCAGATGAAGCAAGCTGGGTTCTTTAACATTTTCTTCAAGCAGAAAAAGGTGGCAGCAGCAGTTGGAGTACAGTAAACAAATCCATAGATGCATATGGACATATAGGTCAAATAAGAATTAGGCTGAGCAAAAAACAAGTTAGCTGTGAAACATTCTTTTGGCTGCTTTTCCACATACTGTGCTGACCGTTTGTGGTTTAATCTTAGAGAAGCTCTCTCATTTGAGCCTGTAGCCCTACCAAGCTTCCAAGAAGCAAGCTTTGCTATAAATACTCTGTGTTTCTTTATACTGGCTAAGGTTTTCATATGAGCATTGCTGTTTTGTACACTTATTGCACCAGGAAAAACTGAAGGAGGAACTGGAAAATTTTGTTCTGTGCCCCGCAGAGATGAAAAATATCATTCAAAAATATAGACCTGACCTAGAAAAAGGAAGAGTTATTCTGCTGCCCTCTAATGAGCACATTTAACATCTGAAAAAGAACACTCTCAAAAGAGATCTGTTCTGCTCTGCCACAGGTACGTCCTCTGCTGCTACAGAGCTGTCAGCAATGCAGGCACAGCTGGAGCAGCACCTCCCACACAGTGAAGACAAGCAGAAGAAACATCTAGATGGGCCCAAGATTTGGTCTGTACTTCCCTGAACTTAAAGAGTACATGGCTGTGTCCTGTTCTGCTCCCTTTGCTTCCCTGAATAGAGGGTGGGGAGAGATTCCTCACTCTGACCTTCAGGACACAAGGGCCACAATGTTGTTACAGGTACACAGGTACCACAGACCTGTGGAAGAATGACTTGCTTAAACATCTGTGAGCACCACTGAAAAGCAAAGGAATGCACTTCTCATGCAAGGGTGTCTCTGGATCTGCACAAAGCTCAGAAGACATTCAGCTGAAAAAAGGCAGTAAGGAAGGCAGAGGAATGGCCACAGAGCACCAGTTCTACCTGGTCTGGAGTTTAATCTCAGTTTTTACTGAGCTACAGTGATGCTGTGAGTTGACTTTGACCAGCTGCCAGACGCCCACCCAGCTGCTCCCTCCCTCCTCTGCAGAACAGGGGAGGAAAATAAGATTAAGAGTTTGTGGGCTGAGGTAAACAACAGGGAGATCACTCGCCAATTACCATCACAGGCAAAACTGACTCGACTCACGAAAAATTAATGTAAAGTATTGCCAATTAAAATAGAATCAGGTGGTGAAAAACAATGACAGGCACTAAAACACCTTCCCCCACCCACTCTCCTTCTCAGCTCCACTCCTTCATTCTGACTCCTTCATTCCTGGCTCCCTTGAGCAGTGCATTACAGTCCATCTCTGTTGCTCCTTCCTCCTCACACTTGCCCACTGGGGTCCTTCCCATGGGCTGTGCCAGTGACTGGAGCACCTCCTCACCTCCTTATCTGTCCCTGCTCTTCACAGGGCTCTCTCTCATCTTTTTCTACTCCTCTTTTTCTTCTCCTTCTTAATTATATGTTTTCCCAGAGGCAGCACCATTGTGCCTGACAGGCTCAGCTGTGGCTGCACTGGGTGCATTTAAGCTGTCTGGACCTGGCTGTGCCCACAACGTGACAGTTCTGGCCTCTCTCCTGCTACCAAAACCCTGCCACTTACACCCAGTACAGGTAAACAGGCCAATATCCCCTATTTTGGAGCAAGAAAATATATGAAGAGGTTATAATAACCCCACATAAACAGGATCTACAGATCTGTATGCTGTTTCCATAAATAAAACCCACTCAGGTACAGGCACTAAAACAACAAGCACACCTGCAGCTGCAGAGGAATACACCTAAGCCCAGCCCTGAGGTCATGAATTGCTGGCATGAATCAAAAACAATAGCCAGAGGCTTCAATGAGCAAAATATGGAAGTGTCACTGAACAAAGCCATTTAAAATTGTGATTTCTGGCAGCAGAATTCCTACAGTCTGGAACAGCCTTCCCATCCCTCCCTGTCAACAGGCACACCAGGTTATTTCAACTCAAAGCACATGGCAAAATAACTGCTGCATGCCTAGACACAGCCTGTACTCGTGGCAGCTGGAAATGTCCTCTCCATGCTAAAGAAGCCCATTCCCATTACGTAAGAACACTCAGTGACCTGAATTTACAAATAATCTTGGAGAGAAAAACAGACATAAGGAACAACAAAGTTAAAAAGCCATGTAGCTAGGAAATGCAACAGAAGGAAATCAGCCCAGAGCGTGCACATGCACAGCCACACTAGGAACAAACATCCACCACACCCACAGAAGCTAAAATTCTTTAAGTAGATCTGTTGATTTGTTGTGTGTCCTCCAAGCAGTCAAGCACACAGCACAAGTGGGTTGGGAAATAAGCTTGTGTGCCCCATTTTCCCTCAGATTTCCTGTCTGGGACTTTCTAAGCCACCACGTTTCATTGGAATTGGTTATCAACATCACTGAATGCACCGTTTTCAGGAGTACCTCCCAGCTCACAGTCCCTCCTTGCTTCAAGTCCTGCTTGGATTGCAGGATTCTTCTCCAGGATTTTCTGTGGTTAGCCTTACTGAACATTTACAAAACTGCTAGTTCAATCCAAACCTGTCCAAATTACCATTTCAAACAACCCAGGATATTTCAGTACCTCCTGCATTTAATCCTTGCACAGCTGTGCTTCCCACATTTAGCTCAGACAATGTACATTGAGATTTACAGTGTTAAAAGCTTCATTAAAAAAAAAAAACCAAGAGAAACACCTTATTTCCCTTCTACAAGCCACTTGACTGAAAAGCTAAGTCCAAATTAGATGTTGTTACCAGTTATGCCACATACGAGCATCAGTAGTACCACTTTGAAATGCTGAAGGGGATAAACAGACTTTCAGCTGACATGTGCACTTCCACCCAAGTATAAAGAAAACCTTGGTCCATAAATTACTCACAAAGACCAGAATAAAGGATAGCTAGCACAGAGTACAATAATACTATAGATCCCACTTGGTCTGAATGACAGACATGAACTCTTGAGATCTCCCTGTAGCACAGCCTGTAACTCAGCAAGACTCACATTAGCAGGGCAGAGATTTCTCTCTCAGTAAATCAGAAATGTGATTTATGTACCATAGAACCTTGTGAAAAAAACACCCAAGCAAAATAACCATCCTCACATAGGCATTTCCCAGGGGTGTTAGTTGAAGAAAGAGGAGGCTGACTTATTCCTGCACCTCAAAATCATGTCAAGGCAAGTCAGAAGGGGCAACCCAAAAGAGGGAAACCTCTCATCCCATCCAGCCTTCACCAGCCTCTACCAATTTAATAGAGCATCTATTAAAATCCCAGGACACTTATTTCAGAGACATCTGACAGCTTGACACAACCCTGTGCCACTGCTGGTGACAAGGAAAGGGCTCTGACTTCCAGAGCTATCAATCTGCCCTCTCCACAGGCGCTTCCTCACCCCTCTTGGGATTCAGTTTCTCAATTCCCACAGTGCAGAACCATCCCTCTCACACCCCATGAGAGGTTTGCATTACTGGGACTTGTGCTGGGAGGCCCCTTTGGCACCGGCGCAGAGTCATTCTGCCTCTCTCTTTGCAGAATTTGTAATTTTCTAACTCAATTATGCCCAAGCTTTAACATTAGTACAGCAAAGACAAGAATTTCAGTTCACAACTCTCTTTTGTAACGCTGCAGCCTCAGTACTCTCCTAAGCAGGGCTGATCTATTTTTGTGTAAGTAAGGATGTCCGACCATTTTAAATTCATTTTGCAGGAGGATACCAGGCTAGATTACTACCCTTGTAAAGCTTCAGGAATCATCATCACACAGAGCAAGACATGGCATGACAAGCAACTGCCATGCCCCATCACGCCTGGCCAGCAAGGCAAGGGGGCACACTGGCCCCAAATTCAGCAAGTCCTTCAGTGGCACAAGGCACTGACGCGTTTGACCTAAAAAGCTCACGTTTGAGTACCCAACTTCTACAAAGGCTGGAAGGTGGCTTTGCGAAAGCACAGAGCAGCACATCAGGGGCCTCACCAAAGGAGTCTCCAGCTCCTCACCGAGCCACATCCTCCTCTCCAGCCACCCAGCAGCACAGAAAGGCTGCTCCAGGGCAGGCACGTACCTTCCACCAGTGCTACTGGTGAGCACTACACAGCAGGAACAGCCAGAGAACCAACCATAAGAAACTTCAGGGATGTGACACATCCTTCAAACTCCTAGGACTCATTTCAAGCTCTTCCCACCACCGACAGCCTCCTCCCCTGAAGCAGGCTGCTGAACATTTTGGAAGGTTTGGGCTGTCTGGAAAATGTTTGTGTTTGTGTAGTGCTCAGTATCCATGACCACTAGCTAATTGGAGTCTTTTGGGTTTTTTAATGTTAATTTTAAGAACAGGAACATAGCCACAGCTAGAGGGAGGGAAAGAAAACAAAAAAGTTAATTAGTTCCATAAATATTAACACAACTGATTCCCATGATCTGGCAGAAGGCACTCACAACATGGAAATGGCCTGTCTCCAGAAGGGAAGCCAAAGCTCTGAAAACACTGCAAGTCTCAGACACTCATTTACCGCTTTTCAATTAATTGCATTGACTTTAATTAAAGTGGAGCTTCCAACAGCTATTTTCACAGCCGGCACCACACCGCACAGACAAATTGTTAAAGCAATTTTAAGCAGTGTGGATTCTTTACTTTTTTTTTAATATTATTATTTAAGGCACCAATGTCTTTAGCTTTGAGTAGGATCCCCACTCCACATTTTCCCAGGAGCTACCCACAGCAGGTCTCTGTCCTCTGTTTCAACCAGTGCCCACAGCTGTTCACCACAGCTACAGAGCGTGGTCAATCTGACTCCTGAAGAGAGATCCCACTGACATTAGTCCCTTGGAACAAAGGAACAGAAAAACCCTCTGGCTTTGAGGCCAGTTGCTGAAAACTACAGAAGCTGTCTGAGGTGTCCTGTAGACTGAGGCTGTCTGACCTCACTGGAGAGGCTTCCCAGACCGCAAACTGCCATCTCAGCTCCTCTCAAACACAGTGCAGTTTTCTAACAGCCTATTAGAAAACTCTCAGACACCCAATCTGCCCTTAAAAGGTGATCTGCCGTTGTCAAGACAAAAGCAGCTCCTAATGATGCAATTAAAAAAAAAATAAATTTCAGCCCAAAAGCAAGGCAGGAGGACACAGTAACCACTACCTAAACTGATTTACTGCCACTTCTCACTTTATCAAGCTACCAGGGTGGCCAACCTGGGGCCTGGAGGAGAGGTAAAGAGTTTGATCCCTGCACAGCATTCTCCCTTTCTTGAAAATTGTTATTGGATTCAAGCACTTTCACACACAATGCCAGAAACAACGCCAGCTTATGGAGGGGAGTTAGCCATTTGAGCTGAGACCTGCACATCCAGTCCTGGGACACATCCTTGACCTGTGCAGGTGACTCAAAGGACACAGACACCTTGCAGAAGATATGGGGTGAAGGTGGGGGAGCTAAAGCAAGAATTCCCAGCTCCAACAGCTGCTTCTCCCAGGGCAGCACCCACACACCAAACAGATCTCTCCAAAGATGCTGAAATTATTTCAGTGCAACACCAACCTCTGACACCGGCTTCAGGGAGAGCACTTCACCACTCCCAAAACTCGCACAGCCCAAAGCTGGGGCAGCCAATAACACACACGGAGGAGGGACACCTTGTCACTCGGGTCTAGCACAGCACACAGGCGCTTCCCAGGGAAATTCCAGGCGCACGCTGGAGGTGCTGCAGCCGCTCCCTGCCATCCTGAGCGTGTGGAGCAGCCTGCTTACAGCCCTTCCCATCTGAGGAGTGCTACGGTGGGGAACAGCTTGAGGAAGGCGTTCTGCACAAAACAAGCACAAGACAGGCCTGACAGCTGCCAACTCAGAATGAAAAGCTGAAGAAAAGCAACAGCAGCAGAATTGTGAGGAGCCAGCAGCTTTCCACACTGGGGATGTGAATGACCAACACAAGCAGATTTAAAAATTCCCCGAGCATGCATTAAGGAAAAGAAGCAGAGGTTTAGAACTGATATTCAGAAAGGATGCATTCATTAAAACAAACACAATTCATGTTTATTTTTTAATCCTTCAATTGTTAAACACCCCAATATGACAGAAGAGTGAAAAAAACCAAAACACAAAAGCAAAACAAAGAGGAAAGGCGATCAGGGATGAGGACAAAAGAGGAGGAACCTTAATATTTAAAGGCAATAAACAAGCAGAAATCCAATTAAACAGGCAGGAATAAACTACAGGACACGAAGATTTGCATCTTGACAAGAGCTCCTGAAGAATACCAGCGGCCTGGCAACACGAGAGTGGATCCACTGCAGGGGTAACCACAAGTCCAGACACTGCAGGAACAGCAACGCTGTCAGAGAAGAGGTCTTATAGGGATTCTGTAACCTTCTGGTACAACATCCATTAAAAAAACCCCAAAACTGGACAGCAAATCGTGTTGCTTAAAGTTAATGCAGGACCACAATGCCCACCAACCACAGCTTTTCTGCTTCTTTTTGAGGCTACAAAAGGAGAACAGAATTGGAAAAGTGGAGGCAGAGCCCAGACAGAAGGAAGCAGTTAAGGTGACAGACCCAGCAGATCTGGAACTCCAGAGCAAAAGCTGAGGAGCAAACCAGAAGGGATCTGTCAGTGACTCTGCAGAGGGAGGCTTGGTAACAAAACAAACTCAGAGAGATCCTCAGAAAGGGAGAAAACAAGGCTGCACTCAGCCTGCAGAACCCAGAAATTCACTGCTGTCAGGTTCCTGCTTGCTCTGCTTTAAGTCTCTCCTACCTCCACATTTCTTCAGGAGGAGAGGGGAATTCCTTCTCGGTCAGATGCTCAGTCATTTCCCTCCTCTACTTGCCTCTGTGCCACTGACAGTGGCTCCCCTGCTGCAAGACAGTTCTGGTCTTCAGAGCACAACCTCTGCTCAGGCTCATGTCCTACCTCACTCTATGCTCCACGCCCTGGTATGGAATCACAGGCCCTCAGAGCGGCCTGGTTGGAAGAAACCTGCAGAGAGCACCTAGTCCAACCTCCCTTTCATCTGTCACTATCCCAGCTTGCTCCAAGCCCCGTCCTACCTGGCCTGGAACAATTCCAGGGTTGGGGCAGCCACAGCTTCCCTGGGCAGGGTATGCCAGGGCCTCACCACCCTCACGGTAAAAAAAATATAAAAGTAAATGTTCCTTTTGTCCAATGCAAACCTATCCTATGGTAGACCTTATTGCCTCCATAAGGACCCTTAATGAGTCCTGGACCAGAGGCAGCAAATGGTTTCAATCCACTTTTCACATTTTCCTGGCTCACCAGTGGCAAAGGAGCAACTGCAGAATCTGCAGGAAAAGCTACTCTTGCCACAACCTCAGAAATCAGGATGATTTTGCATCAGGTTTTGCAATCAATTACGAACTCGCTGCTGTTGCACTTCTGCTTTCACAACAGCACAGCCTGTCACCGTTCCCCTCTGAAGCCGACGAAAATAAAGCAGGAAGTTACCAATCCAGTTGTTCGTATCATTCCACAACTGGTCCATCATCCACTCCAAAAAAAAAAGAGATGCCAGAGCCAAGCTTGAATAGGCTCTTGCTCCAAGGAGCAAACACTGACGAAGGAAAGCTAAAGAAAACAACAAAAAAAGAGCAGTAGCAACCCTGATATGACAGGCCATTATTTCTGACTTGGTAGGAAACATTTAATTCCCACGCCACAGAAGCTCACCCAGATGAGAGGCTCACCCAGATGAGATTTATTCACTCCCATGAGTCACAGAGGTCCCCGCGTGGATTAGATTATGGCAAAGCCTTTGACTTACATTACGTCAGTGGCCAAGTAAACTACACTGACAGGAAGCAATCACTGAGCAAGCAAGTCATGGACTGGACTCCAGCATTCTCAGGGATGGCACTGGCTTTTGTTACCTACGTGTGTGTGGAAATCATCTGGAATCTGGCGGTAAGATGAGCTAATGACTAAAGACAAAAAGCAGAGCAGGGGAAAGTAGCTGCAGCAGGTCTGCTTCACAGCACGACACATCTCAGAGCTACCATATTAAAATACTTTCCATTTTAGACCACTGCCTTTTTTTATCACGCAACGTAAGACTCACCTACAATGAATTCCATTTTGGTGACATTTTTCATTACAGTCCCACCCTCTCCTTCTCATGCCACAAGGATTACTGATGCCAGAACAGCCTGAGCTGGTACCTCACACTAATCACAAGCACACTGAATCAGCCTTGTATCTAAAGCAAGCAACAGATCATTACTGTGAGTAGCAGACAGTTCCACAGGGCACCCTGACTCAACTAGATGCACCACTAGTCCTCAGAAATCCCCAGAAAAGCAAGGCCTGCAGCTGGCAAGAACCAACACCATCAGTTTATCCCCCCAGAACAAGGGGCCTCTTTCCTTGCAGTCCCAGCACACACAAGCACTCATGTTAGCTGAGATGCTCGCCCTGCTAGAGGCTCTGAACTCTCCACCTCACGTCGTGTTTCTCCCTGTTCCCTCAAAACCACCACGGTCAAAAGAGCAGCAAAAGCTGGTCACTTACCAATTGAGGAAAACTAAAGGACAAAAACACAGAGAGAGAGGTGTTCTCTCTTGTTGGTGACCACAGGCAACAGCTCCCAAGCCCCCGCAAAACGATGGACTGGTTTCCTACAGGACTGCGGCCCTTTGGCTCTGGCACATCAAAGTAGGTCTTCCAGATGAAGCCTTTCACCTCACAGAAGTAACCACGCTCTGCTGTTGTTTAGTCAGCCCCTGTGATGTTACACACAGCATCAAAGAGCTGCCTGTACCACGGATTTATTTTCAGAGCACAACAGTGCTCTCCACATCACTCTCTTTTCCTCCTACTTCCCAACAGCCAATTTGCTCTTTTTGACCACTGCTGAGCTCCAAGCTGACATCTTCAAAAACCCAACCCAATTCCAAGATCGTCCTCAGATCAGATTTTATTTGGGAGTCACAGCACAGGGCCAGATGTAAACACAAAAGACAGAGATACCGGCAATCTTGGATACTGTGAGGCGCACACACACACACAAGGAGGACAAATATACCTGCTTTCTCAACTGCCACATAGCTGCCTTGGCAGAAAAAAACCCCAAAACCTGCTCTAGCTGTGAAAAGCACAGGAGCGAGTGAGCCCACCTACAGTCTGCCAACTTGACCTTCTCAGAGCTTGAAAAGCAAGTGGGAGAGAAGCACGCTTTTGTCTTGTTATTAAACCTTAAAATAGCAGTGTGTAGGAGAATCCTACCCTCCTGCCCTGTGCACTAAGCTGAGCGGGAAGAGGAGGAAGAGGTGGAGGGAGGGCTGGAGTCAAGTTGAATTCCCTGCTGAACAGGCTCTGAGCTGACCAGAGATGCCAGCAGACAAAGCACGTCTGCCTAGAATCTCTTTTCTAACTCCAGGGTGTCTGCCATTGTATGCACAGCCTAGTTACAGTTCAGTGAATTAACACAAAAAAAATGAATTGATTTCCATAATGAAAAAGCCTCGACATGGCTCCGGAGCGAGACAAGAAGAAAGGGCACAACAGCTTGGGAAGATGTAAAAAAATAATCAAATCACTTTTTGCCTGGCTGAATTGCAGTTTTGAGCCCCCAAATGAACAGTTATTTTTAGCTGATCATCTGGAAAGTGCGCGGGAGCACAAAGCATCGGGGTCAGCATCGCTGCCTGCAGGAAGGCAGCACGTAGCCCGGAGAGAGGCAGCCAGGCACTGCACATCTGCATCATCAGCACTGCACAGGGACCAGCAGCACGGCTCTATTTATAACCCAGACATGTACAGCTGTAGCCCGCAATGAAAGGCTGGGACTGCAGGCTGCCAGCCCCCAACAACGTGCTGTCTGATTTAATTAACGAGATGGCAACGTGCACACGCACCCACAGATGCAAACATGTCCCCTTCCCAGGAGAGCTACCAACAATGAGCTCAGTGTTTTGAAAACAATACGTTTCACCAAGGTTTCTGTGCAGAGAGCAGGCAAATGTGTCCTCACACAACCTCCCCGCTCCCTCACTCTGGGAGCAAATGTGGCTGATGGGCAGCTCACTGCTGCTCAGGCAACGGCTAGCCCTTGGGTGATTGATTTGATTGCAGCCCTGGATAGGAAAATGAAGTCACTCTAGTATTTATCTACATGAAGGGAAGAAATTCATTTAGTTTGCAAGTAAGGTGTTTGGGAGTCACACGCATGTTCTGCACCAGGACAGCTTGCTGTGTCATCAGGCTCTGCACAGCAGCTTGTTCCTTCTGGGATTTTTCACATTTACATACCTTCTGTGGGGGTTTTTGCATTCAAGTTTGAGAGGGTTTTTTTTGAGACCTTGCAAACCTTTAGAGGTAAAACCTGCTTTGAGATACAAAGCTCTGTCTGCCAGCGAGCAGTCAAAGGGAGCATTTCCTTGTTGTGGGACTAGAAATCAAAGGGCTCAATCATCCCCTCCCTCTTCCCGCTCTCACCTCCCATACTCCCTGGGAGCTGGATTCTCCTGCCCAGGAGTCCTTCAGCAAGGGACACCACAAGAGCAAAATGCAGGAGAAGACTTGCTGCCATCAGGCTGACGTGGGTAAAGCACTGTTGGTACGCAGTGAGAACTTGCTCACAAAATACTGGTTACCAATGGCAGCTGCTGGCGAGGCAAAAGCAGCTGTAGAGGAAGCCCAGAGATCAGGTCCCAGCCTGGGCTCTGCTGTCCCCTCAGCCCTGGCAGTCTTTGGCTGCACGAGGACATCCCACACACAGCCTGAAGCTCGTTCCCTACAAGCCCAAACAAAAACAAACCTCTTTTAAAAGCCCTCACAGGAACACGGGAAGAGGTGTTTGGGTTGTAGCTCCCTGGGCTTGTTCTGACAGCCACTGCAAATACAGTCTCCAGTGTTTTTGCTCACAACCTAACATGGCACTCATTGAAAACACAACAAACCTGTTCTGGAGGAAATGATGCTTCTGGAGTCCAAGTCAAGCTTCTTTACCAGGGTATCAGGGTCAATCTTCAGCCCAGAAAAGACACCAGAAGATGAGAAGTCCCAGTCCTTATCCAAAAGAAACATAAAACAGGAATCAGTACTAACACTATCAGGCAACATTTATTAAAAAAAAAAACAAACCAACAAATCAAACCCAGCCTCATGGAGATGGGAACAGTGGTAGTGAACAGGTACCTCTCCTGAGCAGGGAAGGGCAGGTAAGGCACCCCACTGGCCTGCCCCCCCTAGACTCTTGCACACAGAAAGAAGTTTCACGAAGTCTCATTCTGGACTCTTCTGTTCTGAACAGATTCCTGCCTCAACCTAACCTTGCCTCACTCAAGTGCACTCAGGTATTACTCCCAGGAGAGCTGCAAACAGTATCCTTAGGAGAAGAGAGATTTATTACAGGTACAGAATAATATAGATAAGCAACAAATTAGCTGATTAGGGGATTAAAGCCTAAATCAATGGACACTAAACAGATTCAGTAACGCCTAGCAACTCAGCAAATCTTCAGCATCTTGCTTTCAGCATGCAACACCTCTCTAAGTCTTAAACTATACAGTAGTACTCTGGCTGGTTTAAGAATTTATTACTTTAGCCAGCAGTATCTACCAGCACCAACATGTAACTTCATAGTGGTATAAACCCAGCTGTATTTGGTGCAGGCAAATCCTCCCTCCTCACAAGGAAAGCGCAGGCACATAAAAAACATTTCCTGCTCTTGTGTCTTTGCAGTGAGAGGACTGGGGGAGGCAACCCAGCTTTAATCTGAACTGTGTATTCAAAACACAGCTGGGGAAACCAGACACTGTCTGAATCTCCTAAACGACTGTGTGTAAACTAACCACTCCTCTCCACCTGCCTTAAAATCAAAGGCAACTACTGCAAAACAAGCCAGGCAGCCTCCTGTCTTACACCCTCTCTCTCCACACTTGTTGGCAATGATCCCCACTGCTGCACCCCAGTGACCCCACTGCACCGCAGCACAGGCACCCTGTCCCGCAGGACACGTGTGTCACTGTGTCACCAGCCTACGAGGGCTGGGGACGCCACGGCGTTGCCATGGCACAGCTGCTGGTCTGGACAGTGGCACCGGCCACGGGAGCAGCACGCCGGGACCGCCATGGGACACAGGCCGGAGATGGTGCTGGAGCAGCTCCAGGCTCCCTCGTTCCGCCTCCCTGCCGTGCCCGTGTCTCACGCTCGCACGGGTGACCGCAGCACGGGGGAGCAGCAGCCGCCCAGCAGCACCAGGGGTTCAGCAGGACCTTCCCAGGCAGGAGGGGCCCGGCCTGCGCGGTCCTGTCAGCCACCACGGCCGGGCCCGGGGGTACCACGGACACCCCCGGGACGCTGCCCCCAGGACAGCCCAGCGGCCGCTCGATTGGGGCCGTGGCTGTGCGGGACCGGCCCTTCCTGCAGGGGGAAGGCGGGGAGTCGCTGCCAACCCCCGCCCGCCGCCGCCCCACCTGCC
>WBMZ01011372.1:0-31185 GCA_013400975.1 Atrichornis clamosus
ATCCCCACAACCCAGGACAACATGGCAAAACCAGAGACTGGGACCTGCAGAACCCAAGCAAAGTTTTGTCATTGCATTGGATGACCACCCTGTCATTCCTTTCTTTCTGCTGGAAATATGAGACAGCGTATTTCCATAAAGTTTGCCAAAAGTGAACATTAGCACGTGTGTCTTTTTTTCTTGAGGACAGAATGAGGAGGCAGCTGAAGAACTAATGAAAAGTTTAGTTCACTATCTAATATCCTCCTGGAAGGTGCTTATATGCTGTGGCAAAGAAGAAAGTAGAATTGCTATTTCTTAGGACTCTATGACATTCTTACTTATTAATTCTTACTTTGACTTTTTATCAGAGCTCAGTTTGTCTCCTGTTTTTTTGCTCAGAATCAGTTGTCTCTCCCTTTCTGTTCTAATCATTAAGATCTTTATGCAGCTGAGCTCTTTCTTTAAAGGGCCTGTGTTTGATGTAATGTAACCTGAGAGCTCAGCCACCATGTTCAGCGGTAAGGAATTTTTTGCAGCAAAGGTGCCAAGCCATTGCTTCTTTTGGGTTTCTCTCTTCCTTTTTTTTCTTTAATTGCAGGGCAAAGGACCATACTTGCAGAAATAGGAATAGAAGAGCCGCCGTTATAAGTGGCTTGATTATGTGCCTTTCTTCACACTAGAGAGTGTGTCATCTGCTAATACAAAGGGTGATTTTGCCTCAGTAAAAGGACTGTAATTTCTGGGATCTCAGCTCAATTTACTGCTGTTTTTTGGCTCCTATCCAGGGAAGCATTAAGGGATATGCTTAATTGTAATCATGTGAACAAATGAGAAGTCCTGTTGATTTGCTTATGGTTTGGGTTGTGCTTAAGTGTTGTGTTTGAACAGTGCTTCAATTCTAGTTTTAGAAAAGGACAGCTTCTCCTTTCTGTTGGGTGTTAGACACAGTAGAGAAAATCCTCAGATTTATACAAACCTTTGCTGGCTGGGACAGCTTCATGGAGGGTTGATGGGTGCTGAATTGGGCTGGCAGTAAGAAATACAGAGACAGAAAGGAGAAAATTATGAAAAATACAGCTAGAAGAAACAGAAGGTCAGGGAGGTCAGTGAGGAGGGAGGTGGAGTCATTAACAGTCAGCTACTGTGTGACTCTTCTTGTATACTCCATCAGGTCTCATTGCAGGGGAATTACATGATCATGTATGTCCTGGAAGTCCCCTATGTGCAAGAAGGAGACGGCACCCTTTGGACGTGTTGAGCTCTTTATAAGGCTCACCTTATCTGAGAGCTGCCACAAGGCTGCCTTAAGTACCTGATGTTGGAAGAATTCCGTGTTTTCATTATTACATTTATAAAACCTGATAATGGGAAGGTTGGGACAAAAGACCCACAATAGTTGGGGGTTCAAATTTCCTAATTTGAACATGTTTGGGGGGTCTTAAAGGTGGTCTCCTATACCTGAAGGAGAGAAACCTCTCTACAGACAGTGATGAAGCATCCATACCATAATCTATACAGGTCCCATGCAATTCTGCTCAGCCGCGCACCCACAGTGGCGTGTACCACAAAGGGATATAAGCCATTTCAAGAAGCTAAACTCAGAGCATCCAAATCCAGTGATGAATATTCATAGCTACTATGGTCTGATTTGGATTGTCTGTCATAAAGCTGAATTAGCTAAGGGTTGGGTGTACAGTATTATTATAAAATACACAGAATAAGCTTTTGATGTGATTGCTTTAGATAAATGAAATAGTGTGTAAAGCTGCTAATCAAGATGCTAGGCATGTTAAAAGAGCATAAATAGAGAATAACAACCAAAACAAGTAATTTTCATGTGCAAATCTCACAGGAGATTCCCTCTATATGTCTCACTTCCACTTCATTTTATAACTCAAACCCAAACAGTTATCCCAATTTTTCATAAGCTAGTGATATCTTGCCATCTTCCCAAGCATTTTCCCTGACCCAAAACAAATTACATTAAGAATCTTGATCACTGCTGGGTATTTAGCTCAGCATTAGTCCCAGGAAAAACAGCAAAAATGTCGATGTAAAATGCAAACAATGAGTGAATAAGAGAAAGAAGTATAATCAATGTTAGTCAACACTTGTGGAAAAGGATCTTGAGAGATGTGCCATTTTGTTAAGTGGGATCAATCTCTGTTGAGATGGGTATACTCTGATTTTTAAAGGTATTTGATGGTCTGATTAAAGAAGAGCAATAGTCTGTAGAAATTATAAAGTATGAACTAAATGCTCTGTGAACTAATAGGTCACAAAAAAAATTGTCAATTGAAAAGGAAAAACAACGAGGCCAGGTCTCTAAACCTGGAAGAAACTTTGACTTAGTTTGACATTTTGTCAGGGTAAATATAGTTAAGGAATTATTGTTGAAAAGTTCTGTGGATCATGCAAAAATTGACAAAATGAAAAATAAATTCATTAGGACAAAGAAATGTAGCTTGGTAACTTGCCTTGCATCACTTGGCAAAACAATTAATACAAAACTCCTTTAAATAAAGTCAAAAGAACAGGAATGTAAAAGACAGAACAGGAAATCATGTTCTAGAAAGACACGACTATTGAGATTAGAGGGCATAGTTAGTCTGAATTGAGAGGTAAGATCCAAAAATGGTGAGATGTGTGATTCCAGTGTGACTGGTTCTGGTGGAATACCACATCTTGCTCCAGGAACCTCACTTTAAAGAAGACACTGAAAATTTTGGGCATATTTATTTTTTTAAAAAATGAACATAAAAATTATTCTAGAGCTGGAAAGATTATGTTACAGTAAAAGGCTTGCAAGGTATTGTCAAAACTAAAATTGAGAAGTGATCTGCCTGCAACTTCCAAGAAATGACATGAATTGATATGATTGCTTGCTAAGAGATTGTCTTATTTGGTAACAAGGCCAGAAGCATAGAATTCTAAAGAACTAAGCAATATTTTCTAACACTAAAGAAAAACAAACCATGTTGTAAACTGATCAGAGAAAGCAATGACTGTGACAAAAAGGTGAAATCCACAGCTCTGAGTATTCAAGTGAAGACCTGTCTGAAAATGCTCAGTTCTTTAATCAAATGCAAATAATTGGGTAAGTAATTGTGAATTAGGTAACTAAATGTAAACAATTGTAGTGAATCAAGAGGTATGTTGGTCACACATCATTGAAAGTGTGTCCTTTCATTGGTTTGACCTCTGCTCTGTGTGTGAGGTACTGTTTTACTTGAATGTGACAGTAGACCTGTGTTTACATTTAGAAAGATAATAAAATTAGGCAATGATTTAGAAAGATAGTAATTTCCATTTTCAGTGACATTTAAAACACTTTGGGAATGTTTGTGAAGAATCCTGTTTCAGTGTTTATTCTTAACATCAACTTTCTAACTCTTCTAGTAGTTGATGTTGATACTGATAATATTATTGATATTGAGGCTATTTCATTTATAGTTGGGAACCTAAAGCTTTGCATCCAAATTCTTTTGGGTTATACTGCTTTGAGATGAAATACTTTTTCTAACAGTGACTTCCTTTCAACAGTGTAATCTCTCAACCAGAGAGACAGACCCCTCTTAAATTAGAGTGTCTGATTTGCAGGGTGAAGTTCCTGTTGTCTGTAGAAGATATGGCAAGTAATCAGTACCTCTATAACTGGCCTGGAGATAGAGCTAATACAATCATTTGCCTTTCTTTGGGCTTTTAAATGATATCTTAATGCTAGCACAGGCACCAGAAGCACAACTTATGGGCTTGTGAACACTAGCAGAGTTTTAAAAATCAGATATTTTTCATTCTGAACAGCTATCAAAGTCTGTTTGGCCAGCTGAAGATTTTGCTTTTTTTTTCAGAAGGATAAATCTTGTGTCAGTGTAATGGACTGTGTCAAATGTGGTCTGGCACACACTAAGTAAGGAATAATACTCTCCAGGGTTTGCCTCCAGCACCTGAGAAATAGGATATATTGTAGGAAACATACCCTGAAGTATAGCATTTTAATCACAGACAAAAGATAAATTTTCTGGATGAAAACAAAGGTGAATGAAATGGCTCAATGTTTTAAAAACTCTACTTTGGGATAAATGAAAACATCTTTCATCCTTTCCATGTCAGAGGTGTATTTAGTTTAGATTCAGCTTAACTTCTCTTAAATCAGTAAGACTGCTGGTTTTCATCAATGATAACCTTGATTGTCTTTTTCATTGATTGAATTTGGTTTCACATAAGAAAGCAGCCAAACTGGTAACTGAAATTGGGTTATGAGGGTTGTGAGACACTGGAACAACTTATCCAGAGAAGAAGATGTGGATGCTGCAAGCCTAGAAATGTTCAAGGCCAGGTTGGATGGGGCTTTGAGCAACCTGGTTTAGTGGAAGGTGTCCCTGTCCATGACAGGGATTTGAACCTAGATGATCTTTAAGGTCCCTTCCAACCCAAACCACTCTAGGATGCTACGAAAATTTATCTCTTTTAAGTTCTGAGTTTTAAATTAACTTACATGAAAATACAAAATCTTCAGTTAGATTTAAAACTCAACTCAAGAATGTAGGTCTGCATGTCTCAGTCTAAATGCCCAATTGCTGAAGGCTGATTGTTCAAGATGACCAAAATCTTTGAATCTTGAAAGAATCTTAACAATTGCTCAAGGTTACCAAAATCTTTAAATCTTAAAAGGGTCTTAACAAACCCTTTTCCACAGGTCTGAGACCTACCTTGCCTTAACAACTATCTCTATCCTACTTGCTTGGTACCTGTATTTTAATCTTCCTGAATGCCTTTGAAAAAATGTTTGATCTTAATATTATCCTTTGATAAAAAGGGTATTTATCAACAGGATTTAAGTACTCACTACTTAACATTTTTTATTTCTATATTGTTTATAATTTTAGTATCAAAATATATCTGTGTAGTTCAAGAGTTAGGGGCTGAGAATAAATATTTAGGACAGAGTATTTTTTAGCTATACTTAAGGACTTAGAGGGGCACTAAAGTCCTGAACAGTCTCATGAGATTTGGCCACTTATGCACTGAAAATCTTGCAGAAAAAAGTACTAAGTAATATTATGTTTAATTAGGAAACCACCAGCTCATTGAAATCACAACTCATCTCACCTGTAGTACTTCAAGGTGCTGAAGGAATACCAGCTTAAAATTTCACCACCACATGTTGCTAAAGAAGCAGAAAGTTTCTCTGCTGCCTTCAAATACTAATTTTGACTATAACTTTCTTTATAAAATATAAACCTCCTTTATTTCCCTTTATGCCTTGTAAAGAAAATTAGTTTTCTTCCTGTAAAAAATCCTTGTTTCATAGTTTGTAGCTATTTAAATTAAATCAGCCAATAACTATCATACTTTGATTGGTGTTAATTTACATGGGAAGTATAGCTGGTTACAGCTATTAGAAAAAATGAGCATCGTGCTGCATGTACTGCACTTGGAGATGCCTTTGACAGGGTTGGGAATTGCAGGTATGAGTGTGAAGTAGGATTTTCTCTCAGAGATATTGATCTGTTTGCTGTGAAACCTTTTAAATTGCTAAATACAAAGTGACATAGCCACCGAGCCACGAGTAACCGTAATTTTCTACCTGTTGGTATGGTCATACCTGCTCCTATGAAGGTCATATTGCACAGGCCACCTCAGTCAGTCTCGCAGCATTTCTTTCACTTAAAATCCTCCAGAGTTGGTGATCATCGCCCTCATTGAGAAAGCGTAGGTGTCCACCTGGACAAAAGTTGCTTTCTCTGCAGAAACCAGAAATGATGTGGCCACCCAGAGGGAGTGCCCATGGAAACATGCAGGGGTCCAGTTCTCAGGCTGCAGGGAGAGCCAGAGCCTGATGCAGCTCTTGGATGGCAGCAGGGAGAACAGCTGCATGAGGTGTGATCAGGTAACAATCTGCTCAGCCAGGTGGTGGAGCTGAGAGATGAAGTAGAAAGGCTAAGAAGTGTTAGGTACTCTCACCAAGGCAGAAGGCGGGGACCTTAGAGATGCAGGGGAGTGAAAAGGGGTTCTGCTTGTCATGGCAGGCAAATCCCCTCGCCACCTACCCCACCTCCCCAAGTATCCTTATGCAGTAGGTATGAGGTCCTGGAATCTGAGAACCAGGGAAATGAGAATGTGGATGGAGGTTCTTTTAGGATGGAGGAGTTGCTTAGGGCAGAGCATCATCTGCTGCATCATGACTTCCTCAATTAATTAAGAAAGGAGGGTAGTAGACTTTGGTGACTCCCTTTTGAGAGGAATGGAGGGCCTGATATGATGACCAGGCCACACCCATTAGGAGATGTGTTGCCTCCCTGGGGCCCAGGTAAGAGACATCACCAAGAAGCTTCCCAGCCTGGTATAGATCACTGATTATTATCCACTACTGGTTTTCCAGGTAGGCAACAATGAGGTCCCAACCAGGGACAATCAAGAGGCCTCAGGGTGTTGGGACAACTGGTGAAGGGATCTGAAACACAGGATGTGGTTTTTTATGTCCTGCCAATTGCAGGGAATGATGGGACAAGAAACACAAAATCATGCAGATGAACACCTGGCTTTGAGACTGTTTGGTTTTTTTTTTCATGGGTTGGCTTATACAACACCAAGACTGCTGGCAGCAAATGAGATCCTCCTATCTCAAAGGGGAAAATGTTCTTAGCTCAGAACTAAGCAGGGCTCATTAAAAGAGTTTTAAGCTAGGTTTGAAGAGGGACGGAGACATAGCCAGACTTGACAGTGATAATTTGTGGGAACAGGAAGACTATAATGACCACATTAGTAGAAAAATGAAGCTTAAGAGGGAATACCTTGATCAAGCAAAAGCAGCCAAAGGCATAATCACAAGACAGGACTATGGGGCCTCCCTTTGCACTCTTACTGGGATATTGACACAATCAAATATTTCTGTAAAATTGCCTGTACACCAACCCACTCAATATGGGGAAGAAGCAGGAGAAACTAGAGATCTATGTGCAGTCAGAGGCCTTTGTTCTCACTGCGATTACAGAGGTGTGGAGGGATAGCTCCCATGACTGGAATGCTGTCATGAAGGGCTACACATTGTTTAAGGGGGACAGACAAGGAAGGTGCAGGTGTGGACTTATCCGCTGTGTGAGGCAGCACATGGAAGGTATCGAGCTCTGTCTTGGGGCACATGATGAGCGAGTCAAGAGCTTATGTGTCAGGATAAGAGGGCAGACTAGCAAGGGTGACACCGTTGTGAGTGTGTTCTACAGGCCACCTAATCAGGAGGAGGAAGTGGATGAGGCCTTCTAAGGCAGCTTGAAGCAGCCTCACAGTTGCAGGCCCTGGTTCTGGTGGGGCACTTTAACTACCCTGACACTGAAGCAAGACAGCCAAGCACAAAGAGTCCAGGAGATTTCTGGAAAGCATTGATAACAACTTCCTGTCGTAGGTAGTAGAGGATCCCACAAAGAATGGTGTGCTTCTCGACCTCATACTAACAAACAGGGAAGGCCTTGTTGGAGATGTGAAGGTTGGGGGCGGCTAAAGTGACCATGGGATTGTGGAGTTCAGTATCAGGTGAGGAGGAAGCAGGGCAGCAAGTAAGATGGACTTGAGGAGAACTAACTTAAGCCTCTTCAGGGATCTTGGAAGAATCCTATGGGAACAAGCCCTACAGGGAAGAGGGGTCCAAGGGAGTTGGTTGATATTCAAGGATCAGTTCGTCCAGGCTCAAGAATAATGCATCCCAACGAGCCACAAATCAGGCAAAGGGGACAAGAGACCTGTGTGGATAAATAATGAACTTCTGTCATTACTCAAGTGTAATCAGGAATTCACTTGGAATGAATATAGAGAGATTGTAAGAGTACATAGAAATGAGTCAAGGAAGGCCAAGGACCATCTGGAATTAAATCTGGCCAAGGATGTCAAGGACAGCAAGAAGGGCTTCTTCAAATACATCAATAACTAAATGAAAAAAACTAAGGATAATATGGGCCCATCCCAGTGAAGGGGGGACCCTGGAAACAGAGGACACAGAGAAGGCAGCGCTGCTGAACGCCTTCTTTGCTTTTGTCTTCACTGCCAAGACTAGCCCTCAGGAATCTCTGATCCAGGAGACCAGGGTAAAGAAAGGCTGGAAGGAAGGTTTTCCCTTGCTCAAGGAGGATGGGGCTAGAGAATAATTAATAAGTTGCATCTTGCCTCTTAGTGGTCAATGTATACCTCAGTCTAGCATTTGTTTTCAGTCCTCAAGGTAAGTCTCACAACACTCACAAATCTTTTAGTTCTTTACAGATATCCTGTTTTATCAAATGAAGGGCAGAAACATCCATATTAGGTGCACAGCCAGCAGAGGAAGAGCCAGGTTTGGAGATAATTAGGCCCTTTCCATCTAAGTATCTCCTCAGTTGGTGTAATAGACTTTTCACACCTATGTTGTTGGACTCATTCTGAAAAAATGCTCCCCCAAATGACATCATCAAGAATTCAAAATGAGCTGTATGTATCATTTGCATTCAGGAAAATCTTTAGTGAAAATCGCCTACAGCTTTCTCTCTCTTTGAGCAGCATACTGACATGATCCAAAAGGAGTGTCTTAATTATGGTAATTATAGGATTTAAAATTCATTAAATAAAATATTGAGGCTATTCAAACTCAGATTTTTGAAGGATTATAATGTTTGACAACACTATGAAAGGTTTAAGTGCATAGTTTAACTGCCAGAATTGGTTTGTGTTTTGCCCTCATTACTCAGCACGAAAAACATGTTTTAAGTGGAGTCTGCAGCCCACTTTCAACTGTCAGTCTAAATATGTCTATTCACAAGCTGAGAAATTAGCACAGTGCATGATGCTCTGATGACACCCATCAAGCAAGAACAACTTATCGTTTCACTCCATCTCACATCCAAGTCATGAATCTCCGTGCTTTGCTTAAAAAAAAAAAAAAAAGAAAAAAAAGGAGAGAAAAAGGATCCCTGTTCGGAAAGGCTGAGAGGGGCTTAAAATTGCTAAAGTAAGTCAGAAGTAAAAGGTACTTCCTGTCTTTCAGACTTTGCCTTTGTGGACATTGTGTTACAGTGAAATAGGGCTGGTAGAAGGCAGGTATGACTTTTCCTCTCCTATATCCCCATGCAGCCTCTCTCCAGTACAGTGACATTGTATTTGCACAATTCCTGGTGTTTTTAAGGCAAAATCTGGGGAAAGACAGTAAAGCAAAAGTCCTCTGTGATGAAGTAATTTCCCAGAACAGTCTCTTGTTCATGGAGAAAATAACCCTCAGAGGTGGGTCACATGATGCCAGAGAGTCAGCCCAGTACTGAGAATTGGTTTATCTTTGGTAATGGAGGTGTGCACTGAATAGTCCATGTAAATTCTCTGCTCTCCTGACTCTCCTATATGGAAGAAGCAGCAGCTCTGTTCATGCCTTGTATAAACTTCATGCTTCTGCCCTTGGTGTTTCAGCATCTGCCCTCCACTCAGCGCTGCTCTTTCATGCCTCAGCTCTGACTCATTGTAAGGTAGCCATGTTCACCTTGAAAAGGGAAAGTTTGACTTTGTGGGCACTGTTTTCACAATGCCTAAGGAACTTTTTAATTATTCCTTCTACTCTGTGCCTTGTTTCATTGAAGTGTGCCCATGTACATCAGAAAACCAGTGACTAAGTCCATTGAGGTAATTGAAACTACACTGTTATAAAACCAGTGCATGTAAGACCAGAATCAAGATCTTAATTGCCAAAAAATACGATATTAGAATTACATTTATAATAGATGTCTTTATGGTGAAGGAGGTTTTTTTCTTTGCAGTACTCGTTTGTTACAATAGCCACCGAAGGAGTCAGGCTAGATATGATTTGTGACCACTACATATAAGATCAACCCATTTTTCCCAAGCAGAGCTCAAGAAGACAATTTTAAGTAACTACCTTCAGGTCACTTTGCAACAGAGCTAAAACAGCTCAGATTCGGAAGCATGTCTTAAAATGTTTTGTGTCCACCCATCACAGTTTCTTCATTTAAGGCTTGAGCCTTATGGCTTGTGTCCTGGCCCTCCAGGAGTTCTAGATCTGAACTCAGGACCAGAGCCTATTGGATGTTGCATGACTATAAAAAAGCACCAGGTTTGCAATCTGCAGCAGAATCTCTGATGATGATAATATCCACATGAAATGTTGACATAATGTCCACTCCTGGGAACCAAGGAGATGTAAACAATGTTTGGGAGAAGTTGCATGTGTGTGGCAAACTGTGTATATATAAACTGAGCATGCACGGAAAATGCAAGTTCTCACAAGAACAGTGTGGCATTTTAACAGAGTCAGAGTAGGGCATTGGCTAGAAAATAAGGAACAGAAGGCATTCTTGAATGTTTTTACGTATTTTTAGCCAAGTATGCTATCAAGCTTATTTTAAAATAAATGATTTTTTATAGAAAAATCCAAGAGAATGATTAATTTAGTAGGGGTATGCAGAAACAGTTCTTCAAAGTGAGTGCTACATTACCACGTTTTTGTAGGTCAATGAACTTCCCTTAAATCATCTGTCAGGTGTTTAATGTTGTGCTTATTTCTATGGAAGGAAGTTGCTCATTGGGCTATTGTCTCAGCACTTTTCCGAAGGGGAGTCCACATAGGAAAGAAAATAAAGGTTCTGTATACAGCAGTCACTGTCTATAGTATTCCCACAGGTCATATGAGAGCATGAGCTCACATTGGCAGCACTGTTTGGCTTGGACCAGATGTGTCCATCCTCTCTGTTGGTGGCATTTGGGTTCCCTTCTCTGCTCCTAAGAGTCTTGCCCTGATCCGGGACTAGACAGCATGCAGGTGATGTGAGGGATCAGGAAATGGGACTGTGGTGTGAGCTCAGCCTTGGAGCTGTCACAAGAACTAGAAGACATGGAAGAACTGGGAAATAATTTTCTCCAACCAGGAGAGGGCAGAAACTTCACTGTGCAGTAGTATGAATTCATATATGCACTTCCACAAGCAAAAGTCATGCCTGGTTTCCTGAAACCATTAATATTTATTGCATGTGTAAGAAACGGAGGACCCTTTTTCTGGTAATCCTCATGGTCAATGGAACACTTTCCTGAAAGTCTGCAACCAGACATGGATTCTCTGCTCTTCATTTTCACATCTATTCCATGCCAGGTACCTTTTATAATCCATCTGCTTCTCACCAGATCAGTAATTTTGTTTTCTTTTCTGGCAGACAGGTCCTCAGAAGCCTTGCCAAAAATATCCTAAGTCCAAAGATATTTTTAAAAGGTGTTAAAGTCAAGAAAAATCCAAGTGAATACAAGGTAAGTAGTTTCTATTCCTTTCTATTTTCAAATTCTGTTATAGCTAATAGTAGGATAAAAATTGAAAGCTAATAAGAGTTCAGAGCAGACATTTTCCATTTGAAAAGAAATAAAGGAAAGAAACTTTGAAATTGCCTCATTTCAGGAAAGGACTGAAGACCAAACTGGATTCCAAAATATCAAGGACAATCCTTCTTTGTAATGGTATCTTCAGGAGAATAGAGTGTATGAGCTTTTTTAACTGGTTTAGAAACACTCATTTTGGTTTAAAGTGGCCATGCTGAACTCCAACCCAGCTGAATTGCTGCTAATGGGTGAACTGACAGTCTCTTCAGTTTACAGTAGACAGATGTCAACACTGCAGCTGGAACTAATCATAAGTTGTCATCATGACTGGAAGTAACTGAAACTTTCCTGAATGTAGATAGCTAGGACTGAACGGACATGAAAACTAATTCATCGTCTCACACTTAATATCTCATTGCTTCAAGCAAAGGACAAAGAGGGCAGAAGTTTCGTTTCACAGGACATTGGGAAATTTTGACATTTGTCTTCATGTGGATTACGAACAAAACTTGAAAATGTCAACATTTATGGTGTAAAAAAAAGAATTCTTTTACTCTCAATTGAAATGTTTCATTCTGACAAAAACTAAAAAATCAGATTATTCACTCCTTCTCAGTTATACAGGAAAGGCACTGGGATACAGTATCATTCATATGTTTCATCCCTACCATGGAAAGCAGAACTGTTTCCTTCTAAGGATACTGAAAAATGAAATTTCTCCCCCTTCTTCCTGCCTTCAAAAAAACCTCTGCCAAAGTTAATGAAACTTCAGGGGATGTTTTGACTTAGCCAAGTAAAATTCTTTTGTTGGAAAATGCCTCTATCAATATTTTCCAGACTGCAAATCACCTTTATGGAGCTTCAGCAGTGCTCTATGGGGAGCTATGTAAGAATGTCATTTATAGGACCATTCAGGCTACTCTGAGACATGTGGGTAGGTCACCACTTTAGTTCCCAGTTCTTATCAATGAAAAGACAACTCAAACACATTAAAGAATCCTTCCTCAAAATCATAGAACTTTGAAACCATCTTAAAAAATAATATGGTGATTTATTTTAAATTTTATCTGTAATATGCTTGGCATACTTTGGATAAATTGTGTGCCCTTTATACTCCACCTGCTCACCTTATATAGGCATGGACTATATTCCTGTCTGTCAGTGTTTTTTGTACTTTCTTTTAAAGATTACTCCTTGAAATAATGAAAGCTTTAGAAAACAACTAAAACTGTCCTGCTCACACTGGAAAAGAAAGTAAATTTTATGAGTATTGAAAAAATTGGATGTGCAAGCAACAAAGAAAGACTCTTTAAAACAAATTGATGTGGAAACAAATTTCAGATTTACTCAAACTACCTTTAAGTCCTGACTAAGCAGCATCAAGTGGACAGAGGAATTCTCCTCCAAAGATCTGCTTAATGTTCAAAAAACCAAACACGATCACATGATTTTGGTGGTGTATCTATTGGTGTTCATGTTGTGATAACGTGTTTTAGCCATGATGGTCTAAGGATATAAATAAGAAGACCTACTCAAGGAAAGATCACATTTTCATTAGTGTAATTTCTATTACTGTGGAAAGAGGGCTTGTTGAAACTTAAGGCAAAACTTTGTGGTCTGAAGGAGAGAAAGTGTGTTTTGTGAGGTGTCTGGTTTTTTTCCATTTGTGTTTGGTAAAACAAACCCTATGTGTCTCTTCCTATAGACCTGCCTTACCAACATCCTTTATATGATTTAAATAAAATGTGGGTTTTAAGAACTAATTGCACATTTTGAATTAAGGAATAATTTGTGGTGGCAATCACTATGAACTTTATTTCATCATTTGCACCAAAGAATATGACCTCTTTGTTTGAAAGTATACTTCAGAATAAAAAGTGCACGAGGATATTTTTTTGGTCTTCTATGTGTTTCTTGTTCTGTGTTGTAGCTTGGAGACCTCTGCACACAAATCACAAATGAAAATTTGATTTTATCAGAGGAATGGGAGGTTTTACGATGTACATCCCTGAGGATAAAATTCCATCTTATCTAAAAAGTAATTAATTTTTTTTCTGTGAAATTAATTTTTTTTTCCTGGGGCTTTTAAAAACTACTTTTGCCTACCTGAATTTCCATTCAGGCAACAGTAATAGAAGGCTAAATAATGTCTTGAGTCTTCAAATCTAAGTTCTCCAATGTCTCATCTCTAGGGCTGCCTTTCCATAAGTGGCATTTCTACCACTTTGCCAAGGTGACCACTGCAGAGAGGGAATACAGACACATATAAATAGTGTGGACTTACCAGGTAACTTGATTTTGTTATTCTTAGGGACACAGTAAGTCCCTATTTAAATTTCTAGGAATAGCTGGAATGGAAAAATACAATTCATTTTGGTAGTAGTATCAGGAGTTGGCCTGGAATCTGCTCAGTGACTGCACATACACTATTTTTATATGTCTGGGCTTTTTCTTTCAGTCTCTCACCAATTCCTTGTATCTCGCGCAATGACAAGGAAAATGACAGAAATGTCTAAGAGCTCTCTATGAGTGGTTTTATGTGAATTCCACAGCCTCAGTCTCTTCTCCCTCCATATGAAACAAGTTAAATATGAAATTTAAAAGCAAAGGAAAAAGGAGCACTTACAAATGCCCTGTCGAGGCTTAGTCTAGTTTTCCTTCTCTCTCTCATCTGCCTTTCCCAGAATGATTCCTGAGGGGAAAAAAGCACTTAAAATACACTCTTGGTCCTGACCCAGGTCCCTCTGCTTCCTCATTCCTCAGATGATCAAGACAAAAAACACTTAAATGGGCTCTTTGGGACAATTCATGCATCTCCTTTCTCTCATCTACCTTTATGCTCCAGGAGGTAAAGGTGCTTGAAAGGAGAGGGTTTGTTGATACTCAGCTCAGTTTCCCTCTCTCTGCCCTGCTTGTGTTTTCAGCTCATTGGGTTTCGCAAGTCTCCTCCTCCCTGACAAAGTAAATCTCACAGCATATGATATCATGTTAGAGATCTTGAACTGAATGTTACCGTATGGCTCCCATTGCATTAACGATTGCTGCATGGGGGAGATATGGATTTTGCAATGACCCAGTAAAATAGCTGGCATGTCGTTTTCTGTTTCCTCTTTATAGCAAAGATATATCAGGATATTAAAAATATTTACATTTGCTCTTTGCTATTTACATATGCTCTTTGCTTTACTGAACCCTTGGCCAGGAGCAAATTCAGATTTCTGAAACTATGTTAAAGACAAAATTTTATAAGCTCAGCTGTAGTTATGGTGAAAGGTGAGGCAAACAGCACAATACAGAGGCTGATCACAGGGCTCTGGGGCTCCCTTCAGTTGCTGAAGAAAAGGCATCTGCTACTGATGAAGTGCCTTCAGGTATTTTTCATCCCCTCCAGCTGCCAGTCCAACAGAGTCCAGGACCCTGTAGGTCTGCATCCCATCTGCTGGCACATTGCATGTCCCAGATACTGTTGGGGCATTTAGGGGCGTTTGGGCAACCTCACTGAGCTCTATCCTGTTTCCATCTCTCTGTGGAACATCTAATTCTCTTTGCAAAGGAGAGTTCAGATAGATATGGCTAAGAAGTAAGAAGAAATCTCACTTCCTGCTGCTAATGCTTACATAAGAAAAAGATGAGAAGAAAAAAGGAGATAACACCATAAATAAATCTTTTTTTTGGTAAAATTGTATTGTCAACCATTGAGAGCAGAATGAGGAAGAAAAGGAAATATGTTCGATCAGTTTTGTCCTTTTCATCATATTTTTTAAAGCAAAATTATTTTTGTACTTAAAAAACAGTTGCAGACAATTTCCAATCTAGTTTCATCAGTTTTCATTGAACACAATGATGTAGAACCAGCTGAACCAAAGACAGCATGTCCATGACACCCTGTCTCACTGGAAGGTGACTGATCTGAAGGAATCTGTGTGTGAGAGAAGCATCTCCATGGAAGGGAGAGAGCAGGCAGCAGAGAACAATGATTTGGAGGGAGACTTCAGTGGCTGTGAGCCCTTTCTCTGAGATGTTCAATGTGTCACTGTCATCAGCACAGGACCAGGGTGGTTCCACATCTACCTGTCCTCCTTAATGGTTTCAGCTAAGTCATTAAATTGTTGGCTGGGTGGAAGGGTAGGTTTTTATTGTCGGTGTAGAGAAGCTCTAACAGAAGAACACAGGACAGCTTGCTAGAGCTCCACAGTCATGTACTCTTGTTTCCTGTTGGTCCCCAGAGCAATCTTTGGGACATATGTCCAGGTAAGGTGCATTCATGACACAGCTTAGCACAGCCACTGCATCCCAGAATTCTATTGCTACAACAAGCAGAATAAAACAGCTCCCATTGATTTTAACAGAGCCATTTGGGATCCTAATGAGTACATCTAGCACAGCAGCTCTGGCTCTGTACCAGCAATGTGAATGTTAAAAATTATGCATATGTGAAAGAGGATAGTTTGTCATATATTTCTGGAAAGTAGTTTAAAAACTTGGCTTTAATAACGGGTATGTTGACAGCAACTGGGCTTTGATGGCCAAGTCCCTTGGATATCAACCACTCTAGCATCAGAACTATTTTGACGTCAAAACAAAACAGGCTATTTACTTTTTGAAGTTAAATTAAATCCAGAGAGTATGATGCTGTTACAGAGCTGGAGTCCTACGCCATTTCGTCCAAATGAGCTGAGCAAGGTATAAGTTATGAAAAACTCCATAAAACACAGGGGACTGGTTTCATTCCTGTGGAAATCAAGAGCAATATCTGTTAAAAAAATGTATCAGGCCAGTGATGCTAGAGAAGAGCAGCACAGGAGAATTTACCGTGCATAATAAGTTTCAAATTTACTTCTCTTTCACTCCTTATCATTGCAAATGGGATTGTTGGCAAATAATTGATATTGGTGCAATAAAAGATGATTCTTTACAATGAATTAAATCAGTTAAATAATGCTTCTCCAAATTTAGGTGGGAAGACTTGTCCTGTGATAGGCTCAGAAACTTTCCTTGGGGATCCCCAAGTAATCCGGGGAAAAGAAAGTACTCTTGAGAGGAAGAGCCACGGCAGATATCGTACTGTTTCTGTGTTCCTTCCCAAAACCATTCCCCCTTTTTCACCCGATGTAGGTGTCCATGGCACCTGTCCCTACACTGTTTGCCTGTTCCCCATGCAGCTGTTGTCCCCACTTGCACTGGTGAAGCTGTTCCAGGTTGCCTGTATCCTGAAGTGTTGTCACATTCCCTGGCATATGGACCTCTACTCGACTTTCTGCCAGGGCCCTCGTGTTCCATGGGATCTGTTCTTACTGGACCAACGCTCTGGACCTACACAGAGTGATTGTTGGGCAACCTGACCTTCTCTTGCCCTGATCCTGGCATACAGGCAGCAGGTGTGAAGTGGTGGGCAACATCAACTGACCATATCTACTCCAGGGGCCCATGTGGCAGGAACCAGAGGAGCTCTGGACCCCAGCTGGCTCCAGGAACGTGCCTTTTGTTCCATTGCTACTCTGCTTAAGACAGAGTACCCTCAGACAGCTCCTGGGATTCACTTCTCAGCCTTCCCATGGGCAGAAATTTCTCAGCCAAACCTGCTCCCTCTTGAGATGGGAAAGACTTCCTCAGAGGGTTCCGAGACCCCATCTTGTATCAGCTTCCCTGGGAACTGCAGGTCATTTTCCGTGGTGAAGATGCAGGAGGGGCATCCCCTTGCCAGTGAGAAAGGAGTGACCTGGTGTTCCCTCAACACTAGGCAGACACAGTCAATGGGGATTTATTATCCTGGGATTTGGACTGCCCAGGATGTGTTCTGCAAAGCTGTCTCTAATATAGATCATTTGGGAATTACTATATGCTAATATCAACTTGGACAATAGAAGAGGCTGGCTATGTCCTTAAAGAACTAAATTTAGGAGAAAATATAATATTTATGCCCTTCAGAAAGGATAAAATAAGCTATTTAACAATTACCGTAAATGTATCTTTGTGACTTTTAGCTCTGTAGAGTGTCATAACAATTCCCATTGTTAGGTTCCTTTGCATAGAGCATGCTTGTGTCAGCTGATGACAAAATGTACAGGAGGAAAGAAGTTAAATTTACAGGCAGATCAAACCCAGCTTTGGTGCTCTGTGCTACCAAAGATTCACATTGCAATAGCTGCTGGAAAAGTCTTCTTCCATCTGCAGATTTCCTGGAGCCCTTATGCTGCCTTCTGCAAGGTGTAGACCTGAACACAGTAATTTATGCATTTTTGATCTCAACCTTGGCTGCTGTAGCACAAGCAAGAGCCTTGGGAAAAGCACTGCTCAGACAAATTAAGAAAATCGCATGTGAGGTTGTGCTAACACAAGATTCATGACTTCAAGACCCCCTCCAGACCAAAATATTGCCCCCATAGTAGTATGTCTAGGCAGTGTGGGACGTTTTCACTTATAGAAGAGTTTCTTACTCTTCTGCCTAAAGTAATGGAAGACAATCAGCCTAGAAATCAAAAATACTTGTATATTCAGCCAAAAGTGTTTTAAAAACAGAATTAAAAACACTAGTATAAATCTTCCAAAATAGGTGCTTTTGGAAAGATACAAAAAGAATATGTGAGGGAAAATAAAGAAACTGCCTTGATTTCACAGAAGATCTCATGTAACATCCAGCACCAATCAGTGTGAGTACTAGTACTGGCTTTATTTATTTCACCCAATGTCAGCATCACTTGGATGGCCATTGTGGAGGCACTGCACAATGACAGGTAAATGACATGTTGTATATTTTGAATTTGTGATAAATGCCACCAGACTGAGGATGTAAGTCTCCACGTCGGTGAGGCTACCAATGACTCCTTGAAGGGCTACTGCTCTGCTCTTGGCTGCCCCACCTGGTCTGTGCAGAATGGGAATTCTCACACTTGCTTTATGCTTCTGCCCTGAAATTGCCAATCTTACCTGGGATTGCTAAATACTAATAATACTTGAAAACTTATAGTTGAGTAACAGACTCCTGCTTCCTTTAAGACGTGGACCTGGCTGTCTGGAAGCACAGAAGATCTGGTGGAACCACTTGTGGATATAAGAACTCTTGGCTGGTAAGTGATGCAAGATGGTCCTGTAGCTCTTTCATTAATCCTCTCATCTATTCTGTAAGGCTTCCAGTGACCCTTATGTGCTGTATTTTTAAACTTTCACAGGGTTGCAACTCAAGGAAGCCCAGACTTATTCTTGTGAAAAATAAATGCTCATTCTCTCTGTAAACACAAGAGAAAACTGCACATGCCAGTATTTTATAAACATGCCATGAAAAGCTCTTTTGTAACTTAGAGTAGAGAAGTCAAATTTCACAATATCCAGTTCTATTTGCAGAATAACAAAAGATGATAGTTGAACAAAAATGCTATTGTTTAACTGGGAAGCAATTAGACTGGTGATGGCAGGTCTCAAGTGAGAATACAGCTCCTCAGTGAGCTAGGAGTACCTGCTATTTGCCAAAACTGCCATTATAATAACACTGTCATGATTGAAAACCCTAATTACCTAGGATTTGGAGGTTTGTGGAAACTGTTGTGCTTTTAAAGGGCTAACTACACTATTAATACAGGTTTTGTAAATTGGAACTAGGCTGAAACATCCCACAAGTTTCATATGATGTTGTACTACCATTGTTTAAGATGTGAAGTGTCGGGGTTTTTTTATCAGGTCTTGATCATAATGGAATAATTTTTCTGGCTGAATTGGACACACATTGCACAGTTTTCTTTCTCTACTCTTTCTCTTCCAAGGGCCATATGCTTTCACACTGAGAACAAATTTCTCCCTTTACATGGAAAAGATCATGAATAAAAATGAAGTGTTGGAGAAAGAAAAAGAAATGTGGCTATGATTATAGCATGTTTATGTCCACAGTGGACAGATGAAAGCAATAACACAAAGCTGTTATTTTAGTAATTATAAAAGCAGAATTTATAATGATTTAAAGGCTAACTTAATAAGAAATATAAGGGCAATATGCTCTGGAGAAGGTTTCAATAAAAGGATTGAAAACTGTGATTGACATTCAGTTTCTTGGAATTGTTTGCAAGAAGGCTTTTATTTTGTGACATTCAGGGACCTAAAACTGTGGTTGATATGAATACTTGTCATACTCACAGCTCTGGTACTTGAACACTCAGCTTGTGATTTGAATTTAATTCTCTGTGTAGCCTTGGGTGAAGGAAAAATTGTGTTATTTACACACTTAGAGATGGAGGATGGCTCATAGGATTCAAGGGTGCTTAATGGTCCTGGATAGAAAATTAATAGCGTGTCCATAACCTATTAGATTATAGTGTAATATTAACATACACAGTTAGGCAGGCATAGTAAAAAATAGACCTGAAGAGGTGAATGGTATGTTTCAAATAGTATCAAAAACTTTTAGCAGCTGCTTACCAGTTTTATTACAAACTGAAAAATAAACTATGTAGGAGAAGAAACATCTTTCTACTTAAGTGACTTATAAAAAGACTGTTTCTTTATTTGGGAAGCTCTATAAAGAGACGAAAATGTAGCGTTTTGAAATAAGCTCCTTATTTCTTAACTTACCACCCATGACAGAAAATTAGCATAGCAGTCCTCATTGTGAGAGGTGTCCTCAGGATGTCTACAAGCTACCTGAAGTTTAATGACAAGGCTGAGCAGAGAGAAGATATGGTAAATGAGAGGAGTGGGAAATGAGGGAAATGAGAGGAAAGTCTGCTGCAGAAATGTTGGCAATGTTGTGGATGGATTTGTGAAGGCTGATGTAGTGAGAAGGAGAGGAGGAGGAGGTTGACACCATTTGAGTGGGCTCAGTCACACTCTTCTCTCTTGTACTGGGATCTCAATGGATTTATACTCCTGTAATTCAATTGGAAAAGAAACTATGCTTTTTGAGGGGGGGTTTTCATTGTCACTGGCACAATTTTATGAGGGTCATAGTGAAGTCCTCACTAACAGAGATTTCTAAATCAAAACTGAATGCATTTTTCAAAATGAGGCAATGGTTTGTTGAGGAGTTCCAGGGTTCAGTGCATGGATCAGTAGATGGGATACCATGGCTGTGTCATGGGAAAGACTGAACTGAATTATCACAGACTTTCTTTCTGGCTTTGCCTTTCGACTGTTAAAGTGAGAAAGCTGCCAGCTCCTGTATCTGAAGTTTTCTGTTTGTAAATTCATAGAGTGAACTAGTAAAGACTGCTCGTAATAAATGAAAATATAAACTGAAGAACTAAAAAAGTAAACCACAAAAAGTCAAAATGAAATTATTCTAGGATTTTGGCTTTTGCACCCCTTCATAGTCATACTGAGGGAATAATATAAGGGCTACTATAAATCTTCTGATAAAATTAATTACCAGTCATCTCCACCACCAGACAGCACTCTAAAAATGTACAGCATTAGCTTCAAGAAAGTGCATAATCAAACATTAACTGAAAGAAAGTACATAATCAGTTATCTCCTGTGAATTTATATCTGTGTAACTTTGAAAATGCAGTTTGGTCCATACTCAGATCTAAAACCACTTGACATTATATGTGGAAGATCAAAACTCTGACTTAATAATTTTTACTAAACCACTTCCTCAGCTCATCAGCTTTATCTCCTAATTATAGTAATTAATTGTTCATTAATAACACATCATGACCATATTAACTTTTAATTGTGTTTCTTAGTGGTTGAATAATTAAAAATTGATATCCTTTTTCATGATTTTATTTATTAAATTTTAATTATATATTTGTTTTTTAATAATTTTTGAGTGCACATAGGAATAACATTTCCTTAGGCTGAATGCTCTGAAGGATTGACCTTCCTCCTGGGCTCCAGTAAGCAAAAGAATTCACTTTTCTGCCACAGGGAGAAATATCTTTTCTGTGGCCGTTAGATGAGATTAGGCTGGGGAAATTTATTTGGGGAATGATCGGACATGTGGTTAGGTACTGATGTGTGCAAAAATGGATCTTTTGTGAGTAGCACAGGGGAGAACACAGGAAGTTTTAGTGTCTGTAACTTGCAACGTTCACAGGGAAGGATTGTGAAAATTGAAAATTTGACTGTTTTTATGGTAGTCAGCAGGAGGCACAGAGGAAAAACAGAACTACTGAGCAGAAGACTCATATTTCCATCGTGTACAACATAAAGCCTTGCTGAAGAGGAAGGATCATTAGTAAGTCCAATACTTTTTAAGATACTGTGGACCTGAAAAGAAAATGTAGTAATAGACTTATGTATTAATGCATGTGACATCCACATAGCACAACAGTTTTGAGAGAATGATACTGTGTAAAGGAAGAACAGTATAGGCCATTAATTTTCAAGATAAAAAGGGGAATATTTATTTTAATATCAGAAAGCAGAAAAGAAATGGCCATTACTTTGTAAAGGACAGTGTAATTTTTTCCTGCATGTTCCCTTTTGCACTCAGCCTGCGCTCTCCACTGCCAGTTTCTGCCAGCTGGGCACTATGGACCCACTGAGCTCTGTGGGAAGGACAGATGATGGAAGAACAACTCTGAAACATCTTTGACGTGGCAGCAAAACAGACCTCCAGAGCCCAAGCAAATAGTTCTCAAGGAAACTTGTTCTGTGCCGTCTTGATTGTCACTGGATTCCTTTGCTGCATTGAATGTACTGGTGGGCACTACCACGACAGACCATCAAAGATGTGCTTTAGGGAGGTTCATAAAAGGCTCAGCAGAGATGTGTCCCACTGCTGCTAAGGTAAAAGCCATCCTGGGAAAAGCAAATTTCTCTGCTTTTCTAGATGTCAGTAAAACAGATTACTAACAGAATGCTTAGCTGAAAGGTGAAGAACACGTCATAAAAACCCCTACTAAGAACTAGGTCAGAGCAGAACAGTGTACGACAGTGCAAAGGTGGGCTTAAGATGCAGGAAAAGGGTGTGTATTAGGGGCACCTGGCACACCTTAGGCATGTCTCCAAAGGGTCCTTTCACAGCTGTGAGAGTTGTAAAGGTTTGCAGTCATAAAAATCTAACTACCCAGAAATCCTTGGCCCCAAAGTCCCACCCAGCAGCCATGATGTTTAACCAGACCCTTGGCTTCTGCTGAGCTGAGCTGGGGAATTTTTCAGAAAGACATTTACTCTGAATTATAAGAAAGTCATGGAAGTAACCATGATCAGAAATAGACATATTTTAGACAATAGTGTTCTTTCAATGAGGACATGTATGTACTTTTTTTTGGTAATTTTACTTTTCTGTGAGCTAACAACTTCCATATACCAAATACTGCCATAGAGAAGAAATTAAATGGAGTCATGATGAAAAAGAATGAGGGATTTCCTGAACTAAGCAGAAACAGGCTAAAATAATGCCAAATGTGTTTTCTTAGGAATTTTTCACTGTGTTTTACTGAGAACTGTCTACAAGTAATGTCAAGTGAGCTATTTTTCTGGCAAGTAATATGCTGGACTGGAACCATAGGCTTGATAATTGCTTGTACCTCTTGATGATGAAACATCTTGGCTTTCTTTGAAAAGAATTATGGCTTTCTGCTGTGCGGAGAGAAACAGAGGTTCCTGAACTTCAGTGTCTGGGGCAGAAACCTTGGAATATTAAAAGCTTGTCTGAGAGCCTCAGTCAGTCACTCTTGATTGTGTCCATCTCCCAGTGCTGCCTGGGGGAGAGTGGCAGCTGGGAGAGACCAGGGAACAAACTGCCGGAAAATATCTTACCAGTGCCAGTGATGTAGAAAAGAAAGATGGGGCAAATGACTGATCACCGTGGTCAAAAGGAGCCAAGTAGAGTTCCTACAAGGTGGCATAACTGTGGCAGTACACAGCTGACACTCTGGCAGTCCCAGGAGGACTCTATTCCTTCGGCTCATGGTTGGCAGTTTGTTGCTTGATGTGGTGAAGTGTTGGAACGTGGTGCTTGGGCCATACGGATCTCTGAAGGAAAAAATAAAGATAACAACAAACAACTTTATTAGCTTAAAAAATAAGAGCTAAATTGTAGTGTCATTCATTTGAGGAAAAAGTGCTTGGAAGTAGTTAAATTTGATCAGTATGACCAATAGTGCTGACAACAGCAATATAAATGTTAACCAGCCTTTCAGAGATCAGTAAAATTTTCAGAGTAAGTCTCTATTCTTTAATTGTGTACATTATGTGTGGCACAGCAACATGGTGAAGGTCTATTAACCAGTGCTTAACTAATGCTAAATAACAATGACATTCCCAGGACTACATCATGAATTTATAATGATATGGGCTATTACAGAGAATACAAAATGAAACAGTAATGAAGGGGCATATAACCCTTTATTCTAATTTTTTTACATACACAAATATTTTTTCTGGAGATCAGTTTCTGCATCACAGAACAATATGTTGGCTGGTTGAAACTCTTTTAAAAGAACCCTTGAAAAAGAGATGACAAGCAATTGTCCTCTGAGCAGTGCACACATTTAGGTTTGAGTTTCAGAAACAAGCTGAGGGATTTTCTTAGTTTCTGCTATAAATGACCGATGTATGCAGAACAGCCCAGGCAGCATGATGAGTTTATCTTATATCCTGGAAATGCAAGGTTTCTATGAATGCATCATACAGGGATTTTAGTGGTTTCCATTTTAAAAACTAAAAAAACTCACATCGGCATAACATAGAGTGTGATCTGCACCACACAAAAGCCATGTGTTCCATTTTCATCCATACAAGAAACTTTAGATTAGGCCTATTATCCAGATGTAAAAACTGAGATGCAAAGGGCCAGATTTGGGATTTCAATACCTGGAAGGGGGTGTTCAGCTATAGTTAGATTATCATGCATGTAGGTCCCTTGCAGAGCAGAGCCTGGCCCAGGACCTTCTCAGAGGCTGGACTGACATGGCAGGTGCCAGCTCAGTATAAGCAGAAGAGGCTTGTTTTCTGTTGTGACTTTCCCTGGCATCACACAGCAGAGTAGCCATGGGTGACAAGGGAAAGAGAAGAAGTTGTACTAAATAATGGGAAATTTCACAGTTTTGTTTCAGTCAGAACCCAGTGATGTAGAAGACAGATCTTTACTTCACAGTCCTCTGGAGTCCTCAGGTCCAGGTGTTCTATTGCCAGCTCCTCACTGAGGTGAGAGTGATCAGCAGTTCTTGGTGCACTGAGTACCATGGGAAAGAGACAAAGGCAAGCAGCCCAGATGGGAACGGTGGTGTGATCTGGGAGTAGAAGATCTTGGGGCATCCCCTCACCACCAGGGCTACAGGCTGAATCACCACAGAGAATGAAATAAATAGGGAGAAATTTCAGAATCTGGATGCGCTCTGTTCCACTCTATTCTGAGGAGATCTGGACGTGATATGAGACTATCTGAGATTTCTTGTGTAATCAATACTTTTTTATAAAAACAAAAACTGTCTCTAAATATGCAACTTCTCAGTTGCTTAAAAAGAAACAAAATCCCAAACCAAAATCCAGACAGTAGAGTCACAGTAAACAGAGTGAACTTTTATTCCATTGATCTTCTCAGCTAATCAAAAAAACAAAGGTAGCAGAAATAGATAAGCTTAAAGACACAATGGGGTTTTCTTTGCTTTGCCCAAATTGCCACTGTATGACAACTGACAGAAAAAGGTGAAAGCCCCTGAGAGCAGGAGGAGAAAAATGCTCTCCAGAGTAGAGTGACAGTTAGTAAATGGGAGATGAGGAAAGTATCAGTGCAACCAAACTTTAGATCTGCCACAGGTGATACTTAAAAAGACAAAGGAAATCATTAAAATAAGAAACATATTTGATAACTAAAGAACAGATGTGGTCATCATCTTCAAAGACCATAAAATTCTAGGAAAAAAATGAAGAGGGAAGAATTTGAATTCAAATTAATGTGTAAAAGATGACAGGCGTGTTATGTGGGATGGATGAAGGTAGGATAACAATGAATGGAGAGATGGAAATAAAAACAATATGAATATCTATAAATATTTCTTACCCCATTCATCCATCACAGCTGTCAATGGTCACCCTGTCTTGACAGGCAACAGATTAGGCTCTGCTACAGGAAGAAGAGAAGAAAATACTTTCGTTAAATACTCTTGCTGCTACTATAGCTACAGCCCCATTCATTCTAACTCAGAAAATATTAAGTCTTCTAGACAAGAATGAAAATATGGTCCTGTGATCCAATTACTATGAATTTTCAAATGATCAGCCGCCGAAGAATATAAGCTGGAGCAGACCATGAAACTGTCAGATGATCTTTGAGATAGGTACTATGAAAGAAGTACACCACCGCCTCATTTACTCTTTGAAGTTTGCTCTCTGAGTTTAGTCCTAGGAGAAAAACACACTAAATGCAGACTTTAAGAGAGACACACAGAGCTGTCACCAAGCAGGATTCCATAGGAGAACACAACTTCTTGTGTCCAAGCAGCAGGGAAGCAAGGGCTCCTTGAGCACTTTTTCACTGGACACCAGGTGCTACTGCGTTTCCTACAAAAGCCTCATGTTGGAAATGTGTGCAACAAATGGGAGAGGAACACCTTACAGTCAAGGATCAGATGCAGGAGGTGTCCAGAACTGTTGAGTTAAGCCTCTGGTAAAGGTCAGTCACTTTTCTGATTAGTACAGGTAGACAGTATCAATTCTATCCTCCTTGGTGCTGTGTGGATTGTTCAACTGAATAGACCTGACTGGATAGTAAAACTGCATTAAGCTGCTTTTCATCAATACACAGCACTATCACAAAACCTTTTTTTTTATTTACATCCTCTTAAAACAAACGCTACAACATGAATTGGGGGTTGCTTAGGAGAATAATACAATGGCAGGGATGGAAGGCTTGCAAAGTGCTATGACATTTCCTGACTGCGTTATTAATTCCAAGTTAAGCACACGCTTAAGTGCTTCACAGAAGTGGGGTCAATGGCACTGACAATTTGCAACACTGAACCTTGTGGCAGTGATGCAGAAAGATTGAGGCACAAGAAAATTTTCCCCTTAAGCTGTGGAGAGCTGCATGCTAGCGATGCTTTCCTCATGGCAGTTCTTCCTCCATCAGTGTTTCTGCTAAGTGGTAAGGATCAGTGTTATGTAGGATGTGTTGTTTTTTGGATTACTTGCAAAACAGAGGTCATGACCATGTCTGGTCATTAAGAATCCCCAGGCACTCTTTGCTAGCAGAGCGACAAGTTTAGTACCCTGGCCGAAGACCAAGAAAGGATATAAATCCTACCTAGTCTACCTTAAATCCCCTTAGTATTTCTGTTAGATGCTCTACTCGCTTCTCAGCTCAGAATGAGATTTAGAATTGCTGCTACAAAATGGCTACACCAGAAATGTCTCTTTTGTGGCTCCAGACTTTGCAGAGCCTTCTGGGTTAACTGCATTGTACAGCCAGCAGGCATTGCTGAATTAATTGATTAATTGGCTTATCACTGTATGTTCATATTCTTCACCCTTCACACTTTCTGGTGGATGTTGAGTAATTTCCCTTGTTTGTTTCCAAGGGATTTATTAAAATACACTCAAAAATATGCCACCAAGGAGAGAGGGAGGGAAGAGATCCTCCCCAGCTATAAGCTATTCTGACTGGTACCAATGTAGCATATAATTGAATGTTATTTCCATACAGTCCAGCCAAATGTAGCCATGTACAACAAATAAGAGCATCTCTTAAGACTTTAGATTGTTCTTGAATGTAAAAGAATTTATTTCTCATAGATAGTTTTCAAACTGGGAGCAATATTATTGGTAAATTATATTTTAATAGCTAGTTTGTTGTTTCTTTTTCTGAAGCCATCATAAAGCATCCATAAAGTGGTATTTCTCTTGCATTTTACATGACTCCAGGGCTTGCTGTTCTCGCCTGTCAGGTCTTTTCAAATCACTTAACGTTTACTGGAACAATTCTACACTGCAAGATTTGCTGCTCATCCAGCGTGGTGTTTGTATCACAGCTGCTACACCATTGCCATCTCAATAAAAGGAAGCATTTCTCACCACTTCGCTAGTATATAGCAGCATGAAAATAATAATTTCCTTTGAAAAAAAAATCCACAAACCTTTCATCTGGAAAAAATCAAGCAAGGAGTACTCTTGGTTTTATTTAGAAATGTTTGTGGTTGTTAAGGTAAACTTACAACCCACAGTTAATTTAATAAAAATGTGACATAATTGTCCTGGGCTCTGATATTGTTGTACTTTTTTTTTCCCTTCAAGAGCAGATTAGAATATTCAGACATACTGAATAATGAAAGAGTTGAGTATTAAGGACATATAATGGAAAAATTTCAGTGTCATGCCTGGCAGGGCATTATCCAACTCATTATAAATAGTGAACAAAATATATAGAGAGTGTTCTCTACTATGTTTCAATCATAAGATAATACACCAGAATAAGCAGAAATGAGATGAAAGGACAACATTTCTCTTGTGTCTTACAAGAAAACAGTTTTAAGGGCAGTCACATTTTCCAGCTTTGTAGTTGAGGGTGGTATTTTATTCATTAGTTTCTTTACTGGAGGATAATAGTTCTTATAAACCTCACAAGCCGACCATCTTTACTCACAGAGATTAACATTTCACTCACAGACACACCTCTTACTTCAATGAAGAATGTTAAGATTATTTTTTTCTTCACTGTTTACTGCTAGTAAACATCTTCCTTTACTATTATGAATTAGAGAGAAGACATGGAGGCCATATCTTAAATGTTATGGCAATGAATTCTTCAAACTGTATTTACAGGATTGGCAGAATTCCCTGTACTTGCCTGGAGATCTACACAGGGAAAACATTGAGAACCATAATCCCAGTAGCTCTTGAAAGCCATATTTCTCCCTGATACTTTTCACTGCAAATCCCAGGATGTAACATAGTAAGGAAGGTGTTCAATAAAATGTGTGTTAATGTCACAGCTCAGAAGAAATAAAATGAAGGTGGGGAATCCTCGCCCAAGTTTCCCTTCTTGTTCCAGTTATATTCACCTCACTCTATATTTAATTTGAAGTGCAGAGCTAATTAAAAGTTAACGCATCATTAAAATGATTTGTAATAAGTATATTCAACTCCATGTGAGCATGATATGCTCATTATCAAGTCCAGACTAAAACTGGGATCCTTCACAATGAAGAAAATCATTATTCATAACAACTATCTTTCTGGTGACATTCATTCCATACATAAATGTAATCTAAATGTTTTATCTTTTAAATAACTTTAACATGTATGGAGACCTGCTGCTGAATAATTTTCTTCTTAGATGGTATCTGTTGTTAAGAGGAGTATTCCTTTAAATGGGCTCAACTGTGTTTTTTCAAGAGAAGAAAATAAGCCTTCTACAGAATTAATGAAGCTGGATTTTTAGCCTAGGGTAAAAAGCTGGTTAATGAAGTAATTCATAGTGACAGCCCATGATCTGAATTATATGAATTATTGCTTATTAATGGGATTAATTGCTTCTCATGCTATAATACAAAATTTATGCACTTGTCCAAAATCTAGGTCTATAATATGAAACAGAAATAAGGGAAGAAAGACTGTATTAATTATGTGTCATGTTCACATCTCTGAATGTCCCTACTGCAACAGAGACTGAACGTAGGTAATTTTATAAAGAAATGACATAAAGTGAAAATAATAAAATAGGGTTAAAAAAGGTAATGGTAAGTCCTGTTCAGTTGAGGCAGTATATCAGTTTGCATTACTTTGCTAAGGGCTTCCATTATTTTTATGCTCTCTTTCAATATATAATAAAAGAAAATTTATCTCTTTGCATATAGCATAATTCTATGCTATGTACTTGATGAATAGAGAAAACTTTCAATATCACAGAAAAACAAGCTTTAAATAAAATCATATTCCACATAGATATTTTCATTTATTAAACATGTAGTTTTCTTTGTATTATTGTCATTATTTGCATTGCACCTGTGCACTGAGGACTTCATCTGGAACTAGAAGCCTGACTGCACTCTGCCTTGACCAGACATAGCAGGAAAATGGGCTCTTATGCCCAGATTTCTTGTTATGGAGAGGAAGAGTGAGGAAAATTAGATGTATTAGTTTTCATCATTCAGAAATGTCATGTCAGCTGAAGCTGTTTTGCCTTATTCTATGTCTATCAAGGATATTTATATTCATGTGGTCTTACTTGTCATGGCATTTGTGAGCTCTTTTTAAAGGTATTTAAAGATCTGATCCTATATCAGATGAAATCTCCATCTCTCAGTTATCAGGAAAGTAACAATCAGCTAAAATATCCAAGCCTTTAGGCAGAGAATTGGAAAATCTCTTCAGATTGAAGAATCCTTAACCTAACTCTCTCTCCCACATCTTGGTTTGGTGCTCTCACCCTGTTTTGCACAAAAGATCCCTACAAATCAAAGCACTCTTGCAAAATAGAATATTGCTACTTCTGCTAAAGGAAACTTTACAATAGTGCCTGTCATAGAATGGTTTGGGTTGGAAGGGACCTTAAAGACCCTCTAGTCCCAAGCCCCTTCTATGGGCAGGGACACCTTCCACTAGACCAGGTTCCTCAAGGCTGCATCCAACCTGGCCTTGAACACTTCCAGTGTTGACTTGGTTCCTGTTTGCACACAGGAACATTGAGAACATGGGATCTTTCTACCACTTCCCCAGAGATGCTGGGACCATATTAGTGCAGTAGTTTCTTTCTGTGTGTTTTCTGATTCCATTCTTATAGACCGTTGTTTGGAGACCGCACCAGGAGTGCCAATGGTAATGATGTTTTTAAAATATGATTCTGATGACTTAATGAAAACAACATTTGTGCTTGTATTACAATCCAGCTTCAAAACCCCAGAATACTCCAGGGATCATAACTTTCTAAATCTCTTTTACTGCATTTTCCAGTCTCTGACTTCAAAGGAAGTGGGTAGTCCTGGCCACAGATACCCCAGAGAGAGAGATGATGATGGCCTTACAGCTTCCCTGGTACACATCTTAGTTCAGAACAGATCAGTTCTGTCATTAATAGGTTTCCTTCCATCCCCTCCTTTCCTTATCCTTTTTTTTGTTTGTTTGTTTGTTTTCTTTTTTTTTTTTTTTGTTAGCAGTATTAAAGACTCACTTGGCCTGGCACTGTATAAATAAAATGAATGAGCCATTTTAATTTCCAAAGTATTTTCTCTATAACTTCAACAGACATACAGAATTCAAGCATGAGCAGTAACATAGAGAAGCAATGGCCTACAAGAATCTTAACAGTGCTACATTTGTGATTAAAGGGGAAAGTTTTTTACTCTGCATTTTGTATTTGCTATTTACATCACAAGTTCCTTAAAAACGTAGCACATGGGAAGAATGCATATTTAACAGATAGGCAAAAGTAAAGTGTTCGAGGTAAAAGTGGTGGAAAGTTTAGAGGGGTACAGAGGACATCTTAGTAAGACTGAAGAGCAGAAAAAACCTAGGTACAAATAATGGTGAAGGAAAAGAATAGTTTATCGCCTTGCATGGGAAATTTTCTGTGTAAGTAAATAACAACTCCTTTTTTTACATATGCTTCTTTCTTCTTTAGAAAGACTCTATTACCTTCTTGGAAGTATTCCTACAGCACATGATGGGAGCCTCTCTGGGGAAACCCCTTTGTGTAGCCCAGGAGTGGCAGTCCTTCTCAGGAGCAATGGACATGCTGGGGTATGATTTCTCTCCTTTATTTTTCATATTTTAATATCTCATTAGAGTTTTGCAAGCAGTTTCTTTCCATTTAAAATTTTGGAAATATTGTTTAAAGAGTAAATAAGCTCTTTTTTGGTATAGAAGTTATGAAAGAATTTTCATTTTGTTTTCTGATGCATTGAAGTTCTATCTTTGTCTTCCTGCCTTATTCTTAAAATACGTAAGCAACTTAAAAAGTAAGTACAGCACAGAGATATATGTTATTTATATATATATATA
>WBMZ01011372.1:31376-73241 GCA_013400975.1 Atrichornis clamosus
TATATATATATATATATAAGTTTTTGTATATATATTATTAAAGCTATTGTTTTATATATATATCTGTTAGGTATATTCCATATCTACTAAAAATCTATAGCTATTTTATGTATATATGTGTATATATATATACACACATACATATATACACGCTCTTTCTAGATTTTCTGTTCAGGTTCTTGTGACTATTCCAAACATCCCTCTGCCTGCATAGGTAGCTATCTAGCTGGCAAAGTCCAGGAAAGGGCACTATTTACCTCCTCACTTAATTCCATCTCTGCCAGACACTTGCCTCTCTTTCAGCCCCTTCCTGCTGTTTCAGTTGTGTGTGGCACTGAGACACCACCGGTGCCACTGCACTTCCTCGGCAGCCAGAGGAAAGGGTTGGCAGCAGGAAGGGATTGCACTGGTTGGGGTGCCTCAGCAAGGCACAGAGCTCGGCTCTAGAGCCCTGCAGCTTTGCTCTATAGCTTACAGGTGAACAAATATTTCTGGGAAATACCTCGTGAGCACAGTAAAGAAGTCAGAGAGTAGGGAGGGGCAAAAAAATGTCATAGCCATTGATTGTAATTAATAATATAATTGACTCTGCACCAAAGATATTTAGTTCATATTTCACATTCCATTTTCTATTCTTACTTTTCCTGCTTCCCTTGTTGCCTGGTATTAAGACTAGAAAAAAAATGCTCTTGGGATTAGGCACATTTTATATATCTACCTGCCTTTAAAAATCATACCATTTGACATAATAAAAGGCTTCATAAAGTTAATATATACATTTCAAAATAGGAACAATTTTCAGTTTTATTAGTCAAAAAGAATTAATTTCAAAGCTTAGGCCACTGTGAAAAACCTCCACTGACTACACTACTACTATTTCCATGGAATAATTTTATTGCTAACACAGAGTTTTCATTGTCTAGGCAGAGGTGACTGCATGAAACACCACTGTGACACAACCCAGTACTATGGACTGTTTGGACACGAATAAAGTAAATACAGGCAAGCAGCCTTCTTTCCACAAACTGACTCAGATTCCTATCAAAACTTGTTTTTAGGGACTAGAGCAATTTTGATCAACCTTCTTGGCCCTATAAACTGCACAACAAAAATCTTCACCTGTCAGTCAGCCAGGCAAATGCAATACATGTAAACTGCACTGAGAGGAAATGTTGGGAATGGCTCACTGGTGAGAGAAGATATGTGCTTTTCAGTAATGTCCACTCTCCATTGGGAAACAGCATTGAACTGGGCCTGAAACTTCCAGGACAAACCATTGATGTTGCCAGTAGCCTCATGCATCCCTACAGGAGGTCTTGTTTTACCCATCATCTCCTGCCAATGCAGCCCTGCTTCCACAGGCAGCACCTGCATTCATGCCATATTTTCCAGTCCCTTTGAACTTGATTTTAGCAATGAAGGACATTTTTCCTTGAAGAGTAGTTGCAAAGAAAATGAAATATTCACACATTCTCATCATTCCGGCTTGGGTTCCCAGGAGACTTTTCGAAAGTCCAATTTCCAATCATCCTTCAATTAATGGGTCAAATCTCTCAATCAGCAAAAGGGAGAGAAGCTCCCAGCATTACATGTTAATGTTGTGCTTGTTCCCACCAGCTGAAGATCCAAAGAACCTTCATGTGAGCATCAGGTAGGTACCAGCCACCCGACTTGCAACTGGCCCTTTTGCACGTGCTAGAGGTTGTACAAGGAAAAGGTTCCACTTTTTCTTGTGGAAAGGTTCAAGAGGATTGTGCTGAAAATTTGATTCGCCTTGAAGAGAAGCTAGAAAACATAATTTCAACACAGCTTCCTTTAAGAAAAAACATCAGGCTGAGTTACTTAGTTTGGTAGAACAATCTGTAACAATACCATTATTAAAGTTTCATAAAAATGTGTTCCTTTAAACACAGGCTTATATCAGACTTCCAGAGAGCAATTATAGTAACTATAATGTGACTCTCGTGGTAAAAAGTGACATGCACAATGTAGTGAGGCTTTTGAATTTTTAAATTAGTAAGAGCAACCACTGAGAATATACTTCAAATTTCACCATCAAGGCAAAAGGAGGCTGAAAACAACTTACACTCTAGTTCATGTTTCACTTGGAGGTTTGAATTTTGCATTGGTTCCTAAGCCTTAGTCCACTTCTGCAAAGAAGCTGCCTCAGGCTTGAATTATGGCAATTGTTCCCAGGCTGCGTCATTTTCCTCAGCTTTCTTTACATCACCATGGAAAAAGTTAGCCCTGGTAAAACATAATCCTTAATTAAATGGTAATCTAATACAAGTTGCTTTTTAGAAATTGGTTAAATAGCAAGAAGGAAAAACAGTATATAAATAAACTTCTAAACAAATTTGCTTTACCCCATACATTTTCTGTGTTTTGCTACAATGGAAGTTAAACACATATGATAGTGTGACTAAAATTGTTAAAGAATGAAGATGGAAAACAGAAACAAATTTCTCTTCTGTGATATCATACAAAAAAAAAAAGAAATTTTTGTTCAGTCTATCAGGAAACATAAAAAATGACTCTTGCCAACAATTCAACAAGAATATTCACAGATGAAATTTCAGATATGAGGCAAATGAAAAATTGAAAAGAAAAGCTAAGTGAACTAAGTCCCAGGACCAACGGAAAAACACATCTTACATGTTCAACAACATTATCCAAACAATATTTATCACAGACTTTCATTACTATAAATTATTCACTCAGCAGTATTTTTTCAAAGAATTTTCAAAACAAATAGAGCAGCTTCAAAAAGATATTTCCCTTGTTTGTAGGCCAGTGGATAGCTTCATAACTTGGTTTTGGCAAGTATATTTATAATGGCCTCCAAATTTTTAATTTGCTTCTTTGGGGATTGGAGTTTGGGATACAAGTAAAACTATTGTATTCATAGAGAAAATGCAGTTATAAAAATATTATGCCAAAAAATGCATCTTTAAAAGAGTGGGGTATTTGTGCATTAGGAGATCTGGGTTCAATTTCTGGTTATGTAGAAATTAGCAGAATGGGACTGGTCAAGGCTCTTTTCATTTTTTAAATAATGATGCCAGAAATGAGTTGTTCTAGTTTCACTGGCAGCCATCATTCGAACATGTGAGTTACAATTCACATCAGGTTTATGTGAGTTGAGTAACTGAATGTCTAAGTCTCAGGATCAAGCAAAGGTGGGTATCAAGTGATGCGGTCGGGTTCTGGGTGTAGCCTGGCTTAGCCTTCAGAGCATTCTCTGGCAGCAACCCAGGGCTTGGCGCCAGTGCCTTGTTTTGGGAGTTTGGGGTACCTGAAAGGGCACAGAAAAGGTATGTCTGTGGCATCACAGTGCTTTGTTGGGAATTGAAACATTCTGGGTGGATGGGTCAATCCTTCTAAGTGTTTTGATGGAAAATGAGCTATTTCATGATGGGAATCTGCCTGAGATCTTACTCCTGTTCTTCAGCTCCCCAGCCTACAAAACCATCTGAGGACAATAAAAGTACAGGCCAGGAGCTTGAATTCTCTGGAGAAACAAGGATTTTTTGTAGATGGTGGGGTTTTATGTTCATTGCCTTGGTTAGTTACCCATTTCCCCAAAACACCAGAAGTGTGAAGCCTGGCTGGCTGGTCTCAAAGATCACAGGAAATGGCAGCACCTCTTTTACCCCTGGCCAGCACCTCAGAAACTCACTGACCAGCCACCTCGGTGGCTTACAACCCTCCGAGCTCACCCAGCAATCCAGGAAAATTCTTTAGAGTTTTCAATACAATTTCGAGTAGGAAACTTAAAAACAAAAATACTTTTTTCACAAGACACTCTCCTCTCTAATTGTCCCTGAGCATAATGAAGTCTTTTAAAAGCCCTCTGTTTCTTATGGTGCAAAACAATTGAATCTTCTTAGAAAAACTCCATCTTCCATCAATTAAAATTTATAAATAATGAGCTTTTGAAAATTTTACTCTTTTTCCTCTCTCATAACTCTATCCATAAGTATTGTACTTCCTTGCCTTTCTTGTTAGGCAAATTCTCTCTCTCTTTTATTCCTGAATGTATTCAAAAATTAATTAAATAGCAGAGTTTTTAGACCAAAATGTCTTTCATGCCTCAATGGGAACTGTGCTTGCTCTAATTCTTTATTTTAAAATAGGAGCATTATTTCTGTTAAAATGATGCTTAACCAGCACCTCGAGGTACAAAGAAAAAAATTAGCAGCTCTGAGAAGCAATCGATCAGTCTCTTAGCTTCCAGTGAAGAGGTATCAGTGCAACGTATGCCTCGTGTTCTATCCATGACCACAATTCGTACACATCCTCCTTCTCTTCCAGAAGACACGCAACCATGGTGTAAAATAGAACCTCCTGCTTCAGGCAACATTATGACAACTTCTTTTTTTCCTAATGCTCACTCAGGAGTTTTAGGGTATTGACAGAAGTGTCAAAGTGGCCAAGTTTCTTATCTGCCATCTGCAGCATTTTTTTCAATAGCATATGAAATTTAACAAGTAATTTCATGTGGAGGATTATACTTGGTAGGTATGTGCTTCAAGTGGTGTTTTGTTCCTGTATCTATAGTGCAGAGTTTTGTAGAGATGTGCACAAGAGGGTCTGAATAATCACCTTATTAATGTCACAAATTTCCCTGCTAAAATTTCCAGCTCTGTTAAGGGACCTTCTTCCGAAGTATGTTAAAAACTCAGGACCATCAGTTGTTCCACTAAGAGACAGAGGAGACAGGGGAACACAGTTTTATGCTAAAAAGCAGATTTTTGCCAAAATCCTGTAACTATTTCCGACATCCTTCCCAGTAAGCTGAGACACATATGAGCCATGTCACAATCTGCTTGCACTTGGGAGGGACTGCAACCCTTTCCATCACCACACAACTGAACAATCCTATTTGATTGAGTAGGGAAGGAAAAGTCGCAGAAAACATGACATTACGGTTACACCCAACACCAAGCACAGGTTAAAGGCACAAACCCAAGCTTTCTCTCAGATCCTCAAAATATCTGGTTTCAGCACAGTCTGTTGATATCTGGAGTTCACTGTAGTAGAGCCCAGGTTCCCAAAGTGTTGTCTGTGGCAGAGGAAATACCTAAGAATTACCATCCTTGCCCTGTCAGTGTGTCAGAAAAAACTACACAGAGATAGCTGTTAAGCTACAGTACTGTTTTTTTAAAGAACTTGATTTCAACTAATCTAGTTTCAGGCCACCTGACAGTATCAGCCTGGGCTCATTCACTCCAGCCCCACTAAGCCTTCCTTTCAGCAATTGTCTTTTGAACCTGCAAATTGGCCTGAATTAATTTGAGTAGGAAGTTAATTCTGAGGGAAGAGCTACTTTTCTTTGAGTTCTTTAGAATAAGCTGTCTCTGACCCCTAATAAAGCCGAGCTCCTTAGATTTGATAAAATGAACAATCACCACCAGAATGTCCTTCCTGTTCTTCCAGTCCCCAGCCAAGACAGGGAATCAATACAAATACAGTTCATAAGGTTACATATTCATAAGGTGACAGTGTTTCTTCAAATGAACTAAATGTGTCTCAAAGCCCATGATCTTTCATGAAAATCTTTGTATTCATAACTTCCAAAAAACCAGGCCAGTAGAAACACAATCCTTTTGATCAGAGAACATATAATTGGTTTAAGTTATTCAATGTCATGCTTGTGCTGGTTTGCTCTGTAGAGAGTATGAAGCATAATGTGTTTTTTAATTCTAGGAATATCCTGGTTTTTATCACTGCATAACATGCTCAAAGAGTTTGATAGGTTTTTTTATCATAATCAGTACTCTTTGCTGGTTTTGTAGACAGTGTTTTTTGGAAAGGTACCATTCTTTCCACGCTTAAATTTTTACTCAGCTCCTATTCAAAATGTCATAAACACTTGGGCTGGCAAACTGACAATTATTTTTAAATCTGGAGGGGAAAGAATCTGTTTATGTACAACTGAGGAATATATGCTAAACAATTTTACTGAGGTACAATAATTTTCTAGGTTTTGTTGGTTTCTCTGATGCATTTCTGATTTTGTCAGCCTCCTGTTCAGATAAACCATCTCCCGAACAAATATTAGGGCTGTGGATAAGGAAAAAACACAACCCATCCTTCCCTTGTTGGGTAAATCTGTCCTGATATGCAAGTAAGCAGTGATCAAAATGACTTTTCTTGGGAATTGTTTATACCTATATTCTTTTTCCAAACCCTTAATTGCCATGCAAAATGTGGACTTGCTTCTGATCACACTGAAGTCAGCAACATAGGAGATAATATCATAAAGTTCAAGATGGCCTAAAGCCTGTTTTGACTTTTATTGGGGAAAAAAACCACAGCAGAAATATCAAATTTTAGATCAAATTTGTAAAGAACGTGATGTGGGGCAGTAGGACAAACTTCTGCTGAGAATACCCTTCCTCAGCAACTCACTGGTTCTTGGTTGTTTCCTGGTAACTCTGACAAGCAAACCCAGTGGAGCCCCTGACATAGTGAGCACAAGGATCACTACTTCCTTCTTAAGTGGCCAGTGTCCTGATACTTCATCTTGTGGTCCTGATTTGCAGTTCTCTTTTTAAATTTAATATTTCTTCTTACTAATCAGAAGAGGTCTGCTGTGGGACACCTGGGACTCTGCAATGTATACAACTATTTCTGAACAAGAAGTGCCTTCACTAAATAATTTTGAGTGTCTGTGCCAGAACATCTTTCTGTAATAGATGCACTGATGATGTAGCAAATTCACACCAGTTATTAAATATCAGACTGTTAATACTGATTGCTTTGTTAAAGAAATACATTTCCATTACTATTTTGAAATATGATTTTCAAATACAGATTTCTTTAGTGTATCTTAATTACAATTTCTATGAAGCTGGCAGCTTAATTTCTGATTTTGGTTTTCCGAGCTCATTTTTGCTGGTCATCTCCTGTGTGATTCTTAATGTCTTCAGCTGAGCATGTGAAGTGGCACTTCATGGATTTTGTGCTTTGAAAGAAGTGCTACCCCAAGAGTCTTGCTGAGACCATGGTGGAAGATTCATGCTGAAGCAGGGAGGGTTGTAAAGAGTAAGATAGTTGGATACGCATACTGGAATGCTCCAAATTGAACATCCTTTTCTTGCAGTAATGGTCAGCTCTAGACCTTTCAGTTGTTCTGCTGCTCTGACACTACACTCAAGAAGATGCATAGATATTTTGGCTATATCATCTAATGAAAATGATAGAGGGACTAAATAGATTCACTCTGAACTTCTGGGATCATTCACAATGTGAACGAAGTATGAGGATCCCGGGGGATTGAGCTGTTCTGCTTCCTCCCATTTTCATAGGAACTACATGTATAAAGACCTAATCAGGATAGAAATGTCATATTTTAAAGTTGTCTGGTATGCACACCTTTTGAGACACTAAAAAAACTATTTATGATTAAACACACAGACACCTTTCTATCACTTTAGTGTGTTTTTAGTCAGCACACAGATTTGCATGGGTTGTTCACTGTCCCCAAACACTCAGTTCTCACTCAGTCAGCACTACCATTGACAGCGGTGCCAGGTAGGGCTGCAGGGCAAGGACTGATAGCAAAGACCTTAGTACAAGACAAATTCATTAGACAACCTAAATAATTTAGGCACATTTGAAAAGCAAATGAACGTAGAGGTGTTCCCTTATGATTATTGCTCACACAGATTTTTTTTTAAGAGGAAAACCATAAATTAATAAAGGCAAGAATGTCTTTAATGACAATATTAGTGGCTGCCCTGTGGCTATTAAGACATGCACTCATTGTAAACTATATTGATTTTTCCATTGGATAAAATTCTTTGGTTAAATTTTTATTTGCAGCTATAATCCAGGCTAGCTGTGTTGGTCATTCTTATGACAAAATGTGGTCAGAAAGTTTTTCTTTGAAGCTCTGACCACATATATTCAGAAAGGTCCCTTAACAACATCAAGGAGAGTCAGATGCTATCTGTAAGTGCAATAGTCACTGCTTTTGTGGAAGCAATGATGCTGTTGATTAATGGAATGAGTTGCGGGCTCACAAATTCTGTGGATAATGCTAGATGTATTCACAACAAAATGAATGGCCTAGCTTTTAAAAACTTTTTGTGCCTCTGGATGCCACCATTACCACCATTTTCTGCAGAAAGGCTCGGCAAGGTACCTTAAAAATTGCTTACTGAGAAAACGTTAAACCTTGACAGTTTTAGGATATACCTTTAGGTTGGACAGAACACACAAATTTAAGGGATTTTCAGAGAAGTGAGAGACCATTTCAAAGATTGGCAGTAGCTCTCAAAAATCAGAGTGAACAAAACATTATTATTTGTGGCTTTCAATCAACAACTTTGCCTTACATTACATTAACAAGGAATAACCTTGACCTAGCAGGACCAGAAATATTTTTTTCCACACCACACAACCATGGTCACTTTCCAGCTGGTTGAATCTGGCTTGTTGCACAGTGAATCTTACTTGAAAGGTGTCTCTTTGTACATCTGTTCAACTAAGGCATATAACCACAGCCTGTGAACCTAAATATTTCCCTGGTCATCCTGAGGCTTCCCTCTCTTTTGCAACATGAGGAATGTGATTGTTGAATTTCTATAAGAGACATTCCTCTATATTCCTATAATTCCTATATTTTGTCTCAGAAAAAATATTTAATCTTAGAACTACTAGTTCTTTGTCTCATGCACTGTGAGAATTTACTGCATTTGCAAATTAAATGCCTGACAAAGTGAATGGTCACATGAGGAGTTTCACAAAGTTCATCCAAAATGCACACATGTCCATAAAGGATTTGCCCATCTACCAGAGGAGAGCTTCAGTCTTAGCAGTTTGTTGCTTTATTCAGGAGGAAATGGTCAGGTCAGATGAAGAAGATTTGCTCTGCCTATCTGTGGCCCTGATTTTTACTTGAATTATATGATGAAATATATATTTTTTAGAGAACTAAAGGGCATGTATGAATGACTAGAAAAACTCTTCATAGGACAAGAGAAAAATAAAGAGAATCTGAAAAATGTGGATGCAAAAAGCCTTTTCTATAATGAGCCAATACTGTACAATAACACGTTTTCTTATCCTATTTTGAGCCAGAACATTAAAATGTATGATGGTAGCCATAAAGTGACCCTAAAATATTGTGTTGAACACCTTTGCCTTGTACGTGTCACCATTGGTAATCAACTATAAAGAATTTGACACATGGTTTTTGTTTCACTCATCCTGTTTCAAGGACAGAGTCAATTAAAGTTTTCTCCAACTTCAATATTATCAGACTGTCTGAGGCCTTCAAACCCTTTCCTTTACTGCTGAAGCAGGAAAGAATTCAAAGTCCAGCACTGCGGGAAAGAATTTGGCCCTCACTGGACTTTGTGCATGTGCAATAACCTGTTTCCTTAACCAGTATTTTTCCTGTGAGTATTTTACTGCATATCTCATGTTACAACACTGGAAGTTTGTGGTGCCTTTTGGGTGCAGAGTGTCCAGTGGGATCCAAGACACATCTTACAAGGCAGTGGTTTATTCCCTTGCACAGACTTGCCAAAAGCTGCCTGAGATACCATTAAATGCATTACACTAAAATAAAACGTAGAGTTTTCAGCAGCCATTTGGTAATGGAGGAGGCACGTTCTGTTCACAGGAGTTGTGTTTTCATATGAATCCTGCAAGGGAGAGCAGAACACATCATCAAACCTTCACAGAAATTCAGAGACACTTCACTAGTAATACGGAGCCCTTTTCTGTTGATCTCTCCAATTTAATGTTACTTTTCTTCCTCTTCTTTTTGGTCTTTGGTCTGGGGACCTCCAGGAGAGGACTGAGCATTTCAGATTTTTAGCAGGGGCAGCTCCCAGCAATTTCTCTCTTGAGCCACTTCTTACCTTTCAAGAGTAGAGCCTGGTATTGCCTAAATTACAGCTATTCCTGTCTAGCAGCAGAGTGATTGCTGGTGCGTGGCGTGCGGCCAGGGCACAGAGTGAAACTGTACCTGGTGTCTGTGCACAAGCAATTCTGTGCCACCGTGCACCAGGCACGCACTCACACAACACACACGTGAAGGCTAAGTGTGATGGCAAAAGAGTCCTGCCTTATGACTTCAGTCCCTGCTTTATTATTGCCTCCTTGGATCACTCAGTCATGCAACCAGAATTTTAAAAAATATTTAAATATTTCTCATTTTTAGACGCCTAACTACTCTGGAAAATTTAGCTATTAAATCAAGATTCCTTAATCCAAGATTTGGGAGAATACCTACTTGATATTTTGGTAAGTAGTCATGCCAATTCTACAGTAATAGAGGTCTTATAAGTATTGAAAAATAAGAAGTACAGTGACTTTTGATGCTCTTACAGGCCTTGCCTGCCAGGAGAATAAATGAGAATCAATGTATAATGGAAGTCCGGAAGAGCTGCTTAAGAGTTTGCTGAACAGAGATGTCTTTTTTGATAAATTCTTCATGTCAAATGCCAACAAGCTTAAAAAAGGAACGAGTGCTGTAATTGTGGTATCCTGTTCAGGTTACACTACCCTCAGGGAAACTGCTACTAATGACTGAATTAATTAACAAGAAATTGTTTTATGTGTTACAGAATTTAAACCAGCCCCCTGCCCCAGTTTCCCTGTCTGCTTATTTTTGGAACAGTGTGAACAAAGAAGCCATTTGCCACTGCTTTGTTAACCTGTTACTCTCGCTCAGCATTTCCCTGTAATGCTGTGGAAGGCAGGGCTGTGTGCATTACAGCTGGGAGCAATGTCTTCTTGGATCACATGCTCTGCAATCATTGTGTAGAAAAGTGTAAAACAAGTACCTTCAGAACCATGATCGCAGTTTTTGGCGTTATAACCACTTCTTTCTAAGCTTGTCTACATGATTTGTGCCATGGCACCGTGGGAACAGATATGAAGAGATAAATTCAGTGATGCAGCTTCCTATTTAACTTCATACTTCTAGAACACCTTGGAAATGCAATTGCTGGTGCATAATTAATATCACAGGGTTTTTTGTTTTTTCTCTTCAGTATCATCTAGGTATGTCTCTTGAGAAGATGAATGTCATGGGGGCCAAGTATCTCCTGTAATTCTTATTCCTTTGGGATTATATGATAATCTTTTCATGCTAAAATTGTTTTATCTTCACAACTATTTATGGGGGTATACTGTTATTACCTAAAATATAAAAAAGGACTGTGCAAAAGTACTAGCTCATTTATGTGTAAGAGTGCAATTTTGTTGGGAAGGGCTGAATTGAATAAGTATCCCTGTTTTTAACAGGATTATGTGACATATGGGGTAGATACAGATAAGGTTGCACAATGCATCTTCAGTTTCTCTTTAACAAACAGAAAGACAGCTCCTTTACAGATCACAATTGCAGGCATATTTTGTTCTATTTGAAAGAATGAAAGAAACATTTTCCTGATTTTTATCTGCTTTTAATTAGCCTTCTTCAACAAAGAAAGCATTTGCTACATTTTTTCAAACAAAGCAACAAAAAAAAAAGTGCTCTTCATTCAGATACAGACTTGCCTTGCATGGGAACAGCTAAGTTAATATGCATTTTCATCCTCTCTACTTCTGAAAATGGTAGAAACAAGTGTATTTACAGTTCTAAGACTTTATATAAAAGAAATTATTTTCTTTTATTTGGCAATTTTATAAGTCCGGTGATATATTCTAGCTCTCTTCCTCAAAGCTCATGATACTGTTGTGTGTACAGAAGATGTGTGTAGATACACATCTATGCATCTACCAAGCTCTGAACTTATTACCTGGCCCACATATGAGGACAAATCCCTCATGTTTACTTGCTTCCACTTCATCATCCAAAGGCTAATCTGGAAACGAGAAACTCTAACCACATGTTTCTCTTCAGTCATGACAACTCCTTCTGCATTCCCTGCTCAGATGAGTACATGGCTCCTGCTGTGGACTAGGGGTCACCGGTCTCATCGTCTGCATCTGTGACTTCATGACATAGAAAAGTATCAAAAAATGCCACATTATTTATTTTAAACTAGAAAACAGAGAGAATCTGAAAGCAAAATCTTGGCCCCCAAGAAATCAATGGTGAACTCCATATTGATTTCCCAGTGGCTAGAATTTCATCCAGGGTTTGCACAGTTTTATTTCTTTTGGATGCAGAAAATTGGACTGAAGAAGATTTACAGAAGTTATAATTTAATAAGGTACTTCCCTGCTCCTGCCTATGAATGCAGATTTTTCTGTTAGCAGAAGATCAGTTATACAGTTTCATAAATTGCTACACAGAACAGCAGAAAACTGAGATCTAGTACCTTGAGAGAATTTAGTCTTCTTGTGCTGAAAGGATCCTTTTGGGAAAGGTAAAACCTCACACATAAAATTCCTTCTTCAATACTACAGATGGGTTGGATTTTGTTTTCAAATCCAGCATTTTTGGGGGTTTGGTAGGCTTGAGTGTTTCTCTGCCTAGACTGGTGGTATCATTTTCAAGGGAAAAATTAGGCTTTGATCAAAAAAGAAACATTTAACTTCTTGACTATATGTAAAAATTTCTGGTTTTGAAGCTGCAGAAGCTTTGCAACATTGATATTATTTGTGTATTGTTTGTATGTACAGTTTATAAATATTGTTTATATGTAAGCAAAACATTTTTAAAATGGTATGTATTTGGCAGAATGAGAGATGTGTTGTTACATCACAAGTCTGAGTTTTAAATTGCAGATTTTAATTTATTGCAAAAATCTGTGTGGACTCTAGGGCACCAGTTTTGCAACCAAATGATGACATTGTGCATCAGCTGAATCCATGCAAAAATCTGTGTACACACATTTAGCAAGTGCCAGACAAAGGATATTGTCATTTATCTATTTTCAGTGGTTTAAAAAATTATTACTCTTTTGCTGTTAATTTCTATCCTTCAGCTGAAAATTACTGTCCCTCAACTATGATTTGGTATTTCAATGCAAAGTAAACTAGTTTATAAACCATAAATTTGCTTTATTTGAACTTAAATAGTCTACCAAAAGAAGGCTGTGTTTTTTTCTGGTACTGATTTAATGAGAGTGGTTTAAGGCCAAGGCTGAAAAAGAGACTAAATTATTGCAGAGTAATTACCCTCAGGCTTCTGAACACACTGGGATCTCGACTACAACTCACTTATTCTGGAGTGGAGCATCTATACATGCACACCAGAGAGCTTTCCTGGGACAATCTATTCCACTTGAGTTACCCCAGTTAATTACTTTATACTGATGAGTCTTGAAAGTCAGTTCTGCCTTTAGCATTGAAACATTCTCAGAATAAACGATGAATTTTCTTGAAACAACTTTACCACGAAACAACACATTAAAAGAAACAGTTGGGATTGTGAAGCATTACTTTGTGATGCTTTTGAAAACCCTCCTTCTCTTGGCTGTTGGCATAACACGCACAGTGCCGGAGCATCCCACAGCCGACACTAGGAGTACGCTGATTTGCAGCAGGGAAGGATTTGATGCCAGGTTCGTTGTTGCAGATGCTTGTCCAGAGAAGGCCCCCATGCTGCTCATAGTGATGTTCGTGCTTCTTACCCATAAGCAATGATATTGATCTCATGGGGACTTGCCTGAGCAAAATGCACATGCAAGTTTTTTGCTGGTTTGGGGCCAAAGCATGCAAATGCAAATCGGCTCAATTTGCTGATTGAGCAATGCCCTGTGCACGACTTACAGTCTCCGCATGCAAAGGGAAGTATGTTCTGGTGTCTTACTGGACCATATGCTGCATTGCTCTCTGAGGCTTCTCCTCATTGCTGGGGAGTCTCATTAAATTAATATGGGGCAGCAGGAATATCAGGAAAACAACAGCTTGATCCAACCTGAGTATGTTCCGTTGCTCATACAGCTTCTGGCTGTGAGCCTCAAGAGTTAATGGAAATTGGCAAAACCCAGTGTGTCCCACTACAGGCAGCTCATGGCGTTAAACAATTATGCAAGAATTTTTCCTTGGAAGCTATTAGGGATGATGACATTGCGCTTAATATTTGACCTTCCCAGCTTCAACCGCTCAATACCTCTTACTGTACACAGAAATTGCCAAAATCCCACCTAATGAGCTGAAAAATGACATATGACAGATCTGATGGCTAACTGCAGCTAGAAAAAGACTGCTACAGAACAAAAATTCCCAATCTTGCTCTTTTTTCTCTACTTTTTCCTGTTATAAAGAGTGTTTAAGTATATAATTTGAAAGCACAGATAATTAAAAACTTAATTTGAATAAAGCTGAATTCGGGCAAAGTTCTGTTGTTTTAATGGCTTTTTGGCTCAAATCTGCAGTTTGTTCACAAAGTTATTGGGTACTCATAGGATTTCATTTTTTTTTTCTTTCTGGGAAAGCTGTTTTGGTCTTAGTCCAAGGGGCACTGTTTCAGTTCCATTTATTCCTAGGAGATTTACACCCAGTTAACTCTTGATTTCAAGGAGAGGGAATGGTTCTTGAATTAAACTGAAATAAAAATATTCCTAAGAATAAGATAATCATGACTGCATGTCATTGTACCACTGAGTCAGTGTATACGAAACACAGTGTGTTTATAAATGATGCCGTTGTCTCTTTTCTCTCCTGCATTATTTAGGTTTCATCTTAAAAGGCCACCACTAAAACTGCTATAATTACACCAGGAGTGGAAAATAATTTTCAGAGCTCCAGTCCCATTTCAGTCAGACAAAACTCATGTCCTACTTTTGATAAGAAACAGTGGAGGTGAAAAAGTGAAACTTTAAATGTTAATTAATTTTCCTATGCAGCCCCACAGCCTTATTTTGCATAGACCTTGGGATTTCTCACTTTAAATAACATCGATTTGAAAGAAAATGTTGGCCAAGGAATTAAATGGAAGAGTTTTATGAAGCTGTTTTTATAATGTACTCCTCCTATTGTAATCAGTATACAATGTAGGGACTTAACCTGAACTCTGAAAACTTTGTGCATCCTCTAAGGGACCTGGACTTTAAGCATCAGTAAATGAATGGTATGCACATAGCCCTGGGAAAGAGCCTTGGTTTCTCTGTTCTTCATCACTTGTGTTGCTAAACAAGTTTATTATGACTTTATTTTTCCCCTTTACTTTCCTACTTACTTGACTTATTTTGAGAGGGTTTTTGATGCATTGTGACTTGTTTTTTGAAAACCGCCAACATATATTATCATTTCTACTATCACTACATTGTAAGTCTTGATTAACATAATGAGATGTTTATAAAGGAGCAAAATACTGTGCATGTCTTTGGAGCAAGGGTAAACATATGATGTTTTATCCTACAGCGTCTGAAGTCCAAGACTTTGCCAACCAGGACCACAGAGTATGTCATCTTCAGGGGTCTAAGCATAGTATGTTGCCGAAAGGGTGTATCTGTTCCCTTTCCTATGAGGTCAGCAATTTTGGAGACACCTAATTAAATTCTTCATTAACTCATCAGAAAGAGAAGAGAAAATAGCAAAGAAATTCATGATTTAAGAGATTACAGATGAGCTAGAAAGAGTTGATCTTGAGTTTTGAAATAGAAATATTATCAAGTATAAAGAAGAAAAAATGCCTAGTCTTACAAGATTGATTTTTCTTTAGTGTTGTTAAATTGCATCCAAAATACCTTTGGATTACTACACAAGAAATAAAATGTTTTAAAATTATACACTGTTTGAGCCAAATTCAGAGATGAGATTAAACCTTTTCTTGGTTTTACGATCTTTTAGGTTTTTTTAAAGAATGTATGTGATTGAGGCTTAAGATGCTGAACTGTCATGACACACGCAGGGAGGGGCTGGGAGGGTTTCAAAGGCTGAATTTAAGCAGGCTACTTCAAGTTGCTGAAGATAAAAGATGAGAAGGGCTTAAAGTTCAAGCACTGACATCCAGCTAAAGGCAACCACATGGTATTTGTGGAATTGAATTTGGGCAAAACATGTTCAAATCCACATGTAAAACAATATTTAGACAAATCTTTGAAAATGTGTAGCTCAGTATGTATGACTAATAAGTCTGAGTTATTTATGGGCCAGAGTATGTTGGGCAAGTGTAGGATACAATGTTTCGGGGTCGATTTTTCAGTTTCTATGGTTCAAATTGTACTGTGGTTAAATCATAAAACAGAGCCTCTTGGAAAAATACCTGGATATTCCATGTGGAGTTTTCAGAGTGCAGTTCATGACTGTACTAGCAAACAGCACAAGGAGCACCGTGAAGAGCTCCAGCACAATTTAAAAAGGCTCTAAAATCTACAGGTGAGTGTTGTATAGCATGAACACATACACATGCACACAAACAAAGGTTTACACTAAATTTTTGCTGGTTATGGAGGGAATTCAGCTTTCAAATTGATTAAGGGAGCATGCCTAATTAGAAACATTTATCACATGTACACTCACAATTGCTTTTTTGTTTTCACTCTTCATTTGAAATTGTATAAATCACAGGAAAATAAGTATCTCATATCCAAAATGCCCATCTCTTTGTTCTTTTTTATTTGATTGCAGTCAGATGAAAAGTGCTGCTTTGAAATAGAGGCAATGGCCAGAGGCCTATTGATTGCCTGTAAACAGAAACAAAAAGCGGCCCTGGTAACATTTAGAATGGTTTATCAGTGATCAAAGCACAGGAGGTGCTGTCTAGACAGCCTAGGTGTGGACTAGCAAATGGCTTTCATTAGCGGTCCTCTACTCTGGTGCCATTGTTTCAGCTCTGCTCTTCTTCAGGCCAATCTGTGATTGATTTCCAGAGAGGTGCCCAAGTGCCTGTGGCAATGGGATAAAGCTTACAGGACTTTGCTTGTTCTGACAAGGCAGAGTAGCTGCCTATCACATTAGTGCAAAATGACACTTCCAGTTACTTCCACAGTGCTTTGAAACAAATACTTTCAGCTATAGCAATTGCTCTTTGCAGCTTGAGCTCTGGAGTCAACTTCTAGTGTTCCAGAGAGTAAAAGCTTGTGAAATAATTTCTGAAGTATCCTATAGTTAAAAAGGGTCATATTCTGACATCTCTGACAGCACTGTGCTTTCCTCTTCTTGCATAGTCACAGCTTTTGTTTGAAGGATGGGTTTTATTTATAAAGTTACTGAGGATATTTTTTACTACTGGGAAGAAAAACCTCCTTTACACCCTTAAAAATTCCTGCATGCATCCCACACGTGCTGTGCCTGCCTGTAAGGATCTTTGGCATTCACCAACTGGTGCATTAAATCAGAGGACTTAGATTATTCAAATAGTTTCACTACAACCCCTAATGTGAAATGCAGAACTAGATTAACTTACATAAAGGCCTCATATTCAGCTGGTGCAAATTATCAAATTACTATAAACTACCAAATTACCAACATGCAAGAGCTGCAGATGTGGTCCATGTTGCCTCAGCCTCTCCACTTTGTGCTTGTGCTGTTTCACAGGTGAGTTGATTTCACTGTTCAGATGCAGCTGCTGGTGGATAAGTTCCTAGGGAAGAGACACGTGGCAATACTGCCTGTCACAGAACCACAAAATAGTTAGGGTTGGAATGGATATCTGGAGGTCATCTAGTCTGACACCCTGCCAAGGTAGTGTCACCTGGAGCAGGTGACACAGGAACACATCCAGGGGGATTTTGAATGTCCCCAGAGAGGGGAAATTCTGTGACCTCCCTGGGCAGCTTGTTCCAGGGCCCTGCCACCCTCAAAGTAAAGAAGTTCTTTCTCGTGTTTTGGTGGAACTCCTTGTGTTTCAGTTTATGGCCACTGCTCCTCATCCTGTCACTGGGCACCACTGGAAAGAGTCTGGCACCATCCTCTTGGCACCTCTCTTTGAGACATTTGTGTGCATTTATGAGCTCTCTTCTCTCCTCTCCATTCCTTTCCCTCCCCTCCTTTCCTCTCCTCTTGACAGAACAGGCCCAGCTCCTGCAGTCTCTCCTGATAAGAGAGATGCTGCAGACCCCTGTCTTGATGGCTTCTGTGCTGTTTCCTCAGGGTCATTGTTCTGGTTTTGTGGCTCCCACAGTTTCCACCAAGGTTATGGACCTCTTGATAATGACAATACGAGGCAGGAAGCTCAGAAGGCTCCAGTACTGCTAATAGGAGAAATATACAGAACCTCTAATACAGAAATCAGGGCTGCATCCCCAGCAAAGAGATGTCAGAAGACCTTGTGACCCCCACACCAGAGCCAGTGGTGCAGTGCTTGGGTAGGGAGCCCTGAGCAGGATCACTCCCTTCAAGGCCTCCATGGGCTCCTTATGTTACTTTGAAGAAGTCTGAAAATACTGAGGAGCAGAAATCCTAAATGCAGATGGTGAAATCATGTGGGCAGTTGCTAAATGTATTAAACATCATTTTGTTGTTTTTTTACTTTTTTAATGTTACGGAGCTATAACTGTGACTGCTGCCATACAACAAAAGTCTCTGTGAGGCTACATACACTGCTGTTAGTAAGACCTGTATTAATACCCTCCAGAGCAGCACTTAATGTAAACATTTACTTTACAGATAAAATTTTGACCAGTGCTTTGGCTTCAAGTGGAAAAGCCTTTTTTTTCAGGCTTTTTGAAAAAGAGAAGATGGAGAAGCTGACCAGGTGGTAGAAGAGGTTAAATGGGACATTAAAGAGAAATGGACTGTAGCTTGACTACGACAGTAAAGGGATTCACCATCTCCAGATACTGGCTCTACCTAGTCAGGATGAAATTTAAAAAAATTGGTCTCAGGATGGTGATTGTTAAGGGATCTCTGTCTATTCAATATTAAGTCAAGAGCAACAGAGTGTTAAAGGCATGTGCAAGGTCTGTGTGCCATGTGTGTGCCTGTCATGGAGCTCCTGAACAGCTAAGCTATAAACCAAAAGATTCATACCATTGGTCTGGGAACAGAGGATTTTATGTCCCAGGCTCACGGTTAACCCAAGCTGGACGTAGAGCTGGTGACCAAGCATCACCTTTCAGGACAGCAGTCTGACAGCAAGATCAAGTGAGCTGTGCTCTCCCTGGATTCCTGCAGAGGCTTCAAGGACTCATTGGATTCAGTACATGTAGTCACTTGTATTATTGCATTCAATAACCAATGCAGTTCCTTTAAAGGAAATTGCCTATTGATTTTTTTCCCCTAGCATTTCAGCCTAATTTTTAATTTACATTTTTTATTACTAAAGACAGGGGCAAGACTGAAGAGAAGAACCCTTTGCAAATACCTGAATTCTCTCCATTTTCATGATTGCTTGTGTTTTCTCACACCAACATGTGGGTCATTTGCATTTGGAATATAAATATATTCACCCACACATAACGCTTACAAAACTCAAATCATTGTGAAGTTATTGCTTTTACCTCTCTGGTAAAAGCTTAATATTAGGATTGGCTTTGTTGAAGGCTGAAGTTATATAAAAGGTTAAACTAAAAAATTTTGCAAGCCTAACAAAATGTCATGATCTGGGAAGACTGTTAAAGTTTCTAAGAATGTGTTATGCTCCTTCCTGCTTATTGTTTTTTAACTCATTTCATTTCTAGTCCATTGCAGAGATGGATTCACTTCTGGTTTGGAACTACTATTAGAAAAAAATTTAGCGGTAGTTGGAAAAGCAAGGGCTGAAGCCTGGGGGACATAGAAAATAATTTTCTAAAAATCATAGTAAAACATTTTTGCAAGTCTATGTCTGTATCAATGATGCAGACGAATGAAAGCTCATAATGAAGGAAGTCTCCACATTCTTTTCTTGTGAATGTAGTGACCAGAAGCGGACATTTCTTTGTCCTGATTTATTGTTTTCCTCAGCACTTTAGTGGTAAAGTGGGGGTAATCTGAACTGGGAAAATTTTCAAACCATTTTGAGTAATTATCTGCTGTTTACTGGAAGATCTTTCCCCAATGAAATCTTCAGAATTCACACCTTTACAAATTAGTAGTTTTATGCATAATTTTCTCACATGATGGTGAGGGGAACATGGGGGTTAATACCACAAAACCATTCAGTTAATTCATTTATGACAGGCTTTCATTGGCCCAGTAAAAAGTTTAAAGATAACTTTCCTAGAAGAAATCTTTCTAGCTTTCTTAGAAAAGATATTTCTAACTTTCTTGGAAGTTATCTTTACATTCCAGTTTTCTAAAAAAATTATGTTAATGTAAACATTGTTTCTTAGTGAGAGACGAAAGTGCTTTTCCAAACAATTATTCTTTTCCATGAAAAAATTGTGTAAATAGTAAAATTGTGTCAATGCCCCCAAAAAGGCATATTTGTAACATTCTGGTTAGCATTAGCATTCCCTTTCACCAATGTTGTACCTTGTTTAGATTTAAACTGTTCAAACATTTCTCAGTGTTCCTGTGCTCAAGTCAACTTTACCGTGACTTAGATCTCATTAAGGACCAGGATTCATACTTACTGCAGTAGATCATGCCTGTCTATACTGAACTCTTCAAACGTTTCAGACACAGCTTTTTAACAAACACATCCTGATGAAATGCTGTAGACCTTTACCCACTCAGCTCCTCCGAGGCTGCAGTTTGCCAGGCATTTGCCCGGAAGTGTCCGACGGTGTTTTGCAACAGCAGCTACGTGCCTGAGCTGACCTTTGCCTGGTGGTGCGCGCTCCGAGCGCAGAGCTTCTCGGGCCATTGCCAAGAGCTGTCTTTCCACCACATCTGCCGCACTTTTCCATTGCCTTTTGGGCAGGCCTTTGACAGTGATCAGTTCCTACTTCTGTGAGTGGTGCGGTGGTTACCACATTAGCAGACCTGCCCCATGTCTGAATTGTGGCCTATTTTGGGTCAATCTTTGCCTCTTTCCTTCTCTCATTGACGCCTTTCCTTTGCTTCTTTTGGCCAAAATAAGATATTAAGACACTCTATCACCCACCATGCTTTGGACTACTTAAATATATTCCCCTCTTTCCCTCTGCCTAGCCTGTTCAGGCTGAACTGCCTCATACTGTGTGTAGACCCAAAGCAAATTTGAAACTTAAATAACCTCAATAAATCTCATCCCTTTCTCTGGCATCTGGGTGTCTACAAGACCTGTAATGAGATGTTCAGGGTCTCAGCCACTGGGAGATGCCTTTTGCTGCCTGCAGCTCTCTCAGTCAGCTGGGAGAGGATGATTTAATCATTTAAGAATTGCTAAACGACCAGGTGTGCCATTTTTTGACTTCTGTGCTCACTTCTCAGTGCCACAATTCAAAGGGCAGTTCCTGGCCCCAAGACATTATTTTTTAATACAAAGTAACACTTCCAAATGTATGTTTTTCCTGGGTATTCCCTCTGCTTTCTGGCTGTCTGGAATGTTTCTTTTAGAAAAACAATGTCACTTTGAATCAGAAAGGTCTATTTGAATTCAGTCTCCAACCTCACCCATTTCCCCTTACTCTTGGCTCTTTTCTCAGAAAATAAAACTCTCTTTCTTATATGAGATTTATTTCTTTATCACTCTGTGGAGTGGAACTTTCCTCTCCAGTTTTAACAAAACAATGTCACTCTCATTCTTTGCATTCCAGAGCTGTGGATTAGTTCATTTAACAGTGATTAATTGTGCTAAATGTTACCAAATATTAATGTTCACATAAAAAGCCAGATTCTCTATGATGTGAACCAATGAAAAAGTTATATAAATAATATATATATTAAGAAATCTTATTAAAATACAAAATCCAAACATAACTCTTTGATAATTAATAGTAAAAATAATACACGATATATTTTAAAACTTTGTTCCAACCACCTTTTATGTAACAGAGATGACAGCTATTGCAAAACAAAGTAATAGTCTTTGGTACAAACCTGACCTTTCAGTGATAGAAATAGTGACAATTAACATTAGCTAGGGATTCTTTCACTTTAATTAGGATTCATTTAGAATTCACCTGGAAAATTCTTTAATAACCCTTTCTTTCTAACAAAGAAACATGTGGTGGAATTTTAATGGCTCCATTATGTTAAAAACCCACAATGTGATTGTAGTGATGATGGGAATTTGGCTGCACTGCTCAAACAACATCTGGTTTAAAATAAATATGCAAATGTCTTCATATATGTGTTAATCTGTCAAGTCCAAAGGATGCCAGAGTTCAGTGAGACCAGACACTGAAGTGTAGCAACCAAATAGAAACGGCTGACAGCAGCTTAGGTTTGCATCACATAGATCTATTCATTCATATTTACCTTGAATGCTGTTGAAAAAGACACAGCAGGTTATATGTTACACTCTGATGACACACACAGACACACCAACGAAAAACACCTTGATGATCATCCTGATGTCACTTACCCCAGGTTAATTCTGGTATAATGTAATTGATAATAGTCAGTGCAATGTAACTAATATCAGTGCAGCTATACCATTTTAATCTTCTCACATCCAAACTGATCGACTTCCAATGCATTGACCTGACTCAAAAAGATCAAAGCAATAAGTTTGGAAACAATCTTCATATTATTAATTCCTTTATTAGAGGAACCATTACTCTCATATATCATTAGAGTCCTTTACACTCTCTAAAACTTCCCGAAACTTCAGTCATACTGGTTTCATGCATGTGGCTCTAAATCAGGAAAAAGTGCTTTTTTTCAGTTTTGGAGGAATTACTTTGCAGCTCCCCAAAATGCAGTCAAAAACCCACATTTTTTTTCTTTAGATTTTTGATAATAAAGTGTCTCCCATAAAACTGAGCTGTCAATGGCAACAGTTACGTCCACTTCCTGGTTTCTTTCTTGCCACCTTATTTCATGCTGGGTATATTAGTTTATAGAGACTGTTGGAAAATAGCTTCTTTTCAAAAAACCCCTTTCCATGGGAAATCACAAAATCATAGAATAGTTTGAGTTGGACAGGGTCTTAAAGATCATCTCATTACAAACCCCCTTCCTGTCCATTCCCCTGCCATGGACAGGGACACCTTCCGCTAGACCAGGTTGTTCAAAGTCCCACCCAACCTGGCCTTGAACACTTTGAGGGATGGAGCATCCATAACTTTTCTGGGCCTATTCCAGTGCCTCACCACCCTCACAGGAAAGTCCTTGTTAAAGGTCTTCCACTGTCTTATACTCACCTTCAGGTACTGGAAAGCTGCTATTAGGTCTCTCCGGAGTATTTTCTTCTCCAGAGAAGAAATTTTGTTGGAGCTACCAGAAAACAATTTAACATCCTTCCGATCTTCCTTTCCAGAACTATGGTGGCCCAGCTGAATGTCCTCAAAACCAGTGATCACTGTTGCTCTGGATTGTCATCACTGAGATCTGCCAGGGAAGCCTCCCAGCTCTGACAGAGATGGTGTTGAAGTCCTGATCCATCCTGCTAACTAGGCTTTAGGAAGGTAGCTGGAGCTCAGCAAGCCAAAGACCTTCTCTTGGTGGCAGGCATGTCCCAACACAACACGGTGGACGTGTGTGTGATCATGGGGCTTTGTCAGTTCTCAAGTAGGTGGGCCACCTCCCACCTTCCTTGTGGGAAGTCTTGCCTATTGTGAACCTGCAGATGATATCCTTGGTTTGTGTAATTCCCAGTAATCGTCAGGAACAAAAATTATAGCAATAGATGTTCTGGGGAAGAGAAAGGCATAATTTAATTGTTTGACGTTGTCACTGGGAATTGAGAAAGATCTCAGATCCCAGGTTTCCTCTTTGTTCACATATGTATGAACATTTTTAGTCTGATTGTTTTAAATTAGGTGATGCTTGTTTTTCAGTGGCTGTTTTGTATCTAGTTGCTCTCTGGGCTGTATTATACAGAAAAGTACTATTTACTTTTGAAGAGTACGCGGTAAGGTTGGTTCTAAAAACAAAACAAAGCAAACCCACCAAAAACATAGAAAATATTGATTTCCACAACTAATTCAGGAAAATTTAATTTTGCCATACCTGAGCTAAATATGAAATTGATTTTTCAGATCCCCAAGGAAAGCAGAAAGAGGTCACTCTTCTTTACACTGTCCATGCTAGCAAGCAAGCAAGTGGTTATATTACATCCCAAGAAGAGTCATTAGGTCTGTACAAAAACCCCATGAGTCAGTCAAAATATCTCCGTCTGGGAAGTTCATCTCTGTCTAGCCTACAGCACCATGCTGTGATTTAAAACCATGATGAAGCCCCTTGTGAATGGGAGCCTATACACTTAATTTAGCCCATGTAGTTAATTTTCAGGATGTTTGGGATCCCAATGAAATTAAGTTTTCAAGGTCTGAACTTGTCTTCAATTTTACTTAATGGTTATCATCTGGTTTCTTTAGGTACTTGACATGATTTACATTATCAGGACTTAGTTCAATAAAATACTTCTGGAGGCTTTCTGTAAATAGAATTTACTAAAACAAATAAAATTTGTTCTACTAATAGACACATAAAGCTGGGAGTCGCATAAGGATGCTTCAGAAGTGTAAATTGGCATAAAAACATTAAAAATAATGCATACGTTATTTGTATGATCTTCTATAATATTTATAGCAATTCTCCTTACTGAGGTTGAACTGCCTCTTTCCTCAAAGGTCCAACAGTGCTGTCTTTGGTGGAACTATCCCAGGAAAGAGAAACAGTTGATGAATTCTGTAATGCTAACTTTAGTAACAACTTAAAATGTACAATTTTCTGGTAATAACCATGAATTGGTTGTCTTGAAATGTAGACAAATGTTAAGTATTAATACAGCTTCAGATATGGGAAAATGAGTACGTTATGATTTATGTTTCCTTCATTCCTATCACCTTAAATAAGAAAAATGCTTGTTCTCAATTGCCAAATCGCTGTATCTGGTATTTGTTAGATTATGATTAACAATAACAATTGACAGCTAGCACCTCAGAGCAAGCCAGCTCTTCTCATTACACAACTGATACTTCACACAGGATTTAATCAAACAATGAAAATATGCAACGTTTATCTTAGCTACTATGCAGGCCTTCACAGACTGAGGGATTTTTGTACGGATGGGCAACAAAATATATGAAAGGTTTCAGCTGACTCCCAAAAAACAGGTGCAAACCTAACTTTAAGAGGCAGATGGACTTTGGCTGGCAAGAGCCTCATAAAGGGCCCCTTTGCCTGGTGTTGCTTTTTCTTTGCTCTGCCATGAGTGGGAATAATTTGTGCAGATGGAAAGGATGATAGAAGTATTGTTTCTAGGGCTGTGTTTCTGAGTGGGATCTCTTTGCAAGTCGGTCACAGAGTGGCTTTGGCAACCCCCACCAAGAGCAGTCAGCCAGAGAGAAGGAATAACTTCACCCCCTTTCTCTTATCCTTATCCTTTTGTATTTTGGCTGACACCTGCAACGTATTAATCAGTCAGAATCTGGCCTGCAACACGATGTGTGTGAAAGCAACTTACATTCTATTGAGTGACCATAATGTCTCGCTGCACTGAACATGCTCATTAAAAACAGGCAAACCCATTAAGTTAATATAAAGTAAGAACAGTTCCAAATGCTTAAAACTGGAAATGCAGCCAAAATTCCCAGAAACTGGAAATGATTAAGCTATATTCCATATTTAGTACATATGAACACACGTGTGAACATGAACACTTCTATACACAGGGAAATGTACATACAGTTTGGAAGCACAGACTGTACTACTCCCAGTTGTAAAGGGCTAGGAAATGTTGCTAATCACAGGGAAAGTTGTTTTATGATGTTTCTAGTCTTGTGGTGCTCTGACCTAAAAACAAAATATTTTTATATTTTGGCTTCACTATTCCTTACTTTTCTTTCTACTAGAAAAAATAAAAATAAAACAAATAGAAAGGGTCTTACTGTCTTTGAAGAAAGGAATACATAGTGTACAGTAGGAGCAATAGCAGAAGTAGAACTTCTGTGTAACTACTGAGTTAAAGAAATTAGTCTTTGGTTAGTTTTAGCAGAAGTTTGTCAAAGGACTGAAATGTCTAAAAAACGAGCAAGTGCCCTGTGCAAATATGTCACTGCCCACAATAGACTTACAATGATGGAAAAGAGCAAATTACAACCCCATTTTATGATCTCTGAGTGTAGATACATTTCTGCTACATTTATGCCAAGCTCCAGAATGCTTCCTGTGGCTCCTTCATTGCATTTCTTATGACAAAATGCTGGGCCCTCCTGCAGCAGGAGGAATTGCACAGGACAGATCTCATCCAAAGCCGGATGAAAGCATCTAAAGGAGCCAATGTGAATAATTCTGACTTTAATGGCTAGTAGGAGGCAATAGCAATGTTAACCTGTAGAAGCATCACAGAAGATCTTTGTATTTAAATATAGAGCCACATTTAATAAATGCTAACAACTTACACATTCACTTAATATAACATTTCTGAGGTGCTTCTGAGGAGACTCTTGTGGCTCTTGGTAAGAGACATAGTACTCCTCAGAGTTACAGAAATATATTCCTGAGGACATATGTAATTACAAGTCATTTTAGGAATAAATATTAAAGAGATTTGAGGACCAAGACTATGAAGTAAATCACCTGTGAATATACTGAAGTATTAGTGGCATGCAAGTTGAAAACCTCCAGCTATCCCTAGAGAATTCTCATGCAGTGTGCAGAGGCTTGGCCATGGTCATAACTGCACACTGAACAGCATTTGTGTTCTGGAACTGCATGTGTGATGTCCCACAGGAACTTACCCACCAAACTGGAAGGAATGATGCCAGTTAACTCTCTCAGAGCAATATAAGAACAAGATTTCAAGTTTTAGAAACATTTAGAAGCACTCAGTCTTGGCAAGAGGAATAGAGGGCTTGCCTGTCCTTCAAATCCGTGCTTTCATTGTCTTTCTTTGTCCATATTACAGAGTTCAGCTCTGAGTGAGCTTTCTGTGCTACATACTTTGTCACCAGCTTCATCCAATAAAGCAGCAGTGGGGATTTAAAAGGGATAATTAATGCAAAAAAGTTGTTCAGACTAAAACAATACCAGTCTTTACCACTTTCATAAAGGAGCCAACAACTCACCAGTTATGAACTTATTAGAAACATGAGTTAAAGTTATATTTTGATTTCCAAAAAACCCTACCTACGGTTGCTGGGCTGAGGATAAGAGAGGCAAGAGATCTAAATGAGTAACTGGTCACTGTAGTATGATGAGGCCAGAACTTTCTCTGACTTATAAATAGCCCAGCCAAAGTCTGGGATGAAGTGTGCTGGGGTCGTACAAAGAATTCATGGCACATGCCAGAATTGCACAATGTTGTAATTGTAACCCTTGCTTTCATTTATTAACTGCAGCATTTCTCGTGCCAAATCTGTAGTTAAACTGAACATTCTCTGGGAAGAAAATGTGTTGTCTTTATATTCAACACGGTGCCTGCAACACTTTTGGAGCCACAATTATTGTAGTATAGTTCTATGCATTGCTATAGAATTCATATCCCAAAGAACACTTCTGACACATCAGTTACATTCTACAGTATTCCCCTGTCCATTCATTTTTCTTTTTTTATTTTTCTTCTCCATGCGAAAAGAGACGAGCAAAATGCCAGATGTATCAAGCTGCTGGGTTTACAATACGCTTAGCAACACAAACAGCCTCACTGACAATGATCCCAGTGAGAGGAAGCGTTTCACAATAAAGCCATTAGCCATGATGGGGTCTGAAGTTCCAGATGCATGTCCCTAAAAGTTAACTTTTTTCTTTCTGCCTCTCTGGTTTCCTGAGAATTCTGGACTGTGAAATGTACAAAGTAGCATTTCTATTGGCCCATGTGTATTGGGAATGATATGTCTGTAGAGTTGCCTGCAAAATTACTCCTGAACACTTTGGAGAGCATGTGGAGCTCATTCGCATTTCTTTCTTAAGGCTGCAGGGAAAACTATCTGTTTTTTAAAAACAGACATTTCCTTGTGAAAAACATGCAATTTTTGGTTTCCCTCTTAGTATTTTAGAGAGAAGAAAAACATACAGTCTTTCCCACTTCCCAGTTCTCTTTACTAACTTTACGTATCTTGCAGAAGAAATATTCCTCGGAATGTCTTCCATATGATCTGCTTCAATTAGTCTAATTCTGGATATACAACTAATCTGAATCATATCTATTGAGATATTTAAAGGCCTGATTACATTAGAGAAATTTGTAGCTGTCTAATATTACTTCATTGATCATGATGTTCCATGTCAGTAAGTAGCTGTGAATTGCAGGCACAAAAATTCAGAGCAAACCAAAATTTATTTTATAGACTACATATTTATATCCACACAGCTAATATAAATGTACTCTGAAGGTGCCATTCCTTAAATATTCTGAGTCCTGATTTCTGTATTTCACAAGAGTTCTTTGAGTCAACAAATTTTGTAATATGTGATTTTAGGGAAATAAAAAACACCCCTCTAAGCCATAAAAGCAGTGCAACAGATGCCTAGTTCAGAAGGGTTGGAGCATATTTCCCTTTCTTCCAAACAAAACTGAGATCTACAGTAGAAGATGTAAAACTGTAGTGGTACTGTGACTGAAGACAAGAGCAGCAGAGTTGAAAGATCATGTCTGTGTGTTGGGACACAACAACCACAAGAACCTTTTTTGCTTATGGGTGCCATTGCTATGAGGAGAATTATTTGCAGAATAAACTCTCCTCAACATGAATAAATCAGGGTGAATTGGTCAACTGGCAACGGTTTTTTAGAAAATAAATTCCCAAATGGACTGCATATCATTTTTTCCCAGTCAGCCTAAGAAAAGATAGCCTAAAATTACCACAAAAGACTACAATAATTATTTGAGATTTTATTGGAAGATAAGAAGAGAATAAACTAATATAAAGTCTTTCAAAACTGATTGCTAGCATGAATCCATTTTAGAAATGAGATAATTTCAATGGTATAAGCACTTTAGCTATATTTAGGATTTATGACAGTTTACTAGACAGAGCTGCCAAGTAAGAATAAAATTTTACTTGGCAAATTTAAGCATGTTTTGTTTCAAAACATATGGTGTTAAAATTTGGGAAACTCATTTAATGATGCTTGAATTCTCCCTTTAACTTCCCTTTCCCGTTGTATTGGCTTGGATGTACAGTGCATTTTACCTGCTGTTTGCCACAAACTCATCCTCCCAACACTGTTGCTTCTTCTCAGACCTGCTGCACCGTTCTTGTCTCCTTCTGCCTTTTTAAAGAGTCTTTAGCTGGTAAAACCTAACAAAAATCCCACTCTGCCTTCTTTCCTCTTTCATTCAGCTCCTTTTGCTACCTTTCTCTCTGCATTATTTTGTGCCTATTTTCCCCTAACTTTCTGAAATTTGACACTATCCAAACTTTACTGCCCCCCACACTGGATTTCTAAAACTTAATTCCCCCAACTGATGAATTGCTAGAAAGCTGACAGAGAAAATGCCATCAGTTTCATTACAGGAACCAAGATGAATGTCAAAATGGGGTTACTTAAAACACTATTATTATAGTTTTTTCATTTGGGATAAAACTCTTTCTTCTGGAAAAAGTCTGAAAGATCCTCTGCACACACACTGTCATGTCATTCCTTAAAAACTGGCAGTGCATAGAGCTACTAATGTAAATGAAGAAAACAGGGAATATTTTCTTCATGGAGTAGAAACATCCCAATTTTGTCTTCAAATCAATATCCTTCAGTAATCAGGAGATGACTATAAGCTTACATTTTCTGACATCATTGTCCACTGTTAATAGTAGTTTTAATTTCGTGCTTTAAATTGACATACAGTTGAGTTCATAGTGCTTTATGTTGTAGCATGCTGTAATTTAATTTTGCCACATTCTACCAATACCCACTTAGCAAATGTCAGAAAATCTCAAGTGCTAGAAATATCCTTGTTCCTTCCTTGTGCATGAGATTAACTCCAGTTTGCAAATCAATGTTGTGCCATTTATATTTTAATTTGTTATATCAATAATGCATATAATATGTGGTATATGCATAATAGATTGGCTATCAGAAGGAAAAATAATTTTTAGAAATCTGAAACAATTCTACATGTTTTTTAATACTCATAGCAAACTAAAAATTATAGAATTAGGAGTTTTTCTGTGTGGGGGGTTTTTTTGTTGTTGTTTTGGTTTTTTTGGTTTTTTCAATGAGCGATAGATGTTAGCTTTGGTCCTGTTATGTGCAACACTGAATTTTTTAAATAAGTGAGAATTCATTGTCATTGTCTTCAATCTAATTCAGTGAATAGGATCACTAGATTCCATCGCTGCTGGTATCCCAGTATGACTTGGAACCTTCATGGAAGGTCCTTTGTGACCACTAAGTGCCAGTGCTTGATGGTGAGGGGTCTCCAGGGAGCACTAAGTTAAGTCTTGGGTGTAGCCATTTACAATCCAGATATCTCTAATTGTCAGATGATTTGGTGGGAAGACGTTTCAAAAAGCAGCAGTGCTGCTTAGCCATCTATAACTTTTCTTATAATTTCTTATAAGTAAAGCTCTTTTTTATTCTTTCCTCCCAAATGTTTAAATCTGCTTTTACTACATTAGAAATTAAGCAAAATGTCAGTGACTTCTGGCTTCCCACAATTTATAGCTGTAAGATGTAAGAAATATGTGCCGTTTATAAATATGTAAGCTATTAAAAGAAGGGGAATATAATTAACATATCCAGTCACTTTTCAAGAACATATCTTGAACTCATGAAAACCTTCATTCAGACTGTATTTGGCCACAAAGTTGTTATTTGCAGGAATGTTAGGGTTTTACTACATATTTTTATCCCGTTTACTGCAATGAAAGAATTTCTTCATTGTTAAACAATGAAAGCAGAAATTAAAATAACATAAATGATATTTTTCTGTAAAGAAAATCAAAAGAGCTGTTTGAGCAAACAAGTCTTTATGTTATATTGGGAGAATAGTGAAGTAGGAGGTCAAGGTCATAATTAGAAATGTTTGGGTGTCTGTGAGCTTTTGCAGTCACATCCAAACATGAAACCTCAGCTCGTTCTGCAGAGGCTGTGGGCACTTTCTCTGTTTAAAGGTGAAGCTCCAGCAAAAAAAGCTCAAGGGTTGAAGCTGCACTTTTAAGGTATTGTATGGGAACATACCAGAGTGTGTATGTTCAATCATTCATTTATGATCCTGGTTTAGCCTTTTCTATTTATTTATCTGTTTTGCTTTTGTTTAGCAAAATCCTCAGCCTTTCAAACTGTGTTCATGAAAGAAGTGAGGGAGTTTTTACATAGCTAACATTTATTAGTGAAATAATTGACTAATTCCCCTCTCCAACCTGTAAGTGTTCTCACATTTTAGACAAGCACTCCGTGTCTAATCTGTCCACTTTCCAAATCACTTTTCCAACTTTCGCTGATGAAGCCAATAGGTTGTAAGACCACCATGAGTGCCTCTGCCAAGAGCTCAGCACTAGGGGAGGGTTGTGTGTTTCAGCCCTGATAGCCTGGAGTAACTATTAGTTCTAATTGTTGAATGGTTGAACGCTTTGAAGGACAAACGTATGTCCTAAGGCTGTGGCCCTGATGAATGCAAGGATTTCTTTCACTTGTCATTAGTAATTGAGGGTAAATTAATATTTACTAAGCAGAGTTTCACAGAAAAGGGAATGCATGAGAAATCTAAGGAAAAAGAAATGCCACAGGAGAAAATGTTGTTTCCTTTAACATTTTGAACTCAGTTGACAGCAATTAAAAAACAGCTAGTGGAAAATGGGGATAAACTTAATAATTTTATTGCATTCCTCCTCTTATTATAACAATCATTTTCTCTCCCTTGGTATGTAAAGGTTATAAATATTCCAGATGCATAATATATGTAATTGATGGATGACATCCTGCTAACTAGAACAGCAGAACTGATGACGTGTACAAAGTAGATTATATACACAATATGTAAAAATCCATCATGGCTGTAAGTGTGTTTACAGAGGAGCTACAGCAGCACTCGTTCCTATGCAGCATTCGATTTATTTGATAAATCGGAAAATTCTACACAGATACAGCTTTACGGACCAAACTGCAACCTTTAAACATCAGAGGTTCTTGTCATATGATATGTGTATACATAGATATTCACACGTTCGTTTGATGTTTCCTTAAAGCATCACTAAAGCCCTGAAGTGATCCATATGTTGACTGAATACCTAATGCTGAGTGAATTAAATATGGCATAGGCTCTACTTGATGCAAGCCTCTCTTGCCAACTCCATAAGAGGATTTTTTTTGATGTTCAGCTATTCAGCAACACCGAATGGAAGCACAGAACTAAAACTGGCAGGGTGTGCAACCCAGCAGAGCAACAGACACAAAACAGTGTGTGAAATAGCAAAGGGGCATCTTTGAATGGGATCAACTCCTAGATTGTCCTTTTGGCTCAATATCTCGACTCTACCACCAAGCCTCTGCTGTCCAGCTTTGCCAGCTGAGCCAGGGCAGACACCCCTGGCAGGGGCACAGTGTGTGTCCAGGAGCAGTTTTCTGGTGGAAAGACCTCTCTTCCACTCAGACACCCACCTGGATGCAGTCTTATGCTCAGGCCCCATCACACCAGGGTCTGGACTGAAAAGTGATAATAAGGGATTTTCCATGTTCAGACACAGCTCTTTTAGGTAAGTTTCACAGCACAAACCTGGTGTAAAACAAGGCAGGCTACGCTGTTATGATGAGAGGAAAGGAAACTTTGTGCAACAAGTAATTTCCCCCAGCCCTTCCCCTGAAAAAGCTAAAATGCCCCAGTATCACAGAAAAATGAATCATCAGCTCCTCTATCTTAATTGAAGTGTCAAAGGCATGGCAACACTCTGACACCTAGCAATGCGTGCATTGAAATGTTCTTATGGTCACATCCTAATATCCTTGGCAAATGGAGTAGGAGTTAGGATTGCAGCTTTATGGAAGTAAAAGATGCTTTTAGATGAAAAAATACACTCTGGCCAGTTAAACCAGATCTAAGTCTGCTATTGCTAAAAATGCCACATGAAACATTCTTACTGGAACTTAAAAGTCCCAAATTAAATGTCATTATACAACACATACATTGGATTCATCTGTCTAAAGTTCCTTGGAATAAAGCAACCCCCTTTTTTGGGGGGTGTATATATTTGAGAAGAAAATATTTTACAAAGCTGGCATCATATTGACTCTTTAATGTGGAAACAGCTAAAGTCATTGGTAAGATTGTGTGAAATCTCAGCTTAATCCTCATTAGTCATACAAATCTGTTCCTCATTTTGAGACATCTCTGCTTTCAAGAAAAATGCCTTCACAGGTAGCCCTGATAGAATGCCACTTCCAAACATGTGGAATAATGAAATATACATTTTTTTCCTGAAATACATGACTCCCTGCGGAAGATGCTCCCTGGATTTCTCTAGATTAGAAAGAAAAACACTCTAAAATCCCAGTGGAACCTCATTAGACACCAATATGTCATGCTGTTTAACAAATGAGGCAGTGAAATCTGCACCTGGGCCGCTGCCGCACTGCTCTGTCGGCAGCGCCCGCGCCGGCCTCCTCACCCACTGAACAGTCACCTCTGACTGCCGCTGTGGTCTGTGTCTGCCTGCCCCAAAAAACTGAGCTGCTTTTCTCCTTCTGAGGTTGTAAATCTTTTTCTTTGAGAGGAAAATATTTCCAAGTGTTTAATTAATTTAGTAGAGCAAATTAGTCCAAAATGAGGGGGCAAAAACTCCGATCAACAAACCAGGAACTCCTCTCATGTTAACTCCTAACACTGTGCTATACAATTTCAAAGAAAGCATGTCTTTCTAGGGGCTTTAAGAGCTCAACTTCCCATTAACACCACTAATAAAAATGTAATTAGAATTGTAGTTTCGTTTTCTCCCTCCAGCAGAGCATTACTGCATTCCTCCCCTGCGCGGGCTCGGCGTTTCGGAGGTTGTAGTTAGCAGCCAGCAAGATGTGTCCTTTTGGCGGAACTTACCACTTTATGAAAGATGTGGTCAAGATCCCAAAGAACTGTATTGATACCAGATGTAGTCTTGTCACTAAGTCTTAAACCAAGACTCTCATGAATCTTAAGTTTCCATTTTCTCTCTCTACTCTATTACAAGGAAAAGAGTCTGAGTGAATTACTGTTGATGTTGTTAGCAGAAGTAGTTTTTACTTGAAAATAGACGTCATCATGAGAAAATGTTATACAAGAAACTATGTCGAAACAAATTTTCACTAAATTAGGCAAGCTGAGGTTGTCATGTCTTAATTAAATGAATGCTTGCATAAATATGTCAGTATGTGTAGTCAGAATCAGTAGTCCTCAAAGTCAGTGCTGCGTTGCCAATTTAGTTTTTAGACAATAAAGGCGTTGGCTTTTTAGCATTAGTGCTGTACATGTTGCAAAACAAAACAGAAACAATTCTCATTGGTGAAGGATTTCAATAAACTTTAATAATATCCACATGTACAATAAATATTTCTGGGCCCTCAAGCACTTATATTTCCTTTTGAACTTGTGAACAGAAATTGATTCAAGGTGATAAATTTGTAATCCGTTATGATGGATGGAGCTGCCTTTTAAAAAAAGATAATGGTATATAATTTATATGTTGTCTGTGAGTAGATTTGGAAAAAAATCTAAAAGGAAGCCAGATGTAATGAAGTAAATAAAGTCAATTGTAATATTAGTTTTTATTGAAGCAAGTGCCACATAATTAGGAGTTGAAAGAAATGCAAATGATGTAAATATTGCTTTTGGCTGCTACAGCTGACCTTGTAGCCACTTGGTTTAAAACAATATATTTATTACATATCTAACATTAATTAAGTAAAGCTTGATATTTGAATTAAATTTTCAAGCTGAAAAAACAAGTGTGTTAAGATTAAACAGAAACATGTGTGAATATTTCCGAATATATTTGCAAAGTAAAGCTTTGCCATTAAAAGCTCAGATGCTATAATTTTGCATAACAGAAAACCACAGTTGCACGTGTGGTATAATGGCAAATGTTGATTTCTAAAAGGTATTTAGTGTATTTGCATATTTATTCCCCATTGACTTGTAGTTTTATTAAACACTAAAATTCAAAACATCACATAAGCAGATCCTGATGGCAGAGAAGATTGCATTCAGAGCTCATGGTCAGAGTGCACACAGCGTGATGCTGAAAGCCTTGCAATGAAACAAGGACATACTAAAGAAATCTGCAGGGCTACAGACAAAGGGTAATCTTCAGCCTACCTCTCCCTTTTACCCTGCAGTGACATTGAGTGCTTACCATCTTGGAGTAAAGAGAGGCAATTTGGAAACAGGTTTGAGAGGAGGCAGGTTCTGCCCTGTACTTAACTTGTTCATAACAAAATAATAACAAACTTGTGCTAAGGTGGCTCGAATGGATCCCTGTCAGCACAGCATTCTATTGGCCAAAGAACAAAGGAGACTCTATGGGAAAACCCAGATGAATTAAAAGGTATTTTCCAGGTAAATTCCACTGGCTTGTTGCACTGACTCACTCTGTGTGAAGAGAGGACTTCATTTATCTGCCTTCTATAATGCAATATCCAAATAAAAAGAGAAAATAATTGTTGATTATGTTTTTAACTAAATTATGAGAGATGCCACACAGTGGTGACCTGCAGGAAATGTATTCTTTCCTCATTCTGCAAGGCTTGTACAGGTTCTACATGAAATACAAGAGGAAGATGTAAAACCAACAGTAATGTGTAACTAGTAAGAGCTAAGAAAAGCATAGCAAAAGTATGGAATAAGTAGTCAGTGATATAAACCATTACGATGAGCACTTATGTATCTGAAGCCAGATGTTGTTCCAAATTACATCACTGTAAATCCAGAATAGTTCCACTGAAGCCAATTAATCTACTCCAGATGAGAGAAGAATTTTGTCTGCAATGTATTCACTTCAGATCAGTTCATATCCATATGCCCATAGTTTATTGGAGTATTTTTTTAAATGAAGAGAATACCTGAAATAATCCAGTGTTCTCCAGCATAGTGTTTGTCTGAAAGAACAAACAACTTTAACAGGTGAATTTCTGCCTGCCAAATTGCTGTAAGTTCATTGTTTGAAATCAACAAATTTCATGTTGAAGGGTGAAGTATAGTAAACAATCTCTTCACATATATAGTGACCTGAAACTAGAATCCAGAATTCACTTCTTAAAGGGTGTCCTGTTGACCATGGCTGTCAAAAGTACAGCAGAAAGTAGAGAAGTTTGTGGCATGTCACAACCCTCTGCCTTGCACACACAGTGTATTTAGATCTACAAAGCAAGTGCAATTGCAGCAGATCTGCTCTGTAAGTGGAGGTACAGGAATGATGGACAATCACAGGACTCTGTAGATGCCAGGGCTCCCTTCCACATCAGTTTTGTGACGTAGCAGAAAATCAACCACAGAAGACTACAGACTTTATTTTGTCTAGAGAAAGTGACAACAAATAAGGTAGAGATTACAAAAAATCAACTACTTTTCAAGTGTATCTTCAACACACCTGATGGTGAGTGAAGGCGTGTTTGGTGTATGTGAATAAAATTATTTTCTCCCTCATTTCCTCATAGACACCACACTGCAGAAAGTAATTTTCTTTGCATTAACTCAGCAGGTGAAACAGTTTAGTAGGAGCAGAGATAAAGTAGGGGGATTTAGAGTACTTAAATTAGGCACCTTTTCCTTCTGCATTAATTAATAGTCAGATGTCTCCAAAGGGTTAAGGGCTTGTCAATAGAAAGTAAAAATCGCAGTGGTGTTTTTTATCACTTTCTTGAGGGAGTTCAGACTTCTGGTTCAAGACTGTTGATGTGTAGCTTTTATCCACCCTAAACATCAGCCCTTAACGTGACTATAGCTATGTAATCAAGCAAGAATCACTTTTTCTAAGACCCAGTTAGATTGGTAAAAGTTGTTTTCACCTAAGAGTGCAGGTGTTTACATAGAAGTGTTTGAATATGCGCCTGGCAGAGGGACGGAATATGAGTACAATTTCTTGCATCTCCAGAGGTAATTCGAATTCACAAAGGCAAATTGATGTGCCAACCCATGTTCATCCTCCCACTCCTGTTTAACCATTAGGGTTGAAGACCTCTGCCTCCTTCATTGATGGCATTTTTAAGGTACCTGACATTTAAGGCAGCTCTCACCCAACCAAGAGAAAAATAAGTGTGACCGAGTCTTTTTCTATAATACAGTGGTAGGGACCTAATGTGGAAGAGGAATACCAGATATTTTGCCCTCTTGCCCTTGATCTTTGGTCCTTCAGTGGTTTTTCAGCTGCTCTGCAGTGCTGGCTACATTTTAGAGCTGCAGAGTGTGAATGGGAATAGTTCTGGGAGCAGAGCCCAGTTCCATCTTTCCAGCTGAGTACCAAAGCCATGAGTCTGTGCTGTCCAATTCCCTTTAGCTTGCCCTCCTGCTGATGCTTTGACTTTTGCACTCCAGAGAAAACAATGGTTTTACTTCAATAGGAGCACTAACAATGTCCTGCCACACAGCCCAGCCAATTACCTGGGAGTTTGCCTCTTTCTGATAAAAAGTGAACTTGGATTTCCTGAGGGAAAGAAGGTTCTTGATCCTTAATTTGTCACTCCATGGACTAGAGCTGTTTGGTGAAGGTAAGCTTTTCCAGAGAGGTTTCTGAGTGAGTGTGTCCACAGCTGTTGCCTTTGGTACTGATCTCAGTACTAGCTGTGTGTTAATTTGCTCAGGATATGCCAAACCTTGTATTCCTTCCAGTACCCAGGTCCTTATAGTTCAAGGCCCACTGCCTTGAGTTCTGTGCCATGAAATTCTACACACCTTCCCATCTCAGGTCTCTAACACCTGCCTATCTAAATACCAAGCGTTTCCTCTCAGGGCTCCCAGGTCTGACCAGCTGAGGTACTTGCTGGTCTAATATGGAATTGTCTAGCGAAGTTAAGCATTTCTGGGATTAAGAACTGCTAAAGATGATCATTTCAGTTGCTCTCTGAGGACCTGCATGGCACAGAAATGGTGCTGTGGTAGTCTCCAGGGTGCTCTTTCGGGTGCACTCCTGACTTGCGAGCTGGAAGTGCAGAATCTGTGTTCTTCCAGCTGACACATCCTCTGAGCAACCACCAACCACCTCCTGACCCCGGTTTTCACGAGGAGAAAGCTGATAACTACAGCCCAGGTGGGAGTTTTGGTGCACTTGGGGTAGTTAAGAGTCAGAGAAGGAGGAGGCCCAGCTGACTTCTGAGCATTTTTACAGGTGTTAAAAAAAGTTACTGAGTCCATTTCCCCAATGACATTAAGAAGAGATTGTTCCTCTGATCTCTGAATGCCATGATGATTGTCTAAGTGGAATTTTCTGCAAGAGATTCATCATTGTTATAGTACTATAATATGAGATGGAATTCACAGAGCGTTGTGAACAACTTGAGATAGCATCTTAAGCATGGGCTATTACTTTTCCTTTCCATAGTTTTGCGGTTTGCAAGACTCATGGTCAATTTATCTCCCTGCAGAGCATAGATAATTCCCTTTGATTTGAGGGGAGTTACATGTGATACATGCTGGAAAAAAAGGTTGAACAGGGGGCTCAATTTTACACTGAAAATAAATAGAACTTCAGAGTTCAGCAAAGAATGAGATAACACTTCTAAAACTGTGATGAACAATTTTTTTAGTGGTTCTATTAGACTGAAAATTACAGGATACTTATAAACTCAAATACAAAACTGCCTGAGCACTTCTCTGCTTCGTTCTGCAAATTTGTGCTGTTGAATGTCATATTGTTAATACATGACAGCAACAACGTTCAGTGGTAGAAAACAATATTGAATGTTGCTGCTGAAACTGAATCTAATCACAGTGCTGACTCCAGTTGATATCATGACCAAGTCCTGCGACACTGCCACTGAGCAACACCTCTCTGTGTAAATTTTCATCAGTTTTACCTGCTGTAAAATTCAGCTTCAAATTGATTCTCATCTCTATCAGAAGAGTGACTTTTTTACCTACCAGGTTACTAACTAGAGGGAATAAAGATAAGTGAAATTGCCTCCTTCAAGCTCTGTAAATGTCTTTTAAGAATAAATAAAAAGAATTAACATAATGCACAAATCACACAGAGTCTGATATATCAACCAGTGACAGCTGAAACACATATGCTCCATTATATGATGCTGTTAAAAAGCAGGAGAAAGTTCCAAATTTTTAGGAGTTATGAAAGTTAGAGGAAACAAAGAGTCCTTCAGGGAAGAACTTCTAAATATTTTAAGGGTGTAGTAGGAATCACAATTGTGAAAGAGAAAGCAAAAGAATGAGTACAACATATTTTTGCAGCACACTGAAATTTCTCTTTCTCTTAGGGGATATTTTTATATTTTTATTATTTTCTGTCCATAAGCAATCTAGCATAGTGTTTGTTTGGCTAAATATTTCACTGCACATATACTTCAATGTTATCTTTTCCTATGTATTACCTGCTTGATGAAAAAAACAACCATTGACCTTGTGGCTGAAGGCAAGGGTAAAAAACCTCTACATGTAGATTAAAAAATATCTAGCACATTGAGGTCAAATATTTTAAGTAATTTATTCATATTTCAGAGCAAAATCTGTTGCATTTTCTTTCAGATATTTGTCCATAACATCTAAGTAAATTTAAAGCTAAATATATATTGGTTTGAAATTAACACGTTGGTTTTGCAATCAAGGTGACCACAGTAAAATATTTGGTGGGGAAATTACCTGATCTTTGGCCATTTTTATTTTTGTATGTTTTTTCACTCTCATAACTGATAGATGCCTGAGATGCTTATGTCAAGTTCAAATTAAAGACAAGCACACTCATTTCCTTCAGTAAAGATAAGTTTTGGGGTTTTTTCCTAAGGGAAATTTGTATAGGTGAAGTCATGTGGATGACCATCGTGGCTTTGGGTCTGATTGATTAAGAGTATAACTGATGTGCACAGCTATGTGCATCTGTTTCATGTGCTTTGAGTTTCAAATCTCTTTGGAGAGCATTGTGCCTGTTGCCTATGAGTGCTCATTCTCTCACTTTTTCTCACAACAATGGATAAGCCTGTTAATAAATCAGCTGATAAATGTGCTCAGTAATATGCAGAATATATCTTAGGCAGGCAAGATCAGTAAAACTTTTAGAGGTGAACTGAAAATGGTTTTCTGTGCTTGATCTGTTGGTGCAGATCTGGAGTGTTCAAACACAGGGAATTACTGTCATTTCAGGCATGGAAATTTCAGTGGGGTAGGCGGGCTGCTCTCCGAGAGGACACATGTTAGACAGAGCAGAGCATCCAGCAATGTTGTAGGTGTAGGTGCCTCAGTCCAGCCGTGACTTGGACTAAGACATGGAAAGTGGAAGCAAATGGAGACTGGGAAGTCACAGTTCATCCCTCGGTGTGGTGACCTAGCCAGGTCAATAGATGTGTACACAAAAGGCCCTTCTTTTCCATCCTTGTTGGGAAATGACTGAGAAGAGGATTTTCTCTTATAAGTATCTCTGCCTACTGCATGAAACATTCAATAGTATAGAACAAAAAAGAATAGTTTATTTCAGTTGGAAGAGACTGAAAATAACCATCTAGTCCCCCTGCCTCACCAATTCAGGGCTGACCAGAGGATAAAGCATGTTGTTAAAGGCTTTATCCAAATGCCTCTTAAGCACTGACAGGCCTGGAGCATTGACCGCCTCCCTGAGAAGCCTGTTCCAGTGTTTGATCACCTTCTCAGTATGGACAGGCTTCCTACCCTCCAGCCTAAATGTTCCCTGATGCAGCTTTGAGCCATTGCCACATGTCCTGTCACTGGATACCAGGGAGAAGAGATCGGCACTTCCCTCTCTGCTTTCTTTGCTACAGAGAGCAGTGAGGTCACCCTCAAAATTGCAGCTGTTTTTCTGATGTTTGGCCCAGTAAACACATTAGTGCAAAGAGTCTGCCACAATCTTTTCTTACTAAGGTTCTCCAAAGTGCATTGTATTGTGGTTTTGGACTTTTCAATTAAAGGATTTCAAGTAAGGGAATGTAAACAGAATTTATCGTGTAATGATAGCACCAAAGGGAATAGCTGTGAACAGACTGGAAGAGAATTTATGTATGTGACATTGTCTGTGCATAACTGGCGCATATTGTAATAATCATTATTTGAATTATTCTTTTCCTTTCTACTCGACAGGCCTATCCATTATGAAAATTGTTATTGTTTCAATGAGAATACAAGTTGTTCTGAGTTTTGTGAAGCAGATTATAACTATTGTTGCCAGTTCCTAAAATGCCTGTTGGGCATTGGGTTATTCAGTAAATAAAGAGTTTAAAACAATAATTGTTATTTGTTAGAATGAACTTGAATCTGTTCTTGTCCCTATAGTGTAAGGTCTTTCAGTTAGCATTTCTAGCTGCTACCAACATGTGCCAGCAGAAAATGCTTTAGCATTCAGGATATGAAAATGAGAGATGTCATAAATTAATGGTGAAGGAAGAGTTCATAGAAACCGCAGAAAGCATGGAATGGTTTGGGTTGGAAGGGACCTTAAAGATGATCTAGGCCCAACCCCTTGCCACGGGTGGGACACCTTCCACCAGACCAGGTTGCTCAAAGTGCCAGAAGTAGTTTATTTTGAACTGCTATTATTTTTGCCCTCTGTAAGGAACAAATGTGGGATTTATAACGTCCAAAACCACCAGTACTGAAATACTCTTTAAAGCAGGCCAGGCTCCTCTGCAGTTGAGGCAGACTGGGTTGTTGGTAATGGATACTACTGAAGGAAGTGTTGTAGATGGCATCAGCTGTTTTAGGTCTGGATTATCTGTTCTGTGTGTACCCAACTCTCCTTGATACAGGTGGGAACTAGGTACCATAATATCTTTGAGTATTTTGGTACTTAGGGTTTTCCACTTGAGCCTGGAAGCCCTCTGGGCAGAGCTCGTGCCATGGCCTAAGGAAGTTCCTTACATTGGAAGAGAGACTTGGCAGACTACTGAAGTCTTTTTGTTTTTAAAGACAGCAAAACATTTCTGCTTTGAAGCTATTCAAGGAGGACCCTCCTTTCCCCCTCCTTTCCC
>WBMZ01011373.1:0-54203 GCA_013400975.1 Atrichornis clamosus
CAGGGCTTGCAAACCCAATGCACCAACTCAATAAAATTTTACCTCATTAAAACTTCATGTGTTGCTTTTTATTTTTCAGTGTAACTTTAGAAGATGGTAAACTGGCAATTTTTCAATAAAAAAGTAAGTACATAATGAAAAGAAACATAAATGTTGATAGCATAAGTTTCTTCACAAGGTACCTTTTTCCTTTTAGAATTGGTTTAGTTTACAGTATATACCTTTAACTTCTTACATCAATTAGATTAATTAGAACTGAAGCCATTTTCTGCCTAGTAATGTAGTAAATAGCATAGGGGTTTTGTTCAGAGGTTGAAAAATATGAGAACATCTTGTTCAAGAGACGTTTCTTTCAATACACACATAGATGTGATTTTCTACAGATATTAACACCTATATCTGCATCTGAAAACTTGATTTAACCCCAGCCAACAACTAAGCATCACATTGCCATTCGCTCACTTTCTCCTTGAGTAAAAGTGAGAAGACTCATGGATTGAGATAAATACAGTTTAACAAGTAAAGCAAAAGCTGTGCACACAAACAAAGCAAAGCAAGGAATTCTTTCACCATCAGCAGTCAGGTGTTCAGCCATCTCCAGGAAAGCAGGGCTCTATCACACATAACAATGTCTAGGGAAGAAAAATGCCATCCCTCTGACTGTCCTTCCTCTCTCCCAGCTTTATATGCAGGGCATGGTGCCGTACGGTATGGAATATCCCTTTGTCCAGTTTGGGTCAGCTGTCCTGGCTGTGTCCCCTCTCAACTGCTTCTGCGCCTCCAGCCACCTGGCTGGTGGCCTGGAGTGAGAAGCAGAAAAGACCTTGATGTTGTGTACGTACTGCTCAGCAACAATTAAAGCATCCCTGTATTATCAGTGCTGTTTCCAGCACAAATGCAAAACTTTACCCCATACTAGCTACTATGAAGAAAATTAACTCTATCCCCTCCAAAATGAATATATGGGGCTATTGTTTCAGTTGTAACTTTGATTGGTTAAGGACTTTGGAGGCCATAGGCATAATTCTCACTACCACTTTCTTCAAAGAGATTTTCCAATTGTAATGCACAGATCGTGCATCAGTGACTGATTATCTGTTGTTTACCCTATTGTGAACATGCAGTTTTTCTGCATATATTCGCTAACTGTTTTTTGGAACGGTCTGTGACCACTGAACATGTGCAGGAGGACACCTGGCATAAAACCCCCCAACTCAGACAACAACAAAAAAACCCCTACATGGAAACTTCCAGTGTCTTCCACATGCATTTTATATGGAAAAATTATTTTAGTTCAAATACAGGAAGAGTGGACAGGCACAAACTTTTCAATCTTTGGGTGAAAGAATCAAAAAAGTGTAAATAAAAATTAAAATTTAAATTTAAAAAAAAGCACAAAAATGAATTCTGTAAGACTGAGAGGAAAAAAGTATGAAGAACAAATAAGTTATAACAGTAGGTATGGAACGGTGAGTAGTTTATTCAGTATTCTACTCCTTGTTATAGAACCTAATCCTGATTCCAGTTCTGCTGCAAATATTAGATTTTGCTTCAAGCAAGTAAATTACCTTGGCTGATGATCTCAGTGAAAGGTTGGAGCTCAATCAACTGTAATAACACGACTGAAACAAACACTTAAACTTTACGAGTTTAGTTAAGTCTTTGTACATGACCTCTTTTCAGACTATAAATAACAGTTGTCCTTTCTCATTTTCTTTCAAGGGAATTATGTTCTTTAGCAGTAGTAGACACTCTAAAATATGTTGGCATGTCAGCAGCCTTTCAACGTGAGCTCTTAATTCCAATAATTAACACTTTTATATAGGAGAGAAAAAAAAACCCCTTACACTTTTCTTCTCATTAAAAAAATCCATGCAAACAAACAAAAAAACTCAAAAAAACCCCCCAAACAAACAAAATCAAAACCAAAACACAATGATAGCAGATATTAATCTACTTTTTAAACAAATTTAAAAGCCAGTCATGGGAAAATAGCTATTCTAGAGAATATTACAATTTAAGTTAAAGGTCTTACAGAATTATAGCATGAAATTCAGTGTGCGTGAAAAAAAAAAAAAACCAAACCGAAACTGAGTAGTTGAGTGACATCTCAAAACCCTATAGCTGTGTAAGTCTGGAATGAAATGTTTAGAACCCTTGTGGAAAACATGAAGCCGAAAAAGAAACAAATATGTTTGCAGGACATGAATGAACCAGATAGGTCATTTCATCCAATTTCACAGAAATGGCAAAACCACAACAAATGCATTTATATAAATATATGAAAATAGGTAAAGCTGTTTTTCTTCTAGCTGCCTCATGAAGTGACTAAGATGTATTTCAGTGTTTACTTGAATGTCTAGTGTCAAGAATATGAGGCACAGCTCAACTTATCTAGTACCTAATGATGCCACAATCTTGCATCTTCTGACATATAATGATGTTACTTGCAGTAGAAAATCTGAATACGTCCCCACCACACCTCATATCCTTTTCAGGGCTTTTTATTCCTTCCATTCCTGTTGGAAAACAGATATGAAACTACATTCTGGTAGTAGGATCATGCTTCTATTTCCCAGACTAAATATTTCATATTTTAACAGCATAGTATTGTAGTATAAATTTTTACTTTTCCTCCAAAGAGTTTACACCTTGGTTTTCTCCAATATATATGAACAGCAGTCATCCTCTCAGCATTTAAATTATAAGTTAAACTGCTCAAGCTCTCTGATTAATTAACAGGACAGATTTTCCAAGTTTTGGTCATACAAATTGTCCTCCTTTTTATCAGCGCTACAATTATGTTAGAACATGGATGACTACACTGTGTCATGTTTCAATGCACACCATTAAGAACATATTCATTTCTCTGCAATACCTACCTTGTTTGATTTTTTATTTGTTCTGTTTGTTTTGTTTTCTCCATGGCTGTGCCATAGGGGCAGTTCAAAGTCATTCTTCAACTGGGGAATATATTCCAGTCCACTCTTACCGCAGAATTTTTTATTTATAGGTATTGACCTTGGATTTTGTATTGTTGAACTTCTTCCTACCTCAGTTATTTCAGCCTTCAAAGTAATTTTTTTCCATATTTTATCCCAACCATCCTATTTATTGACTTTTTCTATGACTTTGTGTCATCAGCATGTTTTTGCTTTCTGTTCCAAGGTCATCAATGGAAATGTTAGGCAACATTTCCCCTACACTTATCCCATAAGAGTATAATTGAATTTCATACAGTAGAATCCAGCTCCTTAATTGAGCCATTAATGCTCATCTCTGTAATAAGATACTTTTTGAAAAAGGGATGTCTGTGTTTATACACAGCAAATATGTCCAAGAGAGGCATATGCAAATCTATAAACATTTATAGGGTAATATCTAAATCAAAACTTGAAGTTACTCCTTATTTAGAGTTTTTTGAAAAAAAAAAAGAAAAGCGATCTGGAAAAGAGAAAGGAAATATTTAATCTTCATAAAAATTCTCAATAATCAAAAGGATTTAACAACAGAATTGAGGTTTTGGGGAAAAAAGCCCCAAAAACATAACAAAAAACTCAGATGCAAGACCACAAACTGGTTTCAAGGTACAAGAAACCATCTGTAACAAAATGATAATTCTGCAATAAAACATTAGTAATTGAAAACTTTCAGAGTTCATTAAAACATTAAGAAATTCAACAATAAAAATATATATAAAACTTTCATTATGAACATGCCTTCCATGGATTTGCACAGGTAAATATTGTATATCTGAATTTATATAAAGGAAAGGATCTTGGTCATCTTGTACCATATTTGTAATAGTTTTCAGTCCTCTAAAAAAGCAGATACATCTCCAATGGATTACAGAATATCTAAATTAAAAAACTGAAATCAGATGTAAATGTAGTGTTTTGAATGTATTTCAACTTCTACTAGCGCTTTGGTACATATACTCTGAATACTACTGGAGTTTATCACAATAATTTCTGTGACTCAAGTCTGGTAGCTGTGCTTGTTTAAATGTAACTAAAATCAAGGATGATTGTGACAGTTTTTTTCCCTGTTTCAACTTTGTATGTCCTTATCCTATGAAGAATCATGTAATGAATTTGGTTATCCCTCAAAATTACCATTAACTTCAAGAGAATTATTCATATATGTCAAACTTTATATATAATTGCTTCTTATTTGCTTTCAGGAAACTGGGATATTTCTGGCATTTTAAAATACCCAGTCTTTTTAAACGTCTGCATTCAAACTTTAAATATTGAAAAATATATTATGGAGTTTTGTCACTTAAAATGACTATTTGTATGAATAAGAGTACTGCTAGAAGTTTTATGAAATTCCTGTTAAACACATTCTCAGATGCACACATCCATTTATTGTTGCAAGCATTGTCTTGATTGAAACAGTGATCAGTGGGCAAAGTGTTTGGAAATGTCCTGAAAGTATATGAATATGTTCACATGGTTTCCTAGGAAAACATAAGTATACCTATTTTTTATCAAACTGTTTTCCATAATTGTCCCTGTAAAACCATGAACAGAAGAAAAGTTTTATTGTTTTATTTACCCTATAGAAGTATCTTGAAATAGAAGACCATTCAGTCATTTTGGTGTTCCACCATATATTAGAATGTACTACAGGCATAATCCTTGGATGAATCAGTTCCGTTTACACAGCTGGAATATCAATAAAAGTGGTATATTCTAATAGGTGAACCAGAAAGATAGGAGCACGCTAATTTTACTTTTGTTTCAAAAGCCTACTCCCAGTGATTACGTGAAATTCTCTTAACTTGACTTCATTGCTACCTACCTTCACATTAAGTGTGGAAAATGTTAGCTTACTGCTTACCTTATAGCAGCAATCTTTTCTGAGGGTTTTTTACATCCTGCCTATTGCTTATATTACTGAATGGTGATTTACATCATTAGTCTTATCACCTTCAATGGGAGTAGTCATTTAAATAAGTAAATAATCATAGAATCTTAGAATAACTGGGTTGGAAGGGACTTTAAAGATCCTCCAGTTCCAACCCCCCTGCCACAGGCAGAGACACCTTCCACTGGAGCAGGATGCTCAGACCCACACCCAACCTTGAACACTTGAACACCTTGAACACTTCCAGGGATGAGACATCCACCACTTCTCTGGGTCACCTCTTCCAGTGCCTCACCACCCTCACAGTAAAGAATTTCTCCTAATAGCTAGTCTAAACCTACTCTCTTCTCCAATGTGAATAAATATTTAATATTTCCACTTAAATGTGAACAGGTATTTTGTAGAAGGTGTCATCCTGCTGTTACCAAAGTCTGTAAATGACCATTTGACTTCAGCATGTGGAATGATATATATCTACTAAAGTTATTGCAGATGAAGGGCCAAGTGTTGCTAAAAATCCTCAAGGGCCAAGTGTTATTGTTAAAAATCCTCAAGGTGAAAACAATTACTTTGAATTTAATAAGACAATATTAACACTTGCACTAAGAAATGGATATACTTAAGATATATGAATGTATCCTTTGACTGTATTTGCATGACAGTGGGAAAAAAGTCAAATTATATATTATGACTTCAAATAGGATTACTCTTATACTTAATCTATCCCTAGAGAGATCAGAAGTCTCATTTAGTGATGCATAAGTGAATTGTTCCACTAATATATGTGGGCATATATATATATATATATAATTTTTTTTTTTAATTCTGAAGTTCAGTACTAATCAAAATTTCATTAAAATATTTTTTTTTTGAGCTTTGGCAGTTTGATTGGTGTCAGTATGCCAAAAAACATCAACACAGGCTCTGCAACCTAGACCAAAAATTCCCCTACCAAGGTCTTGACTTTCAAATATTTAGCTGCTAAATATTCATCTGAAGTTACTTTGAAAGGATTAGATTATTTCATAGTACTTTGATTTGTAGATTATGATTCAAAAATCTAAATCAAAATTAAAATTGCAAAATTCATTTTATTGCAATAAAATGACATATTTTTCTTCTAAACCTCTAATATTCTATCCTTCTCTGTGCCACCTTCCTTTTTTTTTTTAATATGCCATTTCCATATATATATTTATAACTGCTGTTCCACGAATATGTGTACATTTTCTTTTAAACTCTGACTTCCAGCTGATGTGTCTGGTGAACATACCTTCCTACATTACCCCTAGTATATAGTAAACAAGGTTATACAAGCTTATCGAGAGCTAAAGAGATAAATGTGCAAAATAGCTTCCTATGAATTCTTTTCTGAGGAAACACATATTTGTCTATGAAATGTGGGATTTACTGAGAAAAAAAAAATCTCATTAGGTTAAAGTCAGACTTTGAGAACTCCCCTAATTTTCTATATTTGAAAATCATATCACCTATCTCTTGAAAATCATATTAATGTTGGCATCATTTGGAAAAGGATTTCTTCCACTGATTCTTGTCACACTTCTTTGGATTCCATAGTATCAGATATAGGTATAAGTCAGAAAGATTATATACTATGTCTATCAGCGAATTTATTTTTATACTATGTCTACAGGTGGATTTGTGTTTGTAAGGCTATGTGTACATACAGATATGCTGCAAATGCAATCCTATTATCACACATTTTTTTCTATGTACCTAAAAAAATAAAATAATACATATTCTCTGAGCAATTTACATGTATATATAACCCACAATCACTGGTACATTGCTGTTGTTCATTCCTTGTTAGATGAGTTTATTTGAGACTTCTGAGATTAGTGGGATTTTTCCATGGCTGCAGAATTTAATATTAAAGCGAGTAACACTGTGCAACAAAGATTTCACAGTGTTGTCAGTATTGTCTGTGAAGGCTAAATAGGAACATTTCATTTCCATATATTATCCACAACCTTCAGGATACTAAAAAGCAGACATTTGTCCTTAATGCAAAGGAAAAAGGGAATTTAATTTTTCAAATTAAATTTTAGCAGAGTGCAAACACAGCACATCATAAACTGTGAAAACAAAAACTCTGATAGACTCGGGTCAGAATAGAAAAGAAAAATGTAATTGTTGTTATTTGAAACACATTGAGAAACAATGAATCAAGACCAAATAAATTTAACAAAAGTATTGTAAGTATTGTTGCTATTTGAGAATTACAGTGGGTTTTACTTAAGTTAGAAAAATAAAAACTTAATGGCTTATTGATTAGCCCATTATGGAAAAAAAATCAACAGTTGTATTTTGATTGAACAAGATTAGCTTCACATATTGGAAATATTTTTAAAGTTTCTGTTGCTATGTGGCTCATAGATTCTTACCAATATTTAGAGAGAAACTGGTAGCATAAGATAAAATGCATTTTATTTAGAACAGTGTTTGTTTTCTTGAAAAAGTTCCCAGGGAGAGAAATTTAGCATACGTAGTTAAGACTCTGAGGCTCTCCTTTGCTTTCCAGCGTATTGGACTGCTTAATACCATGAATAACCCAAAAGTATCTGGTTAGTCAAGAAATATTTTACGGACATACTTTTTCCCTTTTGTGCACTTACAGAAAACACATGCTCCAAATAAATACATTCTGTTCATCAGCCTCAGTTCCTCCTGTCAAGAAAAAAAAAATTTTGATTAATAATGTTTAAATATTTGTATGATATCTGAAACAACTTCCTGAAATCTTGATTAATAATCACACATATCTGAGCTTGTAATTGCAAACTTCTGCATAATAAGTATTCTTACAGAATGTTGTGAGGACTGATACCAGCTTTTGTATTTTTCTCATATAGACATTTGTTAATTAATAATCAGCACTAAGTAGGTAGCTAAAGGGAAACTAAAAAATCTTAAAGCCCCCCGTGTAAATACATATTAAGCTAAGAGTCTAAATGGATATCAAATACCAATAGAAGAAACAGAGTAAGAGAAAGAGATTGCAGTCTTATTGCCATCTTGTTCCAATCAAGACTTTCCTTAATCTGTTTAAAAAATTATTAAAAAAGGAAAGGGGAAAACTGAAAATGATTGAAGATTGTGAGTATGGAATTATTATAAAATGAAAGAATTATGATGGCAGGTGAAGTAGCAGTGAAACAAAGAAATGAGAAGATAGCAAGGAGAAACTTGAACCTCTTAAGAAAATGTTAGGAGAATAAATGGCAACAGTAAAATATGTAAAGAGATCTCATTTCGGAAACATAATCAGAAGAAATCTGTTGCTGTTCCTTGTTACAAGGACTGTGTTAATACACATTTTTATGGTAAATGTATTAGTATATGTAATATATAAATTTTATATTTTGTGTATTCAGTTTTTTAAGAGGCCAGTCATCTGAGATTATTGATTCAGTCTTCAGAAAGTTTTTCTTCATACCAAATTACCTACAATGTCCTCCTAAAATCTATATATCTTCTTTTTGCTTTTAAATCTTCACTTTCAGCTTCATCTTTAACATATCCCTAATAAATTCAACTGCCAATAATGCAAAAACTTTTGTAATTTCTTCTTAGTACTGTATAGTGTTTGTGTAGCAAGGTTTAGGTAGTGGGAGGGCTACAGGAGTGGCTTGTGTGAAAACATGCAGCACACAGCACTCATGTCTGGCATAGCCAAAGCCAGCAGGCTCCCGGACAGGCCCACTGCTGGACAAGGCTGAGCACATCAGTGATGGTGCTGGTGCCTCCGGGATAACATATTCAAGTAGAGGAGAAGAACCCTGCTGTATAACAGCAGCTGAAGAGACATGTGAGATTGTGTGAAAGAAGCAATTGCAGACACCAAGGACAGGAGACGCTCTGGGCACCAGAACTGAGACTGTCCTGCAGCCTGTGGTGCAGACCATGGGGAAGCAGCTGTCCCCCTGAAGCCCCTGGAAGTCCACACTGGAGCAGAGATCCACCTGCAGCCCATGGAGGACCCCATGCTGGAGCAAGTCAGTGCCTGAGGTGGGCTGTGGCCCTGTGGGAAACCCATGCTGGAGCAGGCTCCTGGCAGGACCTGTGGTCCTGTGGAGAGAAGAATCCACACTGGAGCAGGTTTGTTGGCAGGACAGGTGGACCCACGCTGCAGCAGTCTGCTCCTGAAGGACTGCATCCCATGCCAGAGGCCCATGCTGGAGCAGTGTGTGAAGAACTGTAGCCCATGGGAAGGACTCATACTGGAGCAGTTCATGGACAACTGTCTTCTGTTGATGGGACCCCACTGTGGAATATGAAGAGAGCGAGGAGCAAGGAGCAGCAGAGAAAACATGGTGAACTTACCACAATCCCTGTTTCTTGCTCCCTTGTGCCACTGGTGGCAAGGGGGACGTAGAGATTTCAGAAGTTGAGTTGAGCTTGGGAAGAATGGAAGGGTGGGAGGGAGGGGGAAAGGTGTTTTAAATTTGGTTCTTATTTCTCTTATTCTTATTTGATTGTTAATCAATTAAATCAATTTCCCTGAGTCAAGTCCATTTTGCCCATGATGGCAAATGACGAATAATCTTTCCCTGTTCCTATCTCCACTTATAAGCCTTTAATCCTATTTTCTATCTCATGTCCATCTCCCCAAGGATGGGAAGTGATGGAGGAGCTTGATGGGCACCTGGTGTTCAGTCAAAGTCAACCCACCACAGCTACTATCACAGATACAGTTCTATTGCAATTTCTATTCACCCAATGTTTTTTTTTAAATTATGAGAATCCTTGAGGACAGCTTTGTTGTCTCATGTATTTACTTCATTTTTTCTTTCATTTTTTCCCTTCCAAAATGGCACATGAATACTCATTCTCCCAACTTTCTTTGTTTATAGATTCTAGTACCTCAGTATGGATAACTTTTCAACTTTTGTCCTTCTTCATCTCTCCTTACTTTTAATATAATCATTGATTGTCTCCACTTCATCCATATCTTCAGTTGCAATCAAAACATGCTTTCTATGGCAAGATATACCCTGTTTATGTGACCATTTGCAGAACCTACTTGTATCAGCTTTTTTTTTTTAAGTATCTGATAAAAATCTCAGAGGCAGATTGGTTTGCTTCTTAAAACCACAGAATAATCTAGTTTGGATGGATCCCTACGTATATTGCTGTTCAACCACATACTTAAGGCAACCTCTCCTGTCCTTCCTTTCTGTGTCTAGGTTAACTTCTTTTTTCCTTTGTTCATCCATTCCAGTGTTCTCCTACATTTGTGTGAAACCTTACATTTTAGACTTGACCAATCTTGGTTTTTAAACAGTTTATCCTTGAAGATGAGGCAGAAAATGCATAACTAATTTTTTGTCCCTTCAGTGTCATCATTTGGCCAGTACACTTCTTCAGGTCACTCATATTTCATAGTTGCAATGCCTGTTGCCTTTTCTCATCCTTCATTTTTTAATCTTTCACCTCCTTCTTCACTCAGTTCTCTCTAATTACATTATTGCAGAGATCCCTTGCAAGAAATAATGAACATTATATGGTTGAACTTTCTCCATTTCTGTCACTTTGCCCTGCAAGTGTGTCTTCATTCCCCATGTCTTTTCTTTTTTCTTCTCAGTCACAGTTTTGCTTTAAGGTCTTCTTTGACAACAAAAGGATTTTATCACCATTAAAGAATAAAGAGTGATGACTGCATTTATTTAAAATTGCAAATTCTGCCACATTTCCCGTTTACTTTTAAGATATTTGAATATGTTGTGCACAGTTTCTGTGTGGTTCCTTTTTTAACACCATCCTAGACAATTTCATCTGACTTCTACTTCTCAGCTATTTCATGAAATTTCTCATCACCTCCTTTTGATCATATTCCAGAACCATTATGACATCTTTATCTTACTTGAACTATGAACAAATTTTATAATTGAACAGAAGTTTCTAAAAATTATATTTCCCTTTAATTTCCATCATTCACAATTTTATCAACTTTGTTTCATCATTCTGAATCTCCCTCTATTCAATATTCCATGATCATATCTTAATATTTCTTTTAATTTCTTTCCTCAGTGTAACTAGTAATTTTGGCTTTGGTGTGTATCATTATTATGATCATTATTTTGTCCTTAGGCCTTACCTTGCCTCATTCATCTCTAATTAATTTCATTGCCAAAACTGTATTCAGTCACTATGTATAAAACTTGCAAATGTCTTTCTCCTCAAAATAGATTATTTTTGCTCAAATTTAAGTGTCAGCTGCTCTGGCTTCTAGTTTGAATATTTAACAACAGAATTTTGAACAATCTAGGGTTTTAGCATCCCTCTGAAAAAAGCACATCTGCAATTTTTGTTTGTTTTTAATTTTTAATCAATGTAAACCATACCATAGCCTTATGTGAGATTGGGATATGTAAACTGGGTCACTGTTTTGAGTCATCGTGGATTTAGATACACAATTAAGATAGTCTGATATTAAGCTTCATAGCTATTGCTCTTTTCTGACTTGTTTAATGCTATTGTTGCGCTCACATCACCTTGTGTAAACACTATCTATCCAAAATAATAGTGTTAAGATGGTGTTCTTAGTGTGTCACTGATAGTGTTCTTAGCATGTCATTTCCTCGTGCCAGATTTCTCTTTGCATACCTTCATATCACTTTCTCTTCAGCATGGAAGCAACTATATCCTTACTTTTAAAGCCTCTCTCTAATCTTCATCTCATAAATACATACAAATACTTTCTTCTGAAATCCCTGTCTCATTTAAGACCAGGAAGAAAAAAAAGAGAAAAAAAAAAGAAAACATAAATGTAAGGTTGACATTTGAATTTTTTCACAGATATTATTGCAACATCTGATCACACAAATTTTTAAAATCAAAGACCTTATTCAAATTTGGACTATAATCTCTTTATTATTTTTCTTATCATGCTTTCCAGTTAGGAGTATCCAAAGCCTTTTGAGCTACCAGTCTTGCGAATGTTTTCATTGAGGAGAAGTTAGTCTATCATTATCAAAAATATGATGTTATCACAGGTCTATTTGCTGTAGGGTATCTGCTGACAGTTAAATTTTACATGGTGATCCAAAAAGGAACTTTTTAAATTGCAACTTATTACAAGTACAGGACATAAGAATAATGTGATACAAATATTTAAGCCTTAAAAAAGTCTTGATTTCTAAATTATTATTTTACATTCATCAAACAAAAAAGGAAGCTTGTAAAAATATAACAGGTGAAATAAACTTCAAATATATTTTTCTGATATCTTTTGTTGGAAAGGTTTCAACCCCTGATCCAGACATCTATCTTTAGTTGCCTTTAGAGCCAATCCCATCACACTGAGGTAGAAACCTGTATTTGACCACACAAATTATTCAAAAGAAACTCTGTCTTCTTTGAATACTACAGGATCTAAATTTTGATTCCCTTAGAAATAACTGTATCAGAGGTGTTTAAAGTGAAATACTTTAATCTAGAACTGTATCTCACCCTTTTAGTTAATATCTATAATTTCTATATAAAAATCATCATGTATGGAGACAGACTTAATCCAACTGCGAAAAAAGTAATTTCCAGAGGACTGATAATTCCTGTTTTCTTTCATGCTATTGCTGTCTAACCCCAGCCAGCAGTTAAGTAACATGCTGCTCACTCACTCCCCACGCTCAGTCAGGAGAAAAAATTAAAAAAAATATATAAATCTTAAGGGTTGAGATAAGAACAGTATAATAATTTTAAAAAATAATATTAATACTCGTAAAACTCATGATAATTAGAACAACGGCAATAAAAACAGTAGTCAAAGAGAGAGAGAGACAAATAACCTGCACGAGAAACAAGTGATGCACAATACAATTGCTCACCATCCACTGACCTTGTTTCTCATCCCCTGCTTGTCTCCAAGCAGTGATAGGTGTCCCTTAGCCAACTTCTCCAGTTTATATCTGGGGCATGAAATTCTATTACATGGAATAGCCCTTTGGCCGGTTTGGGTCAGCTGTCCTGGCCATGCTCCCTCCCGTCTTCTTCTGCACCCAGTCCCTGGCAGCGCATGGGAACCTGAAACGTTCTTGACTAAGGGTAAGCACTACTCAGCAAAAACTAAAGTGTCAGTTAGTTATCAACATTATTTTCATACTGAATCCAAATCACATCACTGAAACAGCTCCTAGGAAAAAAATTACTCTATGCCAGCCAAAACCAGGACATATGGCTACCAGAAGATGAAATTGTTTGCCTTCTGGTGCCTGATTATTTAAAAAAAAAATGCCCAGAAAACCACCAACAACAAAAAAAAAGCCAAAATAAAACTAAATAAAAAATCCTACAAAAACACAAACACAAACCAAACTAATAAAAAAAAATACTTAAAAATACACAGTCATATTAAATTAAAAAATATAATTACATAATAATGATTTAGGAATTCAAAAGCTTCAATATTTGAGTTGTGCTAACCTTGTTACCAGCTCTTTCAAGGTCTAGGGGAATTTTACTTTGCTAAAATCAAGCTCTGATGAGGAATTCAAATAACTAAAAAGCCAGAACAAACCGCAACTTAAACCAATTGAGTACTTTATTCATAACTCATAATGTAAGTAAAAAAATATTATCATGTATCATGCAATCACAACATCATAGACAAACTGCAAGTATCAAATTGCCTCAGAAGATGTTTATTTGGTTGTTGGTTGATGTTGTATGTCGTGTGTCATGACTTGACAATACTTTGCACGTCATTTGTATAAGTACAGAATATGTTGTGACTGCAAAGTAGCTGCTCTGCAGGGGAAAGAAAACATTTGGGGCTATTCTTTGTTGTCAGTTGAAATTAATTAAAAGATTTTTTTTTGAAACAAAGTTGTCAGATATCATAGGTATGATTCATAAAGGATGTGAAGTAGCTCTCTCCCCAGCCTGGTTTCAGCAGGCCTGAGATGGATTATCATGTCTAAATTTTCCACTTCAGGACAGATACAGATGAATAGAAAGGGATTAGAAAAGGTTTTACAAAACGGGAATGAAAAGAGATTGAGGGAATCCATGTTATTCAGTCTGGGTTGAACATAAAAGCAACTTTCAGGTCTGTAAAGGGCTGCTGCAAAAAGGAAAGGACCACTTTATTTTCCATATCTCTGCTGGACAATGCAGAAAAGAAGGAATGGATTTAAATTGAAGCAAAGCATATTCATGCTAGGATGTATTAATAACTTTGAAACAGCAGGATCAAATGAAGATATTTGATCAGAGGTCTAGGGTCTTAAAAAACATGTAGAGGAAAAAGTGCTGAGAGGTTTAAAAGTGTGCTTTATTCATCCCACCATTAAGGCCCTAAAGGATTAGATAATTTTCTGAAGTCCTTTCTAATGTTATTCCTTGAAATCTTGTTTCAAGAAACAGCATATTCAGCCTTTCAAAACAATTTCACAGAAGTGTTGGTTTGTTTGGGAATGTTGTGTCTTGTTTGTAGTCTTTTGGTTTTTTAAAAGCCTAGTAATTTTTCTCTCTCTGTTCATTTATTATTATCAATGAGTCATAATGATACTTTGAGCAACCAGCTTTGAAACTAGATGTTAAGGAACTTGCAGAATTTTCCACTGACATTTTGATACTACAGCAAAATATTCAAAATGCTTGAGTTTTTTAACGGTTTTAATACAAGATCAATAAGCAAATGATTCTCTCTTGAAATCATCAAATATCCTGAGTTGAAAGGGACCTACAAGAGTCACCCTGTCCCACTCCTGACTCCACACAAGGCAGTGTAAAACTTAAACCATATATATGCAACAGCATTGTTGAAATTCTTCTTAAACACCAACAGGTTTGGGATTATGATCACTTCCCTGGGGAACATTTTGCACTGTTTGTCCACTCTCTCAGTGAAGAATTTTTTCCTAAAATCTAATCTGAACTTTCCCAGGCACAGCTTTAAGTCATTCCCTTTCATCCTATTACTAGACAGCAGGAAGAAGAGATCACTTTCCTCTCTCAGCTTGTTCTTGTGAAAAGTATTACAGAAATATTAATTACCATAGGTAATATAGTATCAGCATTCAAAAGAAATTGAACCTAACAATCAGTGGTCTAAAACTGAGAAATACTGACTGAAAAAGAAAAAAAAATGGTACAAATGGAGCTGATAATAGATTATCTCTGTCATTGTTTTTGTAAGAAGACAACTTCTAAGTTCCTTGGAAAGACAAAAACCCCCCACAACCAAACAAGAAACAAAGAAAACAACCTCTGTTTATATCTGAGTTTCAGAATATTTCTTTAAGAATTTAGGTATTTCTGAAAACTTTAAAGCAAAAACACAGTTTAACTTCATCTAATATATGCAAAACAGGATCCAATTTAATGGCAGATAATAGTTTGTGCTGTGTCTTTATTTCTATACATCTGTCAGTACCCACTGCTGTTTTAATAGTGTAGCCTGATACAATAAAAAGATGCCCAGTTTGTAGTATATTGTTTTACATTCTCTTACATAAATTGAAAATACAGGACACACAAATTTAAAGTCACTCACTTTTAATGGAAAATATATCCCATTGGTCAGAACAGGTCACACACTTCCAGGTTTTTTGTTTTGCCATCTAGTGATGATGCTGTAACTCATACTTTCATCATTCAGAAATACAGTTCTCAAAATATGCAGTTAACTGCTATTGCTACTAAGTGACCAATCCAGCAATTTAAGTAATTTTCTACGTAATTTAGTCTACCCAGACCTACTAGTAAGATAACACCAGGGAATATTTTAAGGTCGTAGTGCCTTAGGCAACTGCAAACTATCAGTTATATCCAGTATTGTGACACACACATCTCATGATTTCCTAAATATTTTCTGAAATTCTTTGTTGATGTTACAGGATAATCACAGCCCCTGTTCCAGCTGTGTCATTAAACAAAGGTGAGATTAGAAACAATGCAGAAAAAGTGCCAAAAAGGCTGTCCAAATGAATTGTTCACCTTTGTTTCAGAGGACAGAAGGTCGATATCACTGTCCTATTCTTCTGAAGACTTAGTTTGTTTATAGTCATTCATGACAACTATGCACTACATCTTCAAAAAGCAATTAACTAAAATATATTATGTGTTTGGTTATTTTATGACTATTTTAAACACCGGACAAGTTATTAGGTATTGAGAAATAGATCTTCCTTCATGCCAGTTGAAAAATAAGCCAGGAAAAAAAATAATTCTTGTACATTAAAACACTTATTACCAAAGTAGCTCACGACATTAGCTTCTAGAAAAGGTGTCTCTTATTGGGAGCAATAGTTTTGACTGGCTAAAAACATGCCAAGTGTAAGTTCTGCAAATCTGCCTTTCATTTTTGCTTCTTCTGAAAGGTAGCGTTATTTCTGGAAGTGATTTATCTTGTAACTTGAATAAGCATGGCATTCTCTTTCATTCCCACTCAGAAATAGCATATAACAGTGTACTTGTAAACAAGAGCATGGTTCAGCACATGTAACTTAGCCTGGTTATTTCCTGGCACTAAATTGTATGTTTAACTTTCTCTTAGTACAACCTTTATATGGAACTACAGTACAGTAAAATGTCCTCTAAATGTCTTATCACTCGGTTAGTTGAGAACATGTGTTAAAAAACTAACCTAAATGACCACTTATCTGAGTTATAAATTATGAAGCCTTGAATTTGACAATTAAACTTTTCCCCTATCTATTTTTTTGATTGGCTCACACTGAACTTCAGAAATTATATTTGACCGGTTGTTTCACCCTGTGAACTCAAGCAATTTGAAAAGTAGCATTCAACCAATACATGCTATTATGCCTTATCTCTGAAATAATTTTTGAAATATACATGTGTATGTGTATAAACTCCAGAAATATTAAATCATCGCTGAAGTAATAGAAGAATGTCCACAGATAACTTAAAAATAATTAATTGGGTATATTTCACTTAAAATAGAATTTATCAAATATTTTGCCACCAGTGGATATTCCATTAGAAAATGTCTGTTTGATCAGACTCAACCTTCTTGAATAAATACACATTCCACATTCCCCTGAAATTTTCAGATGGAAGATTTTTCAGTCCAAACATTATACCTTTAGTAAAACACAGAGATAATTTTTCCCTAGAAGTTTGGTCCCTTAGAGAAAATTTTGCATGCAGTACAAGATTTCCATGAAAATCTCTATTCAGAAAGATATACCATCAATCTCATTTCTATACAAACTTGAAGAGAAACTGGTGACCATGAGATTCCACAGATATCTTTTTCAGAGCACTCACTGAGAACTTGGGGCCCCTGGTCCTGTAAGTCACAAGAGATGGCGCACTCTGTTTTCCATATGTTCTACAAAAACTATATCTCCTGAAATTTAAAGCCACTTTCTCCTTGAGAATCCTTTTTTTTTTTCCCTCAATAATTTACTAGTACTGGGGAAATGAAAACTTTGAAAATCTTTAATGATTCTCAGAAAAGAATGTGTAAATACTAAGCACCCTCCATATCTTATAGTACTCTGATCTCATTATGCCATCCATGCTGTTGCTTTATAGCACTATTCTGAACTGAAGTATACACTGTGATGTATTTTACTCATCAGTCTGACCTGATGTAGCACAAAAGACGTGCATAAAGCAAACAAGATAAAAAATCTCTTACATATTTCTATAAATTTAAAATAAATTATGTGTAAGTTCATATTCACTCTTTTATTTTAATAGAAAATATAATCTACTGCTCAGAACAGTGACTAAATTTTCTTTTTTTTGTTGTTTCAAATGATGCTGTAGCTTGTTTTCAACAGTCAAAAATTAATTCCTCAAAATCTATAATTATCTGCACTGTATTTTCTTACCTATTTTAAAATAAATTTTCTGAGGAGGAAATGAACACACAGCATTTTTATCTATTTGTATTGTAAGCAAAGGAAGTGATGAAGAGAATTGAATACCTACAAGTGCACACAACAGAAGTAAATTCAATATACTGTCATACTTTTTATTTTCTTACAACAAAATTGTAGAAGAAAATTCTTACTCCCTTAGCATTCTAAACATAGCTCTGTCCTGAGGACCTGGACTTGTCACTCATGAATTATTCAGGTTGCAAAACAAAATCTAGAGACCTATAGGAACTGCATCCTAGAAAGAGACATACTGAAGTTTTAAAATTTGTGTGTGGCAGCAGCTGGGAATAGTTCTGTTTGTTTTAATGTTGTCAGGATTGCTTGTGCTAACAATGCTGTTTTTTCTCATAAAACAGGTAGAATGAAAATTATGGTCTTCTTGCACTGGTCTAAAATGGAAAGTCCACATTCATCACCCTATTGGGAGATATCTTCATGAACTAGAAGAAAAGTTGTTTTATTAATTAATTAATTAACTAACATAATAAAAATACATAGTTATATGTTCATATGGGAGTTTTGAAACTAAATAATTCATCTTTATTTTTCATATAATTAAATGTAGAGACAATAAAGAGTAGAGCTACAAAAATATTGGTTGTTTCAATCCATTTGCACATGTAAAGATGTAGACCTATCATAACATTCAGAGAAATAAGGGTTATTTTCAAAATTTAACTCACTCACCACAGGATTTGAAAGTGAAAACATGGGGTACTATCAGAATAATTTAAACATTATCATAATTTCATCTATGTATAAGGTGTTAAAAACCCCTCACTATCTGATCATCAAAGAAAGCGTGTCACTATGTCTATGTTTATTTGTTTATAAACCTCTGAGGGTTTGTGAGTTGCTAAGTGCAGTACCTGTCCCAGCCTGCACCACAGCTCCATCACAGGGTGAAACAAGGTGCAAACCAGTTTCTTATCACTTTGCATTACCCAGCTTCCCTGAAAGGAAAACCTAGAACTAACAGATCATGGCAATTTAAACACAATTTCAACATCATTCAGATGGTCAGCTGAGATTTTGGTTACATGAATAAATTATAACTCTGAATATATGATTCAAAAATGCAATACAACTGCAGGTAATTTAGCAGTAGCATAAAATGGAAAGGTTATGTCTACATAACCTTTTGCAGAAAGTTGTAAATGTGATTTCTGCCTATGCTGAAGCTAAGTTTTTAGCAATAGCACAGCATTAAGTCCAAACTAATAAATCCTTCTGATTCATGTTTCAAGCTACTACCATGTTAATGTAGATACACAACTTCCCTTTAGCTTGGAACAGGGGTAACTTCTGCCTTCAAAAGGTGATGAAGACTTAGATTGAAAGCATATTATGCATGAAGGCATTGGAATAGTCTCTAATAATAGTATTACCAAATGAAAATGAAGGAATGAAGGGAATGTATTTTGAGCGTATATACGTATAATGAAATTATGCAGACACAAAATTTTTAAACTTAAGCTCTTAGAAAGAAGAAGAAGAAGTAAACAGTCGCTGTGCATATAGCTAATCAGAATACAATCTATAGTGGCACAGAACACTTCAGTTTAAGTATTTCTGAAAGAAAATGCATTATATCCCACCTATGCTTCTCCAATAATAACATTCCATTATTGATTTTCTTTTGTTTTATTTTCCTGTTAAAACTATCAATGCCAAATTTATATTAAGAAAAACAAGGTTTTGTCCTACAGATAATGACACTTACTGTGTTAGTAAAAGTTAGGCTCTACTGCAAATGACAACCATAACTGCTCTGAAGTCCTTTCTTTGTCCTACACATTAATGTGCATATAGAGTATAAAGAATCATGTTTTAGTACATTGAAACCCCATTTACTAGTATCTTATCCATTTATTGCACAAAACTTAGGAGGGTGAAAAGGAAACTGATTAAGAAACATGGGACAATGTAAAATCTAGATACTTAAAGGCTTCATTTATCACAATGTACATAGAAGTTAAAAGAGAAACAGGGAAGACTGAAAAAATGCAGCTATTCATCATTATAAAAGACTCAGACCTCAGATATGCAGATAATGGCAAAGCAGGGTTTTTGTGAAATATTTAATATAAAAGGTCATACTTTGTTCTATCATAGCAATTGGAAAACTGTTGTCCTTGAAAGGTCCAGGGATTATGTGAAGTGAGTAATGTTGCATTTAGTTACTTTTATAGAGCACTCAGAGCTGAGTTTCTACATTGAGCTTGTTTATTGTATATTATTTGTCCTTTCACATCACCTCATGAGAAAAAAATATCTGTAACAAAGCAGAGAGTCTTAAAGTAGATGCTTGCTTACCAACAAAAGCCTATCTCCAATTTCTGGTGGCCAAAAGGTGTCTCCATTTCATAAATTCAAGAACCACTGTGGTTTCACTTCTGTTTATCTATGCCTACTTAGATCAGAAAGAATGGAAAAAGGCTGATGGTTCTAAACTATCCAAGAAGAATGAATTGAAGAAGTAATGTTAAATTGGATACATTTTCCTGGGGCTCTCTCTTTTAACCCTTTGTTAAGCAGACCAATTCCTAGGCCTGTGAAAAGTGAGTCTCAAGACTCCTTTATTTTCCTAGAGACTGGCTGTATCAGTGGAAAGCTTGTTTCTTCCTTGGTGTTGTCACACCACTGTCAGTGTTTGAAAACCACCCCAGCTCTAACAGGAGATCAGTCTCTAAGCTTTTTAACTTCAGAAAGTTATGGTGAGCCAGTTGAGTCAAACATTCACAGCCTAAGAAGACTAAACCTGTGCTGTCGTGGGGAACTGTAGCAACTGGCCAGCACAAAATGCCAAAACTAAGCCAAGCAATCCAGAAATAGATTGAAGCCTACTCTTGGACTGAACAGAGTGCTCTTACATCTGCTTGACTAATCAGATTGGACACCTGGAATGTGACAGACACTGATTAAGACAATAATCTACTGGAGCTGAATCAAATATTGGAATTCATTACGTGGGTCATTACAGGTATTTCTTTAGAATATACTGAATTAATGTAGCTGAAGCTACGTCCCTCTTATATTTTAACATTCATTATGTCTTGGAAATAATAATAGGGTTTCCATGGCATGATGGATAATTCATATTCAGATTCCAAAGAGGAATAACATCAACAAAGGAGACTTGAGCATGTTTAAAGTATCATAATGTGTGTGTCTATTCCTGTAAAAATTGAGGCCTGTCTGTGAGGACAAACAGCACAGTACCACTTGTATGTTCCTGCCTAAAAGTAATTTTTCTCAAAAATATAGTGCAACATGCTCTCTATTTCTTTTAAGAATACTTTCTGTCATGTAACATTCTGGGACTCATGTTTCAACACTGTGTTAGCAAGCACCACCTGGCATTGGCCAAACTATTTCAGGATGCATGCTAGCAGTCATGTAGCAGCTATTCCTATTTTTTCCTGGCTCCATGCACATTCCTAGTACAGGCACTCCACTGAGTATTTGGGAAGAAGTGGAACATATGGGTTCAAGACTTTGTTCTACACGGAACAAAAATAATAGCTGTTTTAGTTTTCCCAGGGTTTAGGTAAGTGCTTCAAGTACTGATGGACTGGGACGTACTGTAAAGTTCTTTTAGTTTTTTCTTGGGGAAAAGAGAGCAAGGTATGGGGGAAAAGATAATAAAGTTCAAAAAATTTTAAAATATCTACTGGTTTGATGTCAAAATCAATAAAGAAAAAACAATACCAAATTTGTCAATTTTACTTTAGCTGCCTGACTGCTTGTAATATGGATGTAGGAAGAAAGGGAATTTGTTTTTAATAACCTGAACTATTAAAAAAACTCTGATTTATAAAGCTGAAAAGTAATTTTGTGAAGTTATATTTTGAACTTAAACCTAAAATTTCTGCTTCTTCCCTAAATCTTTGTGGACCTGTGTTGTTCTACAAAAACAGTTTTAAATATCTGTGTGTTGCAGTGGTTGAAACTGCCACTGTTGTAAGGTTTTCCCCCCCTTTGGTGTATGCTATGGTTTTGCCTTATGGTTCTCCCCCTAAGTTAATGTCATGGTTTATCTCCTGGTTGGTGTACACCTCATTATGTTAATCCCTCTGTCAATCATTTGTAAACCCTTACCCCAATTCTGGAAAGTTCTCCCTTGTTTGGTTCCCCATTGGCTCCGGCTCCCTTTCTCCTCCCCTCTCCTTCCCCTATTGGATGTAACCCTGTCACTCCACCTTATCTCTGCCCCTGGACCCTCACCCCATTGGACCCGGATGCTCTCTCCGCCCCTTTCTAACCCTGTATAAAATCTTCTGCATGTGCTACCTGGTGGTTTCTTGTCACTGGGTTCTTTTGAGTGTAGATCCCCATTAAACCTCGGAACGCTAAATGAAGAACCCCTCCTGCCTCTCTGTCTTCGGTGGTTGCTTGCATCGTGTGTGTGTGCGCGTGTACCTGCCTGCATACACCTCGCAGGGCGTGCCTGGCGTGTGCGAAGGGATTTGCGAATCCCGCAGGAGTGGCTCAACAAGGGAAGCTTCCTGGAAGGTCGCTGTGCCTGGACCTCACCCCCTCACACCCCTCCTGCCTCGAGAAAAGGAGCTAGTGTCTTAATTATTTGGAAAAAAAAAATCTGTAAGATTATATACACAGAATTGTAGAATTATGGTTTGGGTTGACAGGGGCTTTAAAGCCCATGTAGTTTCAATCTCCTTGCCATGCTAAGGAACACCTTCCTCTAGACCAGGTTGACCAAAGTCCCATCAAACCTGGCCTTGAACATTGCCAAGATTTGGGTATCCACAACAACTCTGGGCATCCTGTGCCAGTGACCCTCCATCCTCACATCAAATGCACTTCTGGATTTTATTCCTATGCAATGCTAAAATGCTTTACTGTACTGGATTTACTCTTATAACTGTGGTAATGTTGGACAAGTCCTTTAAATCAACCTGAAGAAAAAAAAATCCTAAAAGCTTCCTCTTTTTTGCAAGTGAAATTAATGTTGGAAAAATTGGTAACTACAATTTGTGTTCTGTTATGCAGTTTATTGTGTCCTCTAATTCTACAGCCTTCAAAGGGACTTCCACCAGACTTTTATAAGCAGAATTTGATTCATGTATAATGCACAGACTTGCCAGCATGATTATGTCAATTTTCTTTACTTACAGTGCAGAAAAATACAGTATGTGTGTATATCTGACCATTCACATCTACAAGGCGGAAAGAAGATAGTGAATCAGCTGAACGCAGGTATTATTATTGCTCTTAGCTAGCTTTCTCACGGAAATAATGGATTGCAGAGAAGTCTCTCCACCAGGGGTCGTGCAAAGACTGCTTAAATATCGCCTGTTAACCTGGAATAAAGCTCACATTGGAGAGTGAAAACACAATCAAGACTCAAAATAGCACCTTGATCCATAATAAGAAAACAATTTAAACTCTTGGGGATGAGTCACTGCTGCAAGTAACATTCTAATTTTATTTCTTTTTACTTAGAAAGCATTGAGCCACTTTGGATAAACATAAGTCTTGCACTTATTACATTATCATAAGTCATACTGCATAAAAGGTACTATTTCATCTCTCATATTAGGATAAACTATACTAACATGGGGTCAATGCTGCTTCAGGTAAAACTAAGGGAAAATCTTTCTCCTCCCAAGTCCCAGAGAAGTAGACAGATTCAGGTTTTGACACAGGCCCAAACCAAGAGCTCTTTTTCCACTGCTCTCTGTAGTGGTGTTGCAATTTCTGGTGTAGAAATTACAGGGCAGCAGTGATGAGCCCATCCTCATTTCAGGGTAGATGGTGATGTGTACACACCATTGTACCCAGGGAGGAACAACCTTATGCATCAATATTCTGGCTTATTGGCCCCAGCATAAGCAGCTTTACAGAAAAGAATCTGGTGCATACTAAGCTGAACATGAGCCAGAAATGTGACTTTGGAACCAAAAATGTTAATGGTGTCTTTGGCTGTATTAGGAGGATTGTTGCCAGCAGGTCAAGGAAAATTACCTTTCCCCTCCACTGAGCACTGGTGATACCACAGTGTAAAGAGTCTCGTAGCCAGTTGTGAGCTCCTCAGTACAAGAGAGACATGGACATAATGGAGAGAGTCCAGCAAAGGGTCACAAAGGGGATTAAGGGACAGGGGTATCTTTTCTGTGAGAGAGAAATTAATTCTGGAGAAGAGAAAGTTCAGGGGGGTTCTCATCAATGTGTATGAGTACCTGAAGGGAGGTTGTAAAGAAGACAGAGCCAGATGGTTGCCAGTGGTGCCCAGTGACAGGAGCAGAGGCAAGGGGCACACACTGAAACGTGGGAGGCTATCTCTGAACATCAGGAAACACTTCTTTACTGTGAGGGCCACTGAGTACCGGCACCGATTACCCAGAGAAGGTGGGAGTCTTCATCCTAGGAGATACTAAAAACTCATCTGGACAGTGTCCTAGAGAGTTAGATTGAGCAGGGAGCTTGGACCAGAAACCCCCACATACCCTGCTGAACTTCAACTGCTTCTGCAGTTGGTGGATGTAGTAGTGCAGAACTGTGGTTCTGCAATTAGTCCATAATAGAAAAGAAAACCCTAAGATTTTGGTCATTTGATCACTTACTATAAAAAATACTTGATTTTTTTTGTTAGTATTTATTCTGAAGCTATTTGTCTTATTTTAAGGCTCTCCCACAAATTGTATACATTTATTTGCAGTCTATAGACTGACTAGCCATAGGTTGCATATAAATAATACAGCACAGGTAAGATTGCAGTAATCTTTACAAATTATCTACAAATATGTATTATGTATGTATTAATAATATATAACACAAAGGTACAACTACTTTAAAATTTAACATAGTTCATGAGGGACAAAATTTATTACAAATTTAAAAGATTGATTTTAAATATACTCTGTGGTCAGAGTAGATGAAGAACACTGTTAATTCAAAAGTGACAGAGAAATATTTAGGCTTTTAAAATCCATGCTGAAATACTCGAGAGAAGAGAGTATTAGTTATAAGAGTTAAGATCATTATTTCAGTAATTAAAGAGATTTCACTGGAATTCTTGAAATCAAGTAACTTTTATTTAAGTGTGATTTAGCTGCTCTAATCCATGTGCACTGATAAATCATGGTAACTTGGTTACTGGCTTTGGAAATACTGACCTTTCTTCTGGTATGAGATCATAACATAGAAAAGAACCCTGCCCAAACCTCTGATTTGTAACAAATATTGTCCCTAATTTTTGTAAGTAGTAATAGATGATCATGAGAAGAAATATTTGTGAACATGACAAACTTTTCCCATATTCTTCATTATATTCCAAGTTAGTTAATAAGAGATTTACAATATCTTAAATATCATTCATGCTTTGTTTTGCTACAAAAATCAATACCTTTTATTAAAAGAACGAAGCAAAATAACATAAGCACTTACATGGTACATAGATCTTAAATTACTTTCTTTAAAAGATTAATCCAGTATGTGTATAAGCTCAGTAAAAGCCTGTGTGATCATGCTATGAATTCACACATAACAACTTTCCAAATGAATTTTTTTTCCATGATACTGATAATTTTCATATATATACAAAAAATACTTTTTGTGTTTCTGTGCATAAATATACACTTTTGTGTATACTACACAAAAGTATGAATATTTAGAGTTAGATGTAATTGCACTTCTTGTATTTATGACATATTGTACACTGTTTCGTACAAAAATGACCACAAGATATACTTGAGAACTGTTCACAATGACCTTTTTTTCATAAAACTTGGAACCTTCCAAGCTAGATAATAACACTCCCATGAATTATGGTTGTCAGTACCAACAGTTTAGCTGAAGTCTGTGCCCCCTTCCATCTTTGCAGTGCTTCCTATTAACGTGATCGTAAGAGGTTTCCTATAATGTGGTACCATTACATACACCTGTGATAATTTGACTGGCAACAGCATCCATGATAACGTAGTATTGTCTGTGGCAGTTGCTGATAAGTTTAAGAAACAGTTTATACTCGATGAGCACTGTGCTGGAAATAGGCACGTGTGATTTGAAAAATGTGCCTGCTGTCAGTAGGTACAATCTGGGAATACTTGCTTCACAGAGAGGGGGAGACTGGGTGCCAGACTGCAGTTATTAATCCTTTGGACATTAATGAACTTTCTTTTGTCTAAATTACTGTGTTTATTAATAATTCATGAATATTGGCCAACCATTTAACACAGTACATGTAACTGTCTGATAAGCAGATAGTGTCTTTTAATTTTGTCTTAGACTGTTTAATAATTTAAGACAAATGGGATAGAATTTTGCAGTAAGATAATAATGTACCACTAATAACAGAAGAATCTTAGAAACATATGTTCCTTTTGCCTTGCTTATGCAGTTTTTGATTAGCTCTGTAACAAAGAAAATTAGGTCCTTGGGTCATAAAAAATATCAAGGAGAATAAGTAGAAAAAAGCCCATTTCTATGCTTCCTCAAGCTAATGACACACTAGATTTAAAAGAATGAATGGCCAGCTTTCCTATATGATATGTGCACAGAGAACTAAACAATGTCTCATGCAGTGTCCAGAATCTTAATTGCCAGGCACTTCATCGAAAGTCCCAGAAGAGGGAGGTGTTTACCCTCAGATAGAGAAGGTATTTTTTTAACCTTCTAGGATTCATTACATTACTAAGGAGAATAAAGTAATAGTGCCCTTCTTCCTCTTTAAAATAAAATAGGGATAATTAAGAAAGTTATTTTTGTTTTAGAATACAATTCTATAGATTAGCTCCTATTTCCTCTTCCATCTGGCTTTTCATCTACTGGATCTGAGAAAAATTACTGCTGTCCAAAGTGTGTATTTATTTTAACTGTACCACTTGTCTTCTCTTTTTATAGAAATTTGACATATGTTGAACTAATAACCACTAATAATCAAGTATGGACACTAATAATAAAGCATAGGAAGAAGTGTTCTGTTATTTCAATTTGCATTTGGAAGAAAACCTTTGAAAATATATTTTTATGTTGACAGCATATGCTTCATCTTCACATTAGCCAGAAGGATATAAAATACTGACTACTAAAATTAGACTTCTGAAAATTATCAGATATTAATAGGTTTCAGATAAAGTTTTAAAACACTTTTCCAAGGACCAAGTTAATTTTATATAAAAAGCAAGTGAAATGACCTGAACAATTATAGGCCATTCATCCTGATACTGGTCCCAAGCATGATAATGCAGTTAATGATGTTTGATGCATTTTAATGCCTTCAAACTGATTAGCTATTTTGATGAAAACTAAAATCTGAATGATACTGTTTTTAATACTGAAGGATTATACCTATGTACTTGTGTCCATGCTCCATATGTGCCCTCTGAGAAAGACGCTACTGATACACATGATTGATATTCAATATTTTAAAGATTAACCAGGCATAAGGGATCAAAACGTGATTTGAAATAGGAATCATGACATAGGGATATTTGCTGCTGTGCCAGTTTCTAATTCTAGCTGGGCTAGAATTAATTTACATCATGCAGGATGATACCTCAACTCCCTAAGAAATGGTATTTGACAGCATGTTAAAGGGTAAATTTCATTAATTTCTTAAAGAGAAAGGCAGAGGCACTTGTGGCTGGAGTGCAATCCTAGACTGTGCAGTCTAGATATCAGAATCCATATCAGTATCAAGTTAACTTGAGTTCAAAGGCAGCTCATATCTTTTAATGTCTTTTAATATCTTCTCAGATCTTTTTTATTGTATAGACACCTTGAGCAACTGTCAGAGTTTAACCCCAGCCAGCAGCCAACCCCCAGGCAGCCACTCATTCTCTCCTCCACCAGCAGGATCAGGCAGGAATCATAAGGGTAAAAGCTGGAAAACTTGTGGGTGAAGATAAAGACAGTTTAACAGAGAAAGCAAAAGTCACACACACAGGAAAAGCAAAACAAGAAATTAATTCACTGCTCCCCATGGTCAGGCAAGTGTTCAGCCACCTCCAGAAGACGAGGGCCCCATGACATGTAACAGCGACTTGGGAAGACAAATGCCATCACTCTAAATGTTCCCACCTTCCTTCTGCTTCCCTCATTTCATATACTGAGCATGATGTCCTGTGGTCTGGAATATCCCTTTGGTCAATTTGGGTCACCTGTCCCAGCTGTGTCTCCTCCCAACCTCCCATGCACCCCTAACTTCCTCACCATCATGGCAGTACAAAAAGCAGAAAAGGCTTTGGCTCTGTGTAAGCTCTGCTCAGGAATAGCAAAAGCATCTCTATATTATCAACATTGAATTCAGCACAAATCCAAAACACAGCCCCATACCAGCCACTGTGGAGAAAATCCAGCACCTACTGCTACCTCTCTTGTCAAGCAATGATTGTCTGCTCATTTTAGGAAAGTTTCTGGATCAATTNCACAGCCCCAGCCACTGTGGAGAAAATCCAGCACCTACTGCTACCTCTCTTGTCAAGCAATGATTGTCTGCTCATTTTAGGAAAGTTTCTGGATCAATTTCTTGTAACCACCGTGTAGAAAAGACCTCAAGATTTACCAGATAAACGAGACAGCAAAATATTACCTGTTACCTGAGGAGTATCCATATTTTACAAAAGTCACCAGAGTCAGAGACATCTTGCCTAACTATGGATATCCTAAGTATAAATTGAAAACTCGTTGTTGCCTGTATCCTTAGTTATTGCTTTAAGTCTTAAGCTATTCCTTAAAATAGAGGTTGATATTCACCATGGGTTTTTTTTTTTAAAGAAGAAGCCAACTAGTGTTACATTACATATAGAGCCTGATTCTGTCAGTGTGTGTTACCGTGTCTTGATAAGATCTTGTCACTTGATCCTCACTCCTCTACAGAAGCAGACAGGCACATTGAGATTAACCTACAGCTGGTGATGAGGCTGAAAGGAAGTTTAATGGTTCGTTTCTGGATTTTGGTCAGATACAGGAGGAATTTAATCCAGATTTCCTAATTTGATTTCCTGAGCCAGCAAAGGAGATGATCTCTGTTTTCACACCAGCCTTTACCAGCTGTTCTGCATATGCTCGCAGGCACATGAAACAATAAGATCTGCACTGTGCAGTCTTCCTTCATTCTGATTTCCAGAACTGTGCTAGTGCATTAGTGCTGATGCAGCTCTGTGAAGGTGCAATGTTGTGGTTATACACTGGAAAAAAAAAAAGAAAGCAAATTCCTCATAAAATCATGGGATTTCCAGAAATTGTCAGTGATAATATTTTCAGTATGATAGCTTTCTAAAAGTAGTAGTAAAGCCTAAATTATGCCCTTTTGATATTCTAACAGTTCATGAACTACTGGCCTTCCAGTACCTAAATCAGGGTTTTAAAAAAGAGGGAAAGTGATGTTTTACAAGGGCAGATAGCGATAGGATAAGGGGGAACAGTTTTAAACTAAAACTCAAGAGATTTATATTAGATGTTAGGAAGAAATTCTTTACTCAGAGGGTAGTGAGGCACTGGAACTAGTTGCCCAGAGAATTTGTGGATGTCCCATTTCTGGGGTCTGGTTAAAATCTGCGTTGGATGTGGCTCTGAACAACAAGATCTAATAGGTGACATGCCTTCCTGTGGCAGGGGGATTGGAACTAAATGATCTTTAATGTCCCTTCCAACCCAAGCCATTCTGTGAGTCTGTGGTTCTATGGAATTAAGCCCTAAGAATCTTGGTGTCTCCTGGGGAGGAGTGCCACTGAATGAAATATGACAAGTTTTATGTGCTGAGAATTTGAGGGTTTATTATCTAACTCTATGAAAATCCTTGCAAAACACTTTATTCAAGGAAGTTCTTTCAGCTGCATTACCATACAGAGTCAAATATTAATCACAGTGATCCTATCTGGTGGTAGAATACCTCAAATTGGTTGTGCAATCTAGTTTTAAAAACATGTTTAACATCCTTTAGAAAGAAAATTCTGCTTTTTGTTAGTCATCAAAAAAATCTATTTTTTAATGTTGTTATTATTCGTATTACTATTTCTATTAGGTTCCTTTTTTCCCTTTTTTCACTATTTTCAGAAAATAAATTAAATGTGCTCAATTAAAGTAAAAATTCATGATTGAAGAGTGACATTCTAAAATTCATTACAGATCAGTGGCCAAGTTAAAAGCAATACAACATTCAAGTTCTAATCTACATCTCTGTTAAGAAGTCAAAATTTGACTCAAGGAACATGTGGGTTTTTCTGGCTCCTTTATATATATATGTATATAAGTATCTGAAGGCAGATGAAATCTTTTTTCTCCAGTCCAAATATTTTTATCTGAAATTATGCTAGTAAATACCTTCTGATCTTGTACTGTGTAGAATAAAGAAAGGACCTCTTTTGTGGCATTATGTTATACTGTACTACTAGAGCATTATGAAAATGTGAAAGAAAAAGTCTTGTCCATATTATGTATTACTTGTTCCTAAGTAGGCTCCACTTTGCTTCAAAATAAGACACTGGAATATTGCTGTGACGAAATGTTCTGTCTCAGAGACTAGCCATTGTCTTCTCTGCTTAGGACTACAAAAATGGGATTTGTTTCCCTTATACTTGGTGATATGTGTGATGGGAAGATACCTTGTACTAAATGCGTAAGTCAGGTTAGGATCAGTCATACAACGATGAGTAGAACCTTAGAGAATTCAGAGTGGAATCTGGAGTAGTTTCTGTTGAAGTAGCTGTTATACAAAAGTGCGGATTCCACAAAATCAGCATCACTTCTGTGTTAGAAAATGTACATATACTTTGGTTTGTTGAAACTAAGAAAACATTTTCTTTTGGTCTGAGTCACAGTTAAAACTACAACTTCCAATAAGGCCTTGAAGACATTTAAATCAAAGGTTTCAAATTGCCATTCTTTTTTCCGTCCAAAATCCATGACTTCACTGTGCACCAGGGAAGGCAGGCTGAGCTTCCTCAGTCTAAGATCATTTGCTGATTAGGACATCACGTGACACATTATGGGAAAGGTAGGTCTGACCTGAGGCCTAAGACCAGAGAAAGACGTTGATAGAAGAGAGCTTTCAAGCTCAAAATTCCATCTGAGTGGAGAATGCCAGAGACTGAATTTGATATGCGATTGACTCAAAACTTAATGTCTTTGTTCAGGAATTTAATGTGTTAGTGAAATGTTTCAATATTTGCAAGAAAACACCTTTTCTGTCCTTACAGTTAGTGTGAAAAACCCAAATGAATTCCAGAGACTAGTCACTTAATGTAGGGGAGCTCTCCCTGCTTTCCATTATTTACTTACAATTGTAAATTATGGGGTGTTGTGCCCTAAAAGCAAGATATCCACTGAAGAAGCTCTAAACTATGAGGATCACACACCATGTTGGCATAAGATGTGTAGGCTCAGAGATATGATATAATACAGTGTGGAGAAATCACCTTTTACTATTACATGATCAGTGAAAAAACCAGCCTGTCTTTATCTTCTAAGGACTGTATTCGTGGAAGATTTTCTGCAAGATGAAATAAACTCTATAACCCTTCTATGGAATAAAAACCTTATCTGGCTTGATATTTATCAATTTTTATTCATAGAAGGTTCTTTTTTCTCTTGTTCACATCCCCATTTATTACAATCAAAAATATTAAATTTAGTTTACTCTTAAACAGAAATAAGCTTTCTTACAACTTCTTCATCACTACAGATATTTTTCTTTGTACAGTTGTCCCAAATATTTTGTAGAATTATGACTCAGTTTTCAGACAATTAGGTAATTTGCCTCACTCATTTCTGCTTTGTCACTGATGTATTAAAAGAAATATCATAAATGTCAAGCTAGGTTTATCCACTTTTTCTTTTTCTTCCATGTCAGTTTATATCCTGACCTTTTTTTCGGTTTGCCAATGTTTTCATCTCATACATCCTCTCCAAAATCTGCTTATGCGCTCCCAGAGCAGCTCTGCTTCAGGACAACTACAAGCTTCCTCATAGCAGCATCTTGTCACCTCTAGCAGGGACCTCAGTAGTAGAAGCTGCAAAAAAAATGCTACACTGATAGAACTCCTATTTTTACTGCAATGTCTTTCAATATATACAGAGTTTCAAGGGCTGCCTCAGCATTTTTGACTCCTGGAAAGATCTCAACAATACCATACCTAACAGTCAGCATGCTTCAATACCTTCAGAAATAAGAGTAACTAGAATCCACATTGTAAGTTATGATTTCTGTATGAACAGCACTTTAGATGGAAGCCTAACTGCATGCTAAGGCCTGCAGAAAATACTGTAAAAAACCCAGTCATCTAAGAGATGGTGTTAATTTGACGTTTTTTTCAAAAATCAAATATGCAGATTAATGTTCATTCAGTCATGGAACTTGGTTTTCCATCTGGTGCATTTTTTATTTTCTTTTTTACTATGTTAATTGCACCTTTAAGTAACTCACCTGCTTGGCTTTGTAAAACCTGGACATTTAAAATTTCATAGCATCCAAACTTGACCTGATTTCTGCTAGAGTCTTATGGGTAACTGCAGTGGTATGAAGGATTGACCCTGGCTGAATCTCAGTTGTCCAACAAGCTGCTCTATTACTTCCCTCCTCAGCTGGGCAAGTGAGAGAAAATACAGGAAAAGGTTCATGGGACAAGATAAGGACAGGGAGAAATCACTCACTATTTACTGTCACAGAAAAGACAGACTTGACTTGGGGAAATTAGTTTAATTTACTGCCAATCGGAGCAGAATAGGTTAATGAGAGCTAAACCCAATTCTTAAAAATACCTTCCCCTCACCTTCCCTTCTTTCTGGGTTCAATTTCTCTCCCAATTTTCTCTACGTTCTCCCTCCAGGGTGGTGCAGGTGTATGTGAAATGGGAATTGAGGTCAGTTCATCACACATTGTCTCTTCCACTGCTTTCTCTTCAGCTGGAAGCCTCCTCATACTCTTCCTCAGCTCTAGTGTAGGGTCCCTTCCATGGCAGACAGTTCTCTATGACCTTCTCCAATAGAGTCCTTCCCACGGGCTGCAGTTCCTCACAAACTGCTCCAATGTAGATACCTTCCAGAGGGTGCAGTCCTTCAGGAACAGACTGCTCCCATGTGGTTTCCCCTGTAGTGTCACAAGTCCTGCCAGCAATCTTGCTCCAGTGTGTGCTCCTCTCACCACAAGTCCACAGTCTGTGCCAGGAACCTGTACCAGTGTGTACTTCGCATGGGAACACAGACTCCTTTGGGCGTCCCCTTGCTTTGGCGTGGGATCCTCCACAGGCTGCAGGAGGATCTCTACTCCACCATGGTCCTCCATGGGCTGGAGGGGCACAGCTGCCTCACCATGGTCTGCACCAGGGACTGTAGGGGAACTGCCAGCACCTGAACAACCTCCTTCCCCTCCTTCTCCACTGACCTTGGTGTCTGCAGAGCTGTTTGTCACATATTCTCACTGCTCTCTCCAGCTGAAAATGGTGTTCTTCAGCAGCAGTTTCCCCTTTTTAAATCCGTTGTCACAGAGGTGTTACCAGTGTCACTGATGGGCTCTGCCTTGGCCAGCTGTGGGCCTGTTGCGGAGCTGGCTGGCGTTGTCTCTATTGGACATGGGGGAAGCTTCTGACAGCTTCTCAGAGAAGCCACCCCTGCAGCCTTCCCATTATCAAAATCTTGCCAAGCAAACCCAATATGAGTAGAAACAAAGCAGCAGCTAACCAATTTGCGCCGACGTGGTTTTTGTACTTCTCACAGCTAGAACATCTGCTTAGCTGTTTCCTGTACTTTGCTCCTCCTGACCATGTCCAGCAGATATATATGAATCATTAGAAAATTAGTCAGCTGTTCACTAACACTGCAGAGTCCCAACAAACTGTTCATTAACCTGGTAGGTAAATGGCTCTGTTTATTGTCATCTGAACCCAATTGATGATATCTGGTGGAATGTACGGAGAGCAAAGGTCTGTGAAGGTCTAATCTAAAGGCTTTAATTTTCCAAAGACAGGTTTAAAATTTCTGTTTCCCAGTCTTTTTCCAATCTGTTTTAGAGGCATAAACTAGATAATAAATAGCCTTTAGTAAACAATGCACTTGTTTAAAAACTTTGTGTATTACAGCATTTTTTAGCACAGTCAAACTAATTTTTGAAAACTTACAGAACGAAGATATATACAGCTTAGAAAAGGTAGATATTCCTTCTTGAGAGGAATTCCATTTTACTTGCTAGAGGAGAAAGGAAATTCTTTTGAAAATCTGTGAGAGATGCATGCAGGATCAGCAAAGAAGTCACATGACATTTTAGGTTTCACATTATCCTGAATACTGCCAGACTAAAAGTAATCACTGATATACCTCATCTAAGTCCTTCTCCTGACCAGAACCATTTTCTTTTGTTTCTTATTCAGCTTTAATTAGCATTTGACTTTTTCTGTAAACACATCCATGTATGATAGTCTTCTGGATACAAAGGACGAGGAGACCAGTGGGGGAATTCTCACCTGCATTAATTCATGATGCTTCCAAAAGTTTGACCACAGATATTTGAATTGAAATGGTGACAGGATTGAAGACTCTATGGCAAATTCTTGGAGTTGGGAGTAGCTGGGTTAATTACTATCCTCTTTGTATGTAAAAAATAAGCAATCAGTACCAGTCAGAAACTGAGAAAAACTCTTAGTGTAAAGAACTTTTACAAGGAGTCTCTTGGAATTTTAACATGAGTTTAGTTAATTTTCAGTTAATAAATCAATTAAATCCCAAACAATTAAATAATTCCTCTTATGTTCCTTGATACTGAAAGATTACCATTTAAAAATGATTCTGTGTTGATAACTTCAGCAGTTAATAACTTTTGAACAACTTCTAAATATGGAGAGAACTGCCAGTGGAAGTTCAGACTGTTTTATTCTGCATTTTCAAGCAGTGGCACCAGGAGGAAGACAAACCAGTTAATGTTATTTTTGCAGTAGTTTATTATTGATATATATTTGGGTTTTTTTTTCCTTCAAAATTTTAATTTAATTCAGGCACAAGAGACATTGCTAGAATCTGAGTGCCACAGAACTGTAGCAATCATTGTGATCAATTCATGCTTTTTCAAGAAGGATACAGAAATGAATCATAAAGCAATCTGTCCCAGACATAAGACTGAAGCATGAGTCTTATTGAATTAGGGAGTTTAAATGGCAGACCAGATTATAATGCAACAAAACACTCAAAGTCATATGAGACACCCAGAATTACTCCATTAAAATTGAATTTGCCAAGCAAAGAAGTCATGAAGTCTGGACTGAAACATATGTGGCGTTTATGATATTCTGGTCCTGTAGTAATAATGATAATTCCAAATTACTATAGGGAAAGAGAGTCTGAGAGTGTCTTCTGAGTTCAGAGTTGAAGTCAGAGAAATAGCAAGAAAAAACAAAGGCCATGTGCAGTGTTAGACAAAACAACATATCCAAAGTTTTGGAATAGAAAATTGCAATGAGCTCTGTAAGCATTTGCAAGAACAAGAATTTGCACAGCACACACAGCTACAAAGTTTTAGCCCAAATGTGACATTTATAGCACTGAATAAAGAACTAATTTAGAAGCTTGAAAGTACAGGAGACACATACTAGTTGTAAGTGGACCAAGCCAATGTTGTAGAAGGCTGCATTGAAGAAAATCAAACATACAAAAATTAATAAAATAGTGAAATTCAAGGTTGATAGAGATCTTTTTTGCACTAAATATGTATGAATAAAATGTCATTTTTTATCAACTAGAAAACCATAAGTTATCAAATTATGTGGTTGTAAAAGAGAGTTATATGTTAGGGCACAAGTTCACTAAATAAGTTTATAAATTACTGTTAGAATTTGTATAAATTGCTGTTAGAATTAATAATCTGTGGACCTTCTTGAATAACTCAAAACCCACCAATTAAAGGTCCATAATACAAACATTTACAAATCTGGGGAAAAAAAATTAATATGCAGGAAAATATGCAGCAAACATTTTCTTAATTAGTCATTATGTGACAAAAATACTCTTGCATATAGAACTTATATGCAAAAGAAATTTCTTCACATTTATAGGCTACTTTATACTGAAATGCCTTGTAAAAAGAAAAATTTCACACTGTAGACAAAGGGAGACATTTTGAAAGATGGTTGTCTGCAAATATTTTGCTACAGTTGATAAATAAACAATCAAAGGTCCATATACTTCCCCGAGAAATACATATCATGTAAGGATGCAATCATTTGATTAGCATTTTTTAAGCAAAGTATTTCAAGGGATGTGGTAATATTTTCTGTCACAAGGGATGTATTATCATTTCTAGGAATCTGTTTTCATCTGAGTAAGAAAGTGAGAAAGTATTCCAAATGTTTTTGAAAAGGGTCACTGGTTTTTTTAAGGGGAAATACCCAGGAATATTCATTTCATATGCTAAAAAATATTTTTATTCCATATGAACAAAGATTCTCCTTCATGAGAATGAGAACTAGTAGAACATCAGTGGCTTGCATTGTCTTTCAGCAACAGTTTTCAAAGTGACTACAAGAAAGAGATGTCTGGGAAAATCTTACTGGGGGATGTACGGGTTCATGTCACCAAACATCCAGTGCAGAGTTTATAGTGTGAGAAGTGCTCACCTAACTGGCAAACATATTCTCGCTTCTTTCTGAAGTATCTGAACAGCTATTCTGCAGAATTGAGGTGATTGCATCTAAAATATTATGTGTTATTATAAATCTTTAGCATATCTATCTTAAGGTAACTGCCTATGTATTTCAGCTACTGAATTAATAAAAACATCTGTTACAATTTAGACAAGTACCCTGGTGACAGAGAACTTTGATTTAGAGAGTGTATCGCTTCTTTTAGAAAGTGTTCTGGAAGGTATTAGTAACACTTTGTAGGATATGAACTAAAGACTCCTAAAGAGCCTAGATTATGTGTATTTAGTAGGCTGTTTATTTTGAAATAAGCTTACATTTCCCCAGTGGGAAAAGGTCAGTCCCTTTGAAAATGTCTCAGTTAAAATCTTGCCCATCTAAATGTTTTCCAGTAAGTATAAGCATATCTAGTGAATGACTTTCCAAATTAATACTGTCTCAGTAAGTCCTAATTATAACTTTTATGGAGAAGTGTGTAATTAACAGTGTTCTGAATCCACTAAATTCAATTAAAATACCATTCTTTCAACAGACTCTCTTTCTCTATTGACAGGCATTGCTATCTGTGTTTGACAGGCCAACACAGTTTATGATATTCTACTTTATCTCCAACTGGTTCCTTCTGCACAGAGGTTGCTATGTTTAACTCTGTGGTTATAAATGCCAATAATCCAAAATATAAAATCATGCTCATCCACCACTGGTAAAAGCAAAATTTTGCCTTTATGCCCTTTCATTTGGTGGAGGATATATTGAAATAAACACACACCATCCAGTTCTGAGCACAGAAAGAAATCTATATAGTCAACTTTTGATTTCACAAGTGGGATAGAATCTCCCATATCTGACATAGCAATATTTTCTGGAACAAAAAGAGAATTTCAGTGTATAAAGAAAGGTATGAAATTATAAGTACAGTTTATTTTCCTCAAAATATGTCAGCTTTATTTTTTTCAAAGAACATTTGGTTCTATAGCATTTCCACTACTGTAGTCATTGGTTTTGATTGTTTTCTGTCTCATCAGTAAACAACTGATATACTAGGTTTACCTAGTAGTGTTCTGATAGTGTTGTGCAGACAATAAAATTATTTTCAGGGTTGTTTGCTTTGATATCTGTAATCATGGTTGCTCTTTATAATTTCTCTCATAACAGAACATTTCACATGCAAATTAACTGTCTTTTTATAGCGGTCTTATTAAAAATTATTATTCCCTCAGTGGGCTGAGACAGCTTGGAGGTGACATATGTGTTCTCTAGGGGAAGGAAGGGAACATCTGAATGTATGACAAGTCTTTGCTTCAGGAAAATAAATGCATTTTTGTGACTAAAGTGAAATTAAGTGAATTTTATTTTGGTCTCATTTTGAAGAGGTGTCTTGGAGTACATTCATGAATACAACACAAAGATACAGTACTAATCCTTCAGAGATGGCAGCTAGGTTTCTGACTCATCTTCTTTGCACTATGAGTATTAAAATCTAGAATGACAGAATTATATATTTCTTTTACCCATAAAACTATCAGCAAGGTTCAACAATAAAAAAGCTTTATTTTTATTTCCATGCATGTATATTGCTCTTACTGGTAGCCACAGAAATTAAAAAAATTAACTTGGAGAGGGAAATAATTTCCTAAATATTTCCTTGAATTATTTAAGACAAACCATTTACAAAATAAAAGCCAAATACTTATATTTCATTACAAAAAAATGGGTTATGCTTAGGCAGAACACTACTTTTTTCCAGAAATTTTGTTAAAACCAAAACAAAGCACAGACAAAACCTAATGTTTGCAAATTAGGATATACAATAGATACGTGACAGTAAATTTTTTCTTCATTTGCCATTTTGTTGATATTTATTCTCCAAAGAAATGAGAATCTTGCCTCTATTAAAAAGCCAGTCCTCATATTGCATTTGTCATGCCAAAGATGATTTGATGCTGACTGACTGTACAAGGAGTCCAAACTTTTACTAATTTAGCAGACATATTTCTGCACTTTCCTCTCATAGCTGTAGTCATTCTGCACTGATCCTGCCCACTACGAGGAAGTGCCACTGTTCCTACAGTCTGCAAGTACATCTCATTCTCTATCAAGATTTAAATCCATTCTTTCAGGCTTTGCTGGTTTTGAGGAAAGAAGTTTGATTTCTTACATATTTTCTAATTCTTCTATTTTTTCTGCGTTGCCTTGACATCAATAAAATAAAATAAGGAAGAAAAAGAAAGAGAGGGAAAGAAATGAAGTAACAAGGAAGGACACCAAGAAAACAAACCAACCAAAAATCAATTATTTGTAGGCAAATGAAAATTTTGAGTTTGTATGATTTTGTCTTGCCTTGCCTTTCTTTAACTTTCCTTTCCTTCCTTACCCTGCAGTAGTCAATGCATTTAGCCTAAACCCTTAGAAGAAGGTAGAAAGCAGTATGGGCACTGTTGAACTCAGAGATGGATAATGTCTTCCTTTTGGCTTTGTTTTATCTTTGGTCAGCAGAAACGTATTTGCATATTCAACATATTGTTCCCACATCATCTACAAAGAAATGGGAAGAATCGTGCTTCTCTTCTCTAACAACAGAGTGTGAAAATCAAACCAACAGTAGAAGGGAAGCAAAAACTGTTCCTGCCTTCCATAGGAGGTCTGCACAAGGAATGGTGACAGTTTTGATACCATTTTATGCCCTAGCAGAAGTGAGAAGTGATATAAAAACAATGCTATTTGTACATTTGACATTACAAGTCAAAAGCAGGTCACTAATTTGTAGATTTTCAGAGCAAAACACTTTAAGACAGTTAACATGTTAACATGAAACAAAATATATCGAGAAGGAATGAGGTGGAGTGTGGTAGAATGCACATCTGTGGTCTCAGATCAATAGAAGATTATCTACTGAACATGGATCTGAAAAGGTAATCACATCTAATTGAAATAGTATGCATCTGCTGTTTTCCTGTAATGGAGAAAAAAGCTTGGAACTGCTAGGGATATAGGTTTTTTGTAACCTGCTCATACTGTACTTTTTAATTTTAAGATTTCAAACACCTATTTTATTTTCTTTTTAAGAGGTGGGATTTCATTTTGTGTTTAACAACAATATTTATGACTCCTGGAACTCAACTATTTTTGCCTTGTATACTCACAGTTCTGAAAGTTTGAGTAAATGCAGATGTAAGAATAAAACTGCTGAGGTTTTTAGTCATCACTGAGTCACCTTGCTGATGAAGCTGTTCGTGTGCAGGAGTAGTGTGGTGACATGATTGCCTGCATTGTCTCTTTCCTCAGTACAGACAGCGGAGATGAGGACTCAGAGGTCTGACAAGGACTGTGGATCCACACTGGGAACAATCAGTGAAAATATACAACACTTTCATAAGTACAGAAACGTGAGTTCAGTGAGCAAAATTCAGCAGTACGCGAGTGAGAAGAAACAAACTAATTTTTCACCAGTCTTTAATATTTAATCCTTTCAAGTTTGGTCGTGAATTATTGGTTGATTTCAGTGCTGTTAATCTAGGTTAGGAAAACAAACCTAGATTTCAATCACCTAGTGATTGATTCTCCTAGTAGCTATTTCAGCTCAATCTCAACTCACAAACCCATCTTCTTGAGATGGAAGAGATTTTGTATGTAGATGTGAATCCAGTGTTTCTCCTACACTGTAATAACCAATGCAGTGACATTATCCTTCTTAGGATATTTATAAGAAAAAATACTGTCATTGTCACTTGTGTTAAAGTATAGACTACCAGAGAGGAAACTTTTTCTCTACATTTAAAAATGAGAGTACTTAGGGAGTGCCAGGACACGGGAGGTTTCCAAATTTATTAAGCTAAGGTGAAAAGCAGCATCTTGTAAAACAGCTGTGCAACAACAGATTTTACTTGTGAACTTTTATCCTGGCTTAATCAAGACAGTTGTTTCAAATTCTTCTCGGTGCCACAGGCAAAGGGAACTACTTTAAATCCTTGGATTTATTTGGTTTCCACATATTGTGTACCTCTCAAATACATTACTCAAAATATAAACATTCCCAAGGTCAAGTTACAGAATAAAATTATATGAATGTAGTGTCATAAAAAGCTAAGAGTACAATGTGACTGAGCATTCACAGGAAATGGTAAAAAGACTCAACTGCTGAATGTACTGCATTACTGATGCTAAGCTCCAGTGCTGGATGGAGGAGTATGTTTATACAGACATACTGCAAAGCCCTTAAGCCCATTTTACATATTAAAACATTCAAAATTTGCAGCCATACCATACAGGCTATTGCACATTAAATCTTTCTTAGTAGCAGATTATTCTCTAGTGCTAACAATCATTTTATTCCTAGCTGACATGCACAGCACTACAGTAATCCTAGCTAATCAACATTCAATTGTCAAAAGGCAGGAGAAATGTCTTCATGCATATTACACTCCATCAGCTTTCTTAATCATAAAGTCATAGAACCACAGAAAAACCAGAAGCCTGGTTGGGAAGGGGCCTTAAAGATCATCTGGTTCAAACCTCCCCTGTCTGGGCAGAGACACCTTCTTCTACACCCAGTCTTGGATGGGGGCATTCACAGGGATGAGGCATTCACAGCTTTTCTGGGCAACGTGTGCCAGTGCCTCACTACCCTCACAGTAAAGAGTTTCTTCCTAACATCTAACCTAAACCTATTCTCTTCCATTTTGAATCCATTCCCCCTTGTATCACTACATGTCCTTGTAAAAAGTCTTTCTCCATCTTTTATGTAGGCTTCCTTCAGGTACTGGAAGATAGCAATTAGATCACCCCAAAGCCTTCTCCAGGCTGAAGAATTCCAATTCTCCTAGCCTTTCCTTGCAGGAAATCGCTTCAAGTAAATAAGTCTGAAGGCTTCTAAACTTAATTTACATAAAATCCATCTTCACTTATGTCCCCTGTTATGTGAAATACACTTTTATCTTTAAATGCATTCTCTAATACCAAGGACACTGAAAGATACCAGAAAATATATTACTGGCCCAGCAGGACTTCCTGTCAATGGAATTTGTGAGGACAACAAGCCCTTAGTTTCTTCAGTGATCTGCAATAGATTTACATGACAGTAAAACAGGACTAAGAAACAACATGCTTCTGCTTGCAGCCAGAGACTTGAAGGATCAATCCACAAAGAAAGGATAACCCTGAATTTGCAGATTCTATTCTGAAGAGACAGGCGATGGTAAAGCAGCAAAAAAATAGGGATAGGCAGATTAAAGAGAATGAAGATGGCAGTAGAAATGCTCTGGAGGTAATATTGGAGTCATTTCTAAGGTGGAACCAGGCAGCTTGACAGGAGTTAGTGCAAAAATGTATTAACTGAGTTACTAAGAGCAATTGTAATGTGTATTCAGCATGAATAGGAGATGTTACCTTTCAGGACACCATCCCTCCCTTCATTTTATGTTCATCCAGTGTGTTCTGTTAAGACTGGGGACTTTAGTGGGAGTGCATATATTCCCAGAGATCCAAAATATAAGCTTAGATGCCTAAATCTAAGTGACTTTTAGTCTTACGAGGAATGTAAGGCAAGTTAAGGAATATTTCTGCAATCTAAAAGCAAGTGATGACATATTGATTGTAATAGAATTGCCATAGAGCTATTACGTAATTAGATGGATTTGAATGTTTCCACTGCCACTGAAAAAGCCATAGAATACTGCATGCTTTAAAGGAGAGGAAAATATAAATAAGCTTTTGAAAGATTATTGATATTAATAATATTATTTAATAATATTATTTATTTTTATATATCTAAACCGATCTTTTTCCTCTTGTTTTTGGTTTTGTTTTTTTTTGTTTGGTTTTTTATTTGTTTGGTTGTTTCTGTTTGGGGTTTTTTTCTGTTTTGTTTTGGTTTTTTGCTGAGGTGGAAGCCTGTATTGAATTGAAGGCAAAAAAAAAAAAAAAGAGGATATGCTCTTGTTTCTGAGGTCTAGTTGGCACAGTAGGGAACTGTGGGCTACATTTTCTTAGTTTTATATTATGGTTTGTTCAGTCCTCATTTTTTCCTACACGTTGTGCACTGAGAGCTCAAATCTTCTGTAGGGTTTGTGTTCTGTATCAACACCGATAATCAGTGTGCAGGAGTTAAAGGTTCTGTATTTCCAAACTTTCAGAACATGCTCATTTCTTTCCTCCTTTATACCCTCCACACCGATATGGGTTCACCCATTTCTGTGAGCTGAGTGAGCACACATGAATTTTGAGCATGCCAGTCTATGTCTTGACTGCCTGCTTTGTGCCACCTCACCAGTTCTAAGAGTCAAGGGGAAGCAGAATTAAATAATGCTGTATAGAATTCATTACTAAGGTAATTGTATATCTGGATAATAAATTATACCTTAGTGCTGAATGACCACAATCTATTACAGGGTTATTAATTGCTACCAGAATGTAAAAATAATTATAGATGAAACTTATTGCAGTTATTTAAATGGTGATAAAAATTATGTTTTCCCCCAGATTTGTTACGGTGTCTTGGTGATAATATTACCTTTTCGTTTTATGATTTGCATAGTTTCATTTACTTCACAGGAGGTGTATTCATATGCCTTGTTAATTTTCCTCAGTTTATTAGGTTATGCCTGTATCATTCTGTATCAAATACACTCTACTTTTCAGCTTCCACATCTTTACTTAAAAGGATAAATTTACTTTATTATAAGAGCTACAAGCTTCAACTCTGAAGGAAATTTTTGTCTTAGAACTTAACTGTATTTTCAAAAAAACATGCATGTCTGTCTGTTTTCCTTCCTCCCCTCTCCCCCTACCTCTCCCTTCTTTCCTCATCTTTCCCCTTTTCTCTCCTGTCCCCTTTTCTTTTCCTCTCTATTTCTCCTAGATGTCAAACTGCTTTTTTCTTCCCCTTAGCATATTTCAAAGACTTGAGACACAAGTACAGAGCTATAAACAGGAAGATGTAGAGGTAGAGGTAGAGGAAATATTGACTATCCAAAAACATAGCTTTTCCACTTCTTTCTGATGTATTATTTTCTTTTAAATCTTGAACTGCTTAGCAACTTTAAGACATGTGTTGCAAGTCCCTTTTTTTCTGCTTTGTAAGTCTTCAAGTTGTCTTTAGTTCAAGCACCAAGACACCTGAATTGATGAACAACTGTTCTATAGTCAAGTGCATGCATCTCTAAGTTACAGCCACCTCAGATAAAGGTTGAATTTAGTAATGCAGCTACCTTCTTTATTACAGAAAGATAAGTCAACCTGTCACAGTGAAAAGAATTAAATATACTTGCAATGAGAAATGGTCTTTACAAGAGCAGTAGACAGTAACATTTAAAAAGCTAACAAAAATAAACTGTTTTACACAAAAAATTTGGTTGCACTGTATTTTTTACAATCTAATACTGTCTTTATATATAGCTAAGAAAAAAAAGTCTAAATAAGCAAAATAACCTTCCAAGAAAAGAAAAAAAATTGCCTCAGATAGCCATAACATACTAGAGTGTGTTTGGCGTGATTATAGAGGAAAAATAAAATAACAAATGAATTCTTTAGCTGTATTCTAGTTATTTATTTCTGCTGAAAGCACAAAAATTATTATTTTAAGACAGAATTAGGTTGTTTTTTGGTTTTTTTCCCCTGGTTAAAATACTTTAAAAACTGGAAAGATTCAGCTGACTCTTTCCTTCCTAGTGTGAAACTGAGCACATTTCATATTTTATTTTGTGTCAGGAGGACATGTAGTAGTAGCACAGGGTACAAGACTTTGTGTGAAAATTGGAGGCATATATGGAGAGAAGGGAGCCAATCCTTGAGCACTTTTTTAGCCTATTTTCTATGGGAGTCAACCCTGGGTTTAACTACTCCCAGGATTTCTACAAGATTGTCAACTGAAGTCTGTCCACAAGAGGTCCAGAGAGCCACCTGACCATTGAACAGCCTGGATTATCAGGCAGCATCTTGTTGCGTGAAATTCTTTTATTTAGCAGAGTCGACGTGTTATTGCTAGAGAGATAAGCAGCAGTTAACTACCAAAAATACACTGCCTACACTCTACATAATAGGTGTTTCTGGCTCAATTGCTCTGCACGCACTTGTAGTCTGCAGCAGTAGCATATACACGAAGATTCTGCAGGAACACAAGTGTATAACATGACAGCTGAATTACAGTATTTTGCAATATCATACCAAAAACATTGTAAAACGAAACAGTCAAGGAGAAATAGCTCAATCTAGTGATTCTGTTCATTTTTTATAAAAAGTGCTTGAAAATGATCCTGTAAGCTTCAGATCATTTGTGAAGCTGTTTGTACCAAGAAAAAAAAAAAAGTAATTTTTCTCCTGATTTGTTCTTTTAATAAAATAAATGATCTCTTTCTATTTAAGGAAGCACAATATCCAGAGCAAACACAAATTATTCCACACACAGGCTTCCAGAGGCTTGTTCTGGAGTTTGGGTATCTGTCAGGTTAAACCTTGACAAGACGTCAAGTAGCATGAGATAAATAGGTTTTTATTTTAATTTTAAGTTAAACATGGGAATCTGCCTCAGCTGGGAACAGAAGGTGCAACTGTATGGCTGAGTTTGACAAGTTTATCTTACAGTAATCTACCATGTTTGTTGGTGGTCATTTTTATTTTCCTAAGTGATAGAGAGGAAATAACTACGAGTTTTTATTAGCAAATACATCATTAAACACCATAAAATATTTTAGAGCAATTATACTTCATTCTGTGTAGCTATGTAGTTTGAAACTGAAAAAAAAACCCCAGGTCTTTAGACCAAAATAATGCATGTGAATAAATACATTTAAGGGTCTTAATAAAAATATCTGTAGTACTCTAACAGTAGTTACAATAATCTGTCATTTAAAATCCTCTGGTCCCTTCCAAATTCTTTGGAAGGCAGAATTATGTACTTATGCTTACTTTTCATCTGGGAATATTAATAACAGGGTTGGGATTTTTCAAGAAATAGATACAGATATATAAAACCAATCCCTGTAGCTGAATACTCCCTGCTGCAAGTAGGGGAGTAACATTAAAAATCCTCTTGGGCTAAGACACATTTTGTGTTTTCTAGAAAAATCCTTTAACCATCAGGTCATATGTGAGACGGAAAAGTAAGTTATGGTAATGGAAATATTTTCTTATGTGTTTCTACTGTGAAACAAGCAATGAAAAATAATAGCAGGCCTGCTCTTGCTGGTATTTGTTAAATATGATGACAGAATTTGAATATGGCTTTTTATGAAGCAGGTTCTGGATGTTTAAACAAGATCTAAGTGTATGTAGAAGAACCGTAATATATATAAGCCATTCTGATCAGACATAATCTTAACATATTTTACATACATCAAAGATAGGCATTAGTTAAGACCAGATTGGCAAATATATCATGTACATATTCTAGTACTCCTTTAGCTAATCTCCTATTTCTCTCTAGTCCCAAGTCTCATTTTGAAAAATGATTCAGTTGGGGATTCAACGGACAACAGTGTGATGCTCTAGCAATACAACATCCAAAATGTAGGTACAGCTCAAAACTGAACATACAGCGTGGTGTAGGTGCCTAGATATAACTGTGCACCAAATACAGGAACCCAAATTAGTATTCAAAACAGGCAGTATGATGAGTGCTGGCATGTTAAACACCCCGGTATGAAACATGACTCTGAGATTTGAAAGCTGAAGCAGCTTCCTGGGGATTCAGAGCACTGCTTTCGTTCTGAGAGTGAGACATTACTGAATACCAGCTCCCTCCTCATCTGTATCTTGTTGCAGGAATCTTCCCGTGGAAGCTGCAAGTCAGAAAATGAAGTCTGACAGCAAGCTGTCTCTGATTTGCTTTCCTCAAAGTAGTTTTGCACATTCCACATGAATGATGTTTAATGTCTTGTTGAATAACTGACCTAATCTTCTAGGAACATAATTTCAATTGCCTTTCACACTTAAATATCTTCATTTTGCAAATTGTGGCTTCTGCAATTTTAAAAAGGCTGTACCTTTCTGGCAGTGAGCTTACATGTCAAAAGTTCTTACAGGTTTTTCGTACACCAGACAGCAATTTTTCATACTCTCTCATTGTTTAAGACAGTTTAAAATACATAGTAACTATCTTGCGGACTAGGGAAAGCATTGTTCTTACAGCTTTCCTTTTGTCACAGGCCAGTGTCTGACACTGTTTCCTCTTTGGAACTGGATCGTTGTTTTTACTGTTGTGCAGTGCTCTTTCCTTTCATGTGAGCATATGTGGAACAGCTGCTTCCTTAATGTGACCTAGGGACTTCCACTGCTCCTGATGCCATAATTCTCTGCAGTTTCACTGAAAGGACTAGGTCTATAGCTAAGGGCTAGAAAAGACTCATACCCTCTGCCACTGGGCACAAAGGAGAGATACATAATATATGCTTACCACCGCGTTAAGCACACGCTCCAGGTGGCAAATTCCCCAAACTGCAGTTTTTCTCAGAAGAACTTCTGAATTAAATTCTTGATAATTTCCTCAGATGAATTAACAGTTAACACAATCTTTCCTAACCCATCTCATAGAACAGAACAATAGCAATCTGTTGTGTTCTTCCTTTTCCATCTGTTTCATTATGATGTTTGTGAACGTTCCCCCATTTGTAATATGCTTAAGGAAAGAGTTTCACCAAAAAAAATCCTTTACAAATCAAACTAATTTTGCTACATTAATTACATTTTATTCTTATTGTAGTGTGTCAGTAAAAGACTTATAAAATACATTAACTTGTATGAACTTTTCTTGATAAATAGCATGCAATTTTGATAAGAAAAAAAAGAAAAAATATTACTTTTGTTTTAAAGGTGGTGGACAATGTGTAACTTGTCTGCCACTCAGCTAAGCTACATGTCTGTCCTGAAAGAATTATACCAAGCAGGTGAAAAAATAAGAACAGAATAAAATAAAGCAGCCAAAAACAAAAACAAAAATAGAACCCAAAAAAAAAAGAAACAGAAAAATATCGTTGGAGATATTTTGTTGTTGTTGTCGTTCTTGTTGGAATTTATTTTTATTTTCATTTTCTTCCTTTCTCTCATTCTCTTTCTTTTTCTTTCCTTTTAATACTAGTAGAAGCTCTAAGCACCTTTCTACAATTCGAATATTTGTAAGATACCGTTGGTCCTTCTTACACAAGCAGGTCAGAGGGGATTGCCAAACTAAGCACATATTAAGACATTTTGAGGAGAAACTCAGCAGGGTGACCAGGGATTTCTCTAGGAACAAACACAGAGGTTAGAACATTAATCAGCAAGGTGTGTGAGATACTGCAGAGAAACTGGGAAGAAAGATGTCATGATGGTGGCAGATCTGGAAGCAATGGTGTGTAAAACCTGAGGGCAAAGACATGCCATCAGATTACTGTGGTTTAGCAAGTTACTGCTTGTCATCGGAACGTGGGTAACTGTTAGTGACCAAAGGACGATGACAGAGGGAGTCCTATCATGCAGTAAACACTAGAGCAGTATACACACCTTGTGTGATTAAATCCAAAACACACTGTCTTCCACAGTCTCTCTCTATATAGAGGGAATACACTCATAGATACAGAAGGGAAATTGAAATACAAAGGCAAAAAAATGCTACACTCTAAATCTGGTGTGAAAATAGCTGCAGGCAACCAGGGGATGGATTTCATAAACTAATTCCATATAACTACAAGAGAGCCAGATCATCTTACAGACTTACCTGTCTTTTAAAATTAATAGGTTAAAGTAGTATTAACTCTAAGATGTTGTCTTAATATAAGTCACACTGAGATCACACTGAAGTAAATTCGTGGACTCCAGCTAAATATATGAAGGAAGATCATTATTGTGGACCAGTTTAGTGTAGTAATGGCACCTGGAACAGACATCAGAAAAAAAGGAAGGAAAGGGTTTTGCTTTATGTCCGAAGGAGTTTAGCTCTCTGAAGGAAAAAAGTAAGTTTTTCTCTCTAGAAAATTTGTGATGCAAAGTTTTGTACATTTATGAAAGTTACTATTTTTATTTTCCTAATTACACTGATGTAGTTAAATCAGTGTAACTTTTTCAATTAGTACAAATTTAAAGACTTTATAAGACCTTTTTCGTATTATGCTACAGCAAAAAGATGCTTAATTTAGAATAGCCTGTTATATTAAAATCACAGATAAAAATCTAAGTGAATAATTACATTACAAAACTATTTAAAAGAAGTGAACTCCTACAGAGGAGAATGGAGAGAAGGAGCAATCAATATCCCTTATTTTCTAGGAACTGTAAAGCATGTTAACTAGATAACTTTTCCAGAAAGTACCCATATCAGAGCAGGAAGGTCAGAAATTTATGCTTTCTCTTTTTAGTCCATGCACAATGCTTAGAAATGACTATTTTTATTTATGGATCACTTCTTGGACTGGTACCATGAATATGATTTTGTGATCAATTGTGTCAAATTGAAATCTGAAATACTTGGGCTCAATTCTATAACAGAAGTGAGGTTTTCCTGGTTACAGCTGTTGTGAATTTAGTCTATGCAAGTGCTTCAAATGAGAGTTCTGACTCTTCTCTCAAGCAAATATGTGTCCGTGATTATACTATTGGAACATATGGCATTAGAGTGGTTAAGGAAAGCTTTGTTGTCTCTCAGAACTATTCATTTTTTGGGTTTCTTGTTTTGCAGACAACTGAAAGGTTCATTTTCTTCTTCAGAGCAATGCTACCAGGACACAGATCTCACTTTATTTTAGTACAATCACCATTTTAACTTCTATTTTTTTCTTTTTTTTTCTTATTTTTGCACTGCCACAAACTTTGATGTGACATCGTATTTTAAAAGCTTGTGTATGAGCTAGCACTCAGCTTTATAGCTGATAAGGCATACATATTGAGTGCACCCTGACAGCTGCAAAACTATCTGTGAAACTTTAGAGCACAACTTTCTGAACATCTCATTAATTAATGCAAAAATGAAAACAGATATTTAATCTCAGAAGTACAGGCTAATTTCTAACTAGTATTAATTTACTTATATTAGTTATCCATTACTTTTTCTGACACATTTTGCACCAGTGCTTTAATAGTCTTAGAAAAATTCTGATATCACTGAAGATTTATATATAGAAGTATAACAATAACACAAGTTTACTGATTCTTTAGCTTCCATTTACATTCAAACTGGACATATTTACAAGTATTTTTCACCAGATATTTTTGAAGAATGCCACAGTTCAAGATGTTCATAGTAGATTGGAAGTAATCATTGGTTATCTCCAGGTATTTTAAGACTTGGGATGGTGCAGTCTCACTTTGGGTGAAAACAGTAACAATGGAGCTATAGAAAACACTCAAATATGATTATACATACAAAAAACCTATTAGCTGATACCCATGTAGCTCTGATGAATGAGCATGAGAACTCTTTGGGTATTCTGTAAAAGGCTCAACCATGAATTAAACTAAGTCAGATGGAAATTTCCATTTACCTAACAGCATTAGAGCTAGTAATTAATTCCTGTCACTTTGCTGGTCTGTCTGTCTTCCCCTTCCTCCCCTTTTCATTGAAAGGAGGCTGTTTCAACCTTGGTTCAAGGCAATCCCTGAAATTCATTCTGGATTTATCATCATGAAATGAAGCCTCCAAGCTCCCTTTTCTGGTCATACAGCCACTGGCACATTTCTTGGCTTCCAATCAGAACCCATACAAGAGATGTACAAATCTAACTATATCTTATTGTAATCTAAGTCATGTTACACACCCAAGCTTAGTTTTAATTTGAATCATGCTTTACCTACAACCTCGTGTTCAGCATAACCTTTGCTTCCCAACAGAATGGGGCAAAATAATATTACAAAAACAACATATTTTTTTCTGATTTCTATCAGGTTGTTTTTCATTTCTTGAGCCTATGTAAAGAATATGCATCAAAAAAACATAACATTTAATCAGCAGTAATGTTATTTTTTAGTATTTTTTTTCCTTAAATAATGAAGAAACAAATCTTCTGCCATATAAAAGATAGAATTTAACATTTATTTTCCTGTTTCATTTTCTGATTTCATTATAATGCATAAGTTAAAAAATAACACTTCTATAAATTGCAGGGTTTCTATTTGCTAGATAACTGGCTTGGTAGAAGCAGATTTATTATTAAATACCAGAAATTCAAATTACACTTCTCTTCTACCCTTTCCAAGCTTTTAAATAACATAAATCATAAGAACTTATTCATTCAATTTCTATTAGCATAAATTTATCTTCTTTTTTTTTTCCCTAGGAGAATTTCTTGTGCAAGTAAATTTGAGGAATGTGGTTCAAACTCCTGGAAGAACATCCTCTCTTTTGTGTTCCTGAATATTACTGGAATATGTGCTTTTTTTTTTTGGAGGGGGGATTATTTTTAATAAAATAACCATTGGTTCTCGTTACTTACAGTATTAATATGGCAAAATAGCACTCTGTATTCAGAGAAGATAAGCTTGCTCTCGCATTTAGCTGCCATTATATTTCACTTTTACATAGATCTGATCATTAACATTCTCAGCAAATCAAATGAAATAATTCTCATTATCTTTATTAATAATCAGGAACCAGGTTCCCTGATGTTTCATTTCTTTTGATGCATCTGAAAAGACATGTTATTCTGCAACAGAGCAGAAATTCCCAAGCACTAACTTCCAAAGATAAGATTACAAGGGCATTTTTTAAAATAATTTTGCATCCTTACAGACTTAATATGCAGAAACACATTTCTTCCTGTTACCTATCTCTTTAATCATTACATTTTATATAGTTTCAGATCAGCTTCAAATCCTACTTGTCTGAAAAGCTGGAGATGCCAGGCCTATAAAGGTTGTTACTGATAGGCATAATATATTAAATGAACCAGTTTTCCAGAACCAATTTTGAAATCTAATACAGGATGTAACCCTTTGGATAAAAGGTCATATTGTGCAAAAGGTAATTTTGGGGTGGAAAGGATCAGAGATTGAATTGCTGCTGTTGCTTCTGTATCAGAAATCTACTTCCAAAGAACTACTTTTAAATGGCTGCACTTAAAAAAAAAAATATTTATCATCTATGTACCAATGTACCAGTGCAGAGATTTTGATTTATTAGGGGCTCAAAGCATTTTAAAGTCAACAGAAATACCTTTATTTATCCTGATTGCCCAGATCTGTTCCTTTTGTTTTGGATACAATATTTCAAGAAGTTCTGCAAATGCACAGAAATAAAAGAAACTGCTTTAAGATTAAGACTTTAATGCAACACAGAAAATGCTATTTAAACCTAGATAATCCATAGCCAGAGAAACTGACATCCAGAATAATGAAATATATGTGAATGTTGTTTAAATTAACATTTCTTTCCCTCAGCTAAAGACTGAATTATTTTAGTCTGTCCCTTCCCCCATCTCTGTCTAGCTCTTAATCTAAACTTCCAGTAACTCTAATTTCCTTAAACATTTCCCTATGTCCCAGGAGCATTTCTTTTTCTAGGTGTCTATATGTTTATCTGAGTACATATGTCACCCAGTGTAAGCATTTGCTTTTATGAATCATTTCTGTTTTGCATTTTCATATTCATATTTTCTTCTGGTTTGGTTTTTTTTTCATGTCTTTGCTGTCACTGCAGAGATGTTTTCTTGTTATTTCTTATTTCCCTTCAATGAAGCACACATTGTGAGGGATTTTTTCCTCTGTATTCTCTTCTTTACTGACTTTCCTTCTGACACTGTTATGACCTGCAAAATGCTGCAGTTGTCACTTCCTTTTCCATGACTGAGCAGACAAAGATAGGTTTTTGCAGCTCATGCACTTGACATGGAAAGTAACAGGGACAGGTGGGGTTTTTTTCAGATTGAATGTGTTTGTTTCACTGAGTGTTATCCTTTAGATTCAGTACTTTTCTAGTCCGTCTACAGAAGCTGCCACTGCATTTCATACTTCCAGAAGACTAAGATACTGAAAGGATCCACTCACAGCATAAGTAAATTGACCGTAATTTTTACAACATTCCAATAAAACTCTCAACAGAATCTGGGAAAAGTTAAAATTACTTCAGAATGTAATGACTGCTGCTAAATTTGAGTAAGCAGATGTAAAAAAATCAATGAGATTGAATCAACTCTTTTGGAACTGCTTAACAGAAATTACATGTATCTTCAGTTAACATGAAAAAAAGTTTGCACTACAGTACTCTAAAAAATATAGTTAGGTAAAAATGAGGTAATGTATCTTTTCCTATTTTATATTTGTTAGTTGAAGATTTTCTGATAGCCAGAAACCAGAAGGACATGCCAGGACACCTCACAGAAAATTAGACACTCATGTTTGGGCAACAGAATGGTTGCAATAGTTTGGAGACTCAGTGCTGTAATTAGTCTGAAGAGCCAACTCAATTCAACCTGAAGTAGTCCCATACTCAACCCATTCATGGGTCTGTAATTCAGGGCCTAGTTTTATTTAAAGCAGTTGCATGACCTTGGATTAATTTTACTGAGAAAATTGTTGCTAAGGTGTGAAAAAGTCTGTGCTTAAAACCATGAAAAATAAGAAAAATAAAATCACAGACGAAAGGGTACCTGGTGAAACGGTTAGAGTTAGCAGTTCAAAGATCCTTTCCAGACCTCTGTCCCCAACACAGGAGATCAATTAGAATACACCAACTCAGCAATATTCCACTGCAAAATGCAACAAAACTCACTTTTCCCTAGGAAACTGCATGATGAAGGTGCTATTAATCACTGTAGAAGTTTGTTAATCTTAGCAATATGCTGTGTATAGTAGCCAAAAAATGATTACTTTGTACTCTGAAATAATGTATAATCTATTCCTGTAGTATCTTTCCACATACTAAAATTGCCCAAAAAAGAGACTGAATGTGAAAGAGAAAGAATATTAAAGTAGGAAACTGAGACAAGTTGGGAAGTGAATTCCCCCATTCCCTTAAAATGATGTCTGGAAAATAAGTGAGTAAATGTCAGACATGGTTATGCTTCTTCTGCAGGATTAAAAAAGGGGATATTATTTTACAGTACTTTGAATTATGCCCCCCTTAGGAACCTTCACCTCCATCTGCCATGTTCTAAGTAGAAAGAATTACTTTGTGAAATACAATGAGAGGATGATTAGCACTTTCCAGAGAGTTTAGCCCTGGAGGTAACTGCACATTTCATTGTGAGACCTGAACTGTGTCTATGTATATAGCTAAGTCTTCATGTCCAAACAGGCACTACTATCAATAGTTCTGTAATCAGTGATTCCTCTATTCAGCCAGAACAAGAACTGTTTAAATATAATACAAAATTAGCACAGCATGAAAAATTAACTTCTGTAGCAAAAGTATTATCAGTGCACCTCTTAGATAAAACTGTAGCCATAGCAATCTGTTTAAATTTAAAGAGGGCATGTCATGCTTTCACTGTTTTCACTCAGATTTGCACTACAAATTTGCTTTACAATGACCAAAAACATAATAGTATCAAATGCTACTATCACAAACACATGAAAAAAATGGAAGAAGAAGGTAAAAATTCCTTCATGTAATGAAGCAGAGATGCAAATATATTTTTTAATACTAGTAGAGTAGGTGAAGTAGCTAATGAAGCTTTACTTGTGACTCTGTACAGGTGAAAACAAAAAAACAAACAAACAAAAAACAACCCCAGCCTGATGCCACTCAGGGCTCACTTTTCCAAATTCCATGATGACCAAGACATGAAGATCATATTACAACTAATTATTCAGTATATGTGGAAAGTAGTCCTCCAGTCTAAAGCAGAGTGTTGGATTTCTAACTGAGTCCAGTACTCCTGGGGACCTTCAGAAAGGTTAGATCACTGGGTTACCACAAGCAATAATGCCTTGGTTTGAAAGGCAGCTATCTGTCAAGGAAGGTGGGAAC